>OY992798.1:25507312-26013824 GCA_963921375.1 Tiliacea citrago
CTTGACGAGGGAATTTAATTGAAACCACTTTCAGCACTTTTTAAAACGTTATATTTGCTATTTACACACACAATAGTTTAACACGAATTTAAATCACATACGTAAGGTTAGTTAATTGTACACAACACGGAAATACAGTCAAATAAGCATAAAGGATCATTAAAGAGTACACGGAAATACACAATAATAGAAAAGTAAAATAATCCTAAGCTATGATAACTTGACTGCCCTGAGCTATTTATAGAAAATTCGCGACTTGTAAAGCTAACAGTTATGAGGAGCTGTTACTTCACCGGAGACTTGTCGAAGACTGCACTTGCTGACACAATAAGAACTTTTAGAACTGTAAGAACTTAACTTAATTTGAATTTCTTCTGTATATATGATTTTTGTCATTAGCTCAAGTAGCGTGTGGGCCCTGAAGGGTTTTAAATTTTCTTCCATACAATAATGCAGGTTACCAAAGCGTGGCTGGGTTTGGCCTTGAGTCAGGTCGCCACCTCAGAATCGTGTTGCAACTTGATTAATCTTACGCAATTGACAATATTATTGCGTAAGATTGATCATGCATGTTTCAACCCGAGTTTTTACCTCGCATTATTACGATCATTATCCAAATGATGATGTTATCAAAATACATGTTATGTTACAATGTTGTTATCATGTAAAGTGATACGTAACACAATCTGTTACAGCATATCTGACTATGGCATGCTATAGGTAAATAAAACATAGTTACAACTCATGTTGTTGTATTATCACATCATGGTGCTTCGCCTACAGCATGTAGATGATGTTTGGGATACTCGTGCTGGTGATTTATTTGTTGATTAAACTTATATTCTAGCATGACATCTACAATTTTTTTTTTTTAATTATTTTCTAAAAAATAAACAATAAAGTCTCCTCCTATAATTATATTAAGTTTTTAGGGTTCCGTACCCAAAGGGTAAAACGGGAACCCTATTACTAAGGCTCCGCCGTCTGTCTGTCTGTCTGTCCGTCTGTCCGTCTGTCCGTCTGTCCGTCTGTCCGCCGTGTCCGGGCCTGGTTCAGGCCATGGTTCGGAGCGAGAGTGCATGGGAGGCCGTCACCTCCTTCTGCGAAGCAGTAATGCTCGCGAAGGAGGAGGCGGAACGCGTGAGGGTGAGGCAAGATTCGCGCCCTCGCGCCCTTAGTCGCCGCAGGAGACGCCCCGGGCGTCGGGAGTCGCTAGCCGATTTCCGGCCACCGTAAAAATGCGGACATTGGTGTGGGTTACACGTTTACCTAGTTTTAAATTCATTCTGTCACACTGTAGATTGTAATGTGTAACTGTTTTATGTCCCCCAATAAAGTAAAATAAAATAACATATTCAATTGAAAAATCTGTGATATCACTTCTTTCTACGTACTCAATGTGTTCTTGTAAAATGATGCAAACTCCGCCGCCCAGTTCGAGTTTTCCGGCAGTAAGAAGATGCAAATTTTGTAGTCGCTAAATTGTATCCATTTTTTCCTGTGATGACCACGATTCTGATAAGCATAATAGCTTTGTACTTAGGTGTTTGTATGAAGGCTTCCAGTACGTGTTGCTTACTAAAGAGGCTTTGGATAATTTGAAATACGTGTATATAAATAATATAGTATTTGAAATTGTTGGTCTTTGTTTTCGAAATGATTTGTTATTGTGTTCTGCATACTTGTAGCTTTGAAAGTAGTTGTTAATGTTTTGGGAATTTACTTGGTCTTCTTTGTCTTCGTTTTTATTTATGCTAAATCGGGTGTCTCATCTTCCATTTGTTATAAGTTTTCCTTCTATCATCAATTGGTTGTTACGAATTATTGCATGTAAGCCTTTACTTCGTGCTTCCAGTATTACTTCGCGCATTACCTTATCACCAATGTTACCTTAACAAGCAGCTCCTGGAGTAATGTACCTTTTTTTTTTTTTGAGTGGGAAATTATCAAATAACTTCTGGGCGTGTCAGACTTTAACTGACTAAAACCCACCCGTGTTCCTTCCGTTGCCTGTGTGCCAGGGCCACGATATCCCTTTCAGACAAACTCGCAACCCTGGCAGGCATTGGTCCTACCGGACCCCGTCAGTTGGTGCTGACATCTCATTGAGGCGCGCGTGGAACACAACGCGCCGTCGACCCGGGCCTGGTCCTTATCGGACGGCGAGCTACCCATCGCTCACCGTCTGCAGGCCCGCGCCTACGGTGGCCGGAAATCGGCTTGCTACTCCCGACGCCCGGGGGTCTCTTGCGGCGACTAAGGGCGCGAGGGCGCGAGCCTTGCCTCACCCTCACGCGTTCCGCCTCCTCCTTCGCGAGCATTACTGCTTCGCAGAAAGAGGTGACGGCCTCCCATGCACTCTCGCTCCGAACCATGGCCTGAACCAGGGCCGGACGCGAGAGATCGCCGCCGCCGATCGCCTCCGTGAGGACACGGCGGTGCTCCGCCCAAGCCGGGCCGACCTCCACCGTATGCTCCACCGTGTCCTCCGGGCGATCCACACAGTGGTGACACCCGGGCGTTTTCTCCCGCTTTATCCTGAACAGAAACCTCCCGAAACAACCGTGTCCGGTGAGGACCTGCGTCAGACGAAAGGTGAGGACGCCGTGGCGCCTCTCTAGCCACTCCTCAAAGAGGGGACTTATCGCCACAATTGTGGCGTGCCCAGGAGTTATGTACCTAAGTATGAATACGTACGAAAAACGAAAACTACGTAAGAATTATACATAACTAGCTTTTGCCCGCGGCTTTGCCTACGTGGAGGTCGGAAAATTTATGTTATCATATTATGTGTTAATCCAGATTATTACCTTAAAATATCTGTGTGCCAAATTTTATTAAATTCCGTTAAGCCGTTTTTTCTATGGTCGCAATCATAGATATCCGGTCGCAATCAACCATAATTATTATATTACACGTAATTTTGAATCTGCGATATCTTTTAAAGTATTATTATAAATGATATGATGTTAAGGCATATTTTAAATTTAATTAAATGTCCAATTATATAACATATTTTATTGGATAAGGATTAATAGTATACCGGTCAAAATAGCTTCGGAAATAACAATCATTTTTTTATCAAATTCTGAAAGATAAAAAAAAATAACCGACTTCCAAAAAAACACTACAAAGTGAAAAATAACTTTAATTTCGGAAGTCGGTGTCTTTGCATCTGTATTTAAGGTCTTTGCCACCGACTTCCAAAATTTAAGTTATTTTCACTTTATAGTGTTTTTTTGGAAGTCGGTTGTTTTTTTTTGTAAAAAGTTTTTTATTTTTCACTTTTTAGTGGGTCAGTTTGTAATTTATCGAATTTACAATAGCCTAATGTCAAATGCTCATCAACTTTAACAAAATATTGGTTTTCCCGATGCAGGGGCGTTAATGTTGAGGAGTTCTCCTGGTAAGAACCAGGAGAACTGATGGTGTATTTACCATATGCATTTTGACGAGCATAAATTGCTTATCCACCATATTAAAGTACCAAATCGAATCGCAACGGTGAAATACTTATTATTAAGTAGTTCCGGTGGTCATCTGTGGTCTTCATCATCGAAGTGGCCGGAGAACTCCTCAACAATTAACGTCCCAGCATCGGTAAAAGCAATATTTTGTAAAAGGTGAGCAGTTGACATTAGGTAACCTAGATAAATTTAAAACCGACACACTAAAAAGTGAAAAATAAAAAACTTTTTATAAAAAAAATAACCGACTTCCAAAAAAACACTATAAAGTGAAAATAACTTAAATTTCGGAAGTCGGTGGCAAAGACCTTAAATACAGATGCAAAGACACCGACTTCCGAAATTAAAGTTATTTTTCTCTTTGTAGTGTTTTTTTGGAAGTCGGTTATTTTTTGTACAAAATGTTTTTTTGTTGATTGTTTTACGATATACTCGTACAATCCTGTACAGCATTATTTTTTTTTGTATCTCGTTTACGCGGCTCACGCTAGTAAAGCTACACGGTTGGCGCAGTGGTTAAGCGATTGACTGCGGCGCTGCGTGTCGCGGGTTCGATTCCCGCACGGAACAAATATTTGTATGACCTACAAGTAGTTGTTCCGGGTCTGGCTGTTTGTGTATGTGAGTTTAAATGTTTGTAAATGCACCCACGATACAGGCGAAAATCCTAGTGTAGGGCAACGTTTAAAAAAAAAAAACTCCCAGCCGGCATGATTTTTTCCGACATCTTCAACAATAATCGTCATATTCAGCTAATTTACACAAAACTTTCCTCATGAATCCGTTCGGTAGTTTTCGAGTTTATCGCGATCAGACAGACAGACGCGGTGGGGGACTTTGTTTTATAATAATTAATGTAAGGATGAAGTACAAACATTAGGGTCCGTCTGTCTGTCTGTCTGTCTGTGTCGGGCTTAGCTCAGAGACGTAGTGCTAGAAAGTTGTTATTTGGCATAGTATATATTAATCACGCCGACAAAGTGGTAAAATAAAATCATGAAAAAATAATAATTTAGGGTAGGTACCTCCATTACACGTAGTGGGGATTTTTTTTCGATGTATGGGAGAACATGTTTCTCAACTACAATGTTAAGTTTTTTTTGGGATGATTTCATCCTAACTACGGAAATACGGAACCCTTCCTTGCGCGTGGTCCGACACGCACCTGGCCGATTTTTTTCAATTACAGTATGTATAGGATAGGCTACCTACAATCAGACAATCACAATAGCTACCGCCATACAAATATCTTATATCTATGGTTACCGCCAGTTGTAAACTTCTCTTACAAACTCCGCTGCAGCGTGGTGCAACTTGCGCCCGCTCTTGTTTAATATTTTGAACTTCTTTGTAGTCAGCTGTTTGACAATCATATCTCCCCCCCCCCCACCCCGCGCACCTCGCGACATCCCCCGCACCCCGCAGGCGACCCCCTGGGCCCCGCTCCCCGCCGCTAGTAAGCCATGCGTAGTGCATCTCTGCGCAACGCTCGCATCGCTAGTTACTAGCTAAAGCTATCGCCATTTTTATCGATCTGTCGATGAAATTTCGTGGTCGTCGGTGGGTCGCCGTTACCCCTCCCGCACCGCACCGGCCCTCCCCGATTCCCGCCAACGTCGCCAGCCCACGGCCGCCGCTCATCGCCAGCACCGAGCGCGCGCCGGAGTGCGCCCGACAGAGCAGGGGCGAGGCCCGGCCGCGGGGCGGGGGGGGCGCCGGGATGAACGGCTCCCCGGCGACAACGTCGCGGGGGGCGCGCGCCTAGCGGGGGCAACGTGCGCACGGCGCAGGCGCGCGGGGCCGGGCGCCAGTCTCGCGGCCGCCGCCAAACTGCGCGCACGTGTGCGCGCTGAGCTCGGCCTTAACAATCAGCTGATCGGCGCGCGCCCCGCGGCGCACATGCCGTGAGGCCGCGTCCACCGTCATGACGGGCTACGCCCGCGGCGAGGCCGATTTCGCCGCCGACCGCTTCCGCCGAGACACGCGGCCCGCCTCGCTCGCCCCCAAGGACTACTCGGTGCCTTTACACGTAGACTGCAGTATCGAATACGAGCTTCCCGACTGTGCCAAGCCGCCGCAGGGCGTCAAGATCGAGCCTCTGCTCATGATCCACCCGTCACATTTCCGGAGGCTCGAGAGCCTGCGGCGTGTGCCGTTCGTGAACAACCTGCCGCGAGGAGATGCCGCCGCCGCCGCCGCCGTGACGCCGGGCAGCCGCGCGCGGGCTCCTCGCCAGGCGCGGCGCTGCTGCCGCGCGGCCCCTGCGCCGCCCGCGCCGGCGCCGCAGCCCGTGCCGGCCGCGGCAGCGCGCGCGCGGGCCCCGGCGGAGGAGCCGACGCATCCCCTGGCGTGCTACCGCTTCGAGTCGTACGCGGCGGACGGCGCGGGTGGCAAGCTGGCAGCCCGCGCGCGGCTCAAGCCGCACCCCTACCTGCCGCCGGAGGCGCTGGACTGTGATATCGCGCGCGCGCTGCCGCCAGCCGCAGCGCACTACGACCGCTTCGACAAACGTGCGCTGCAGCAGCTGCCGATCTACATGTAGCCGAGCGGCGCCGGAGCGGGCCCCGGTCTCTGTGATGTTTCGTTGTAATTAGTTAGAGTGATAAGTGTCGGCGAGCGTGCCGGCACCGTCCCGGGCCGCGTCCGGCACGCTCGCTCGTGTCGTGCCTGGGCGGCGCGCGCCCTCGCGTCTGCTCGTTCGCGAACGAACCTCATACCAAATAGTACCTATGTACGTTGATATTGTTTAAACGTTGATTTATGTGTTGTTGTACCGGACGATTATGATGTGTTGTTTCGCCGAGGCCCTGAACGTTTCGTGTTATCGTTTCGCTCGAGGTCCGGTTCGCGGCCGGCTGCCTCGCCGGATATCTGGTCGGACGGCCCGCCGCACGCCGGTGCGTCGACGCTAGTGCATACCCACCAACGAAAATATTTATTCGCAAACGCAGTAACCGACGCTTCACGATTAAATTATTGTACCGTCGCCGATTCGTTGCGTTTTTCTGTATATGATATCATATCGATAATTATATGTTCAAAAATTGTAATATAATAAATATGTACCTATAGAGTAAAAAAAATGAAAGTGAGAAAAATATTAAGAATAAAACTAGACATAGTTATGTTTTCGAATAGGTGATGAGTTCTAGAGCAGTCCCGAACGATGATTAGAATCGTATCTCTACTCTCATTTTGTAAGCGGTTATGTTTGTTAAAATTATATATAAAGAGTCCTCTGATGAATAGTCTGATTAACGAATATTCGGCATGTAAAAGTCTTTATAAAACGCTTACTTAGCATATCATAGTATTATATTGTGTCATAGTCCAATGCCAAAAATATAACTATCTTTTTACAAAAATCCCTAAAACATCGTTTTATTTACTTCCATGCGGCTCGTGTGCGGTCCTTGTGTACAGTGTACGGTAGTGAGTGTAGTCAGTGCTCGTGACCGGACGATACCGGATGCCCTGGATGCGGTGCGGACACGGCGCGGACCGGCGGACCCGTGCGCGGTGCACGATGCACGTGTAAGTACTCGCTCTCCGACTGGAACCTCTCCATCACTTGACTCAAGTCCTACTAACTAAATACTCTCTGTAACACTACCTATCTCAATCATAAAATGTGCTAACGGGTATTGCTAAAGGAACTCTGCCTAGACGACACTCTTGGCAAAAATATATTCTTTATTAGTTGTCTTGAAACAAAAAGATTGTCCGAGATTAAGATCCGAGACATGATAATTATGATTGTCTAATGAATGTTAAGTAATTTTATGGCACAGTGAATGCCAAAGCTGACTCGACTGACTGCACACAGCCTAAAGTAAAAGCGAAATAAATCCAATTTTATAGAGTGAAAACTAGATATTGCAATCTCTGACCACTGGACTGAATAAGTAACTGCTAGCTCGCCGCCGCGCGCCGGCACTGTCATTTATATTACAAATGACGCTGCTCAAATAAACTAATAACCTTCGTAGCTAGAAGTGAACATGTCAAGAAACAGCTGCTGCACAGCCGTAATAATGTCTCTGATTGTGGTAAAAACATATAAATATGCCGAAGTACTTGTTTGGAGTTGTTATAAATTTGTATATGCAGGAAGATTGCTTACATTTATATCGCCATAAACGTATTAGCGGAGTAATTTACAGTCTGGCACCTCTGTCGTTTGCGTAGAGCGCAGCGGCTGTACTGTCCAGCTGCATGTTACTCATTGAACAAGTTATTAATCACGACACTCCAATGGCTGACACGTTAATAAGTGTTTAAATCATGCGCAACTCTTTATTGTTGCCTAATCAATATTATAGATTGGGAGGAGAGCCAAACGAACATGACAAAATGCTGACTAACAGCACTAAATTCAGACTTCTTGCATAGTATAAACGAATTCTTTTGTTTGTTACGTGAACGTGTCACACAATGAGCCTCCACTGCCAGCGCTATGTTTAGCATGTTCATGAGGATGGTGAAAGCCAGTGACGACTGTGACATGAAAACTAAAGTCATCAAGTGATGTTCTATTGTAATCGAAAATTGTGTCACAAGTGAGTACAATCAGCTAGAAGTAGGATCCAGCATAGTATTAGTAACTGAATGAGTTGATAACGTTCATTAGCAGCAGATGGCACAATAACATGTAAGATTCTGGACACGTTCGTTAAAGTACTTATTTAGAATAGGTATATAGTTGAAATTCAATATAAATAGTATAAATACTGGATAGCATCTAAATCAGTTGTTAAAATAAAAGAAATCCTAACTAGTAGACCAGAGGTCTTTCCAAGATTTTTACGAGACTCATAAAATTGCTATCCTCTATCATGTCTGGATTCTGGCACACAACTTACATACAACAATAGTGTATTATATTCTGAATGTTAACTAGAACAATAGTTTTCTTAGACTTCACATTCATAGTATTAGTTATAACAAGTGTGCAGCGATCTTGGAGCGATAGATTTTCGCCGGCGCGTCAGCCGGACGGCGGGCGCGGCGCGCGGCCCTCTCACGGCTACGAGTTACGACTCAGCCTCCCATTGTTTCGCTCTCAGTGACAACACTTCCAAAATATCCGCTAAACAAAAGCCTAGCGCGCACCGCCGCTATTCATTCCACATTTTATTATCTGTTTGAAAGGCACTTATACACAATGACTCGTGAATAATCTACAATAGCTGTTGGGAAAGAAATTATTCATACTGAATTGCCATTCAGAGAAATATCAAATAAGTCTTCAGAGGAAACTATTATGATTAAACTCGATTATTATGATTCGTTACATTCATGCGAACGTATCGGCGCGGCGGCGGCGGTGCGGCAATTAGACGAAGCGAGTGTAATTAAGATGCAGTCAAATAAATTTAAAGAGCACGCTCTCACGCAGCGGGTACACTAGAGACGTGGCCAGCAGGCAACAGCCGGGCACGTCGCTAGCGGCGGCCATGCGACGGCTCGCACGCAGCCCCGGACTCTGACTTGTGAGAACGTTAACTAGCTCCAGTATCTCCATTATCCGACAGCAGAGCGAGGGACTGCGTTAAATTAGCATCCACGTAATAAACATCGAAACTAATGGATGATTGTGCCGCCCCGACCGACAATGCCGCCGCCGCGCCTCGCCAGGCCGGCCGCGTCGTGCCGGGCCGGGCCGCGCACCGCCGCCCGGCCCCGGCCCGGCACGGCCTCGGCCGCAACCTGACGGCGGCCGCCGCCGCGGCGCGCGGCGTGCCGAATTAAAGCTGTACTTATTATCTTCGCAGCGACGATAAAAAGTTTATTGTCACTTTTGATGGGTTTGATATTGTGTCCGCACAGATTCGTGCATCGCCGTTATCTCGCGCGGGGTAACTAGGTAACTACGGTCGTATTTAGCTGTAATTGTAATTAAATATTATATAGTATTGTATTTTGTGCCACATTCTTTTGTGGTTTTATGACGCCACAGCCACAGGGCACTGAGACCTAGGGTCTGTTTATTACCGGCGTAGTTTATTTGCGTACCTACGGTCTAGAGCTAATAAATACTCAGTAGGTAGTACCTACTGAGTATTTATTAGCTCTAGACCGTAAAATTTACTGCCGTGCCATTAGGCGATTCAGACAACTATGTTATTGATAAGCATAAAAGCTTTCAAAGTAATACGTGCACATGGTAATCTCATATATTGCTGGCAGTAAAACGGCAGTAACAGTAATCGGCAAGATTCGCTGTGTAGCGAGACGTTGAAGATAAGAGCATTCGCAATAACGATCACGAATTATAACGAGCGTCTTCGTCACGGCCTGATAACTGCCGCTCGTGATCAGAACGATCAGAGCGAGTCCGTAATTACCGGCTTCCTCGAAGCCCATTACATACAGTAGTTACAGTTAAACGTCGCCGACTGAACTCACTCCGGGTGAAGTTCGATTCCCGAAACGCGAGTATAATTTATCGTCGGTATTATCTCTCGTAAAACGAAAACCCAATTTATGTTCGTCCGCCACCCGCCGTCATAAAACATAATATTATCGACATCGGCCCCCTCCCTAGGCGATCACGAAACTAAGCAAGCATCGGCCATTTTAAGGACCGAACTTGACAGGCGGGTGTCGTAGTGCGTCCTTCTCGCACTCCCGAGCCATGACTCGAGAGTGAGAGAGACAGCCCCGGGAACAGAACTCTTTCATATGCCGCGCCGGAACAGGGAGCGTTCTGCACGATCTCACGCTATTTTATTTTATAAATACCATGTTCCATAAAAGGCTCCCGCAGCCAGGCGCGACGCGATTCTGATAGAAAAATTTCCATGAAGTTTTCATAGAAATTGTTTTAATATAGTCGTGTCGCACTTTCTCGTCGCGCCTATCTGTGGGAGCCTCAACACAACCGCGCCTTTTCGAATTTGTGTTCAATAACTGATTTTTTTTTAAAACTTCTGTAGGTCTCATCTACCTCTGTCTCATCTACCTACAGCCAGGTAATTAGTAAAAATCAAATAAAGGATCATTGATAAAGTAATTACTAAATCACATGTGTTGATAGTGGTAGTTTATAGCGCGTTGCACATGGTATAGGTGGGTAGGTATGTAGCGCGGGCGCGGCGTGGCAGCGTGGCGTCGCGACCTACTGCGATCAGCTGATTGGAGCGCGGCGCGGGCGGGGCGGCGGCGGGGGGCGAGTGCACACGCGCACACAACAGCTGGTAGCAGCTGAGATAACCCGACGGCGACGTCGCCGTCGCCGCACGTAATTAAAGGACGCAAGTCCAAGTACCTTAACTCGTTCTGCTCTGACACCGTCGCTCCACGCTCGCCTTTCGAATATGCAGTCCACTGAAATTGTAATTCAATTTCACGGGGTATTAAACCACGGCCGCGGGTAGGACGAAATTAATGACAGGCGTTCACAGTGAGTTACGAAACCAATTTGAACTCGATACGATTTAACGAACAGTACCTGGCGTACTGCACTGTTTGCTGAATAAAAATAATTGCGAATGTTTACTAACGTCTCATCGTTTCGGAGATGAGATCTCGAGTCACGAACTCACGACTCGTTATTAAGATTAAGAATAGGTGCGTTCACTTAGCTCTGTTTACCTGTGGGACGCAGCTCAGCTGTCACTGACCACCGCTAAGTTTACCTGTGGGACGCAGCTCAGCTGTCACTGACCACCGCTAAGTTTACCTGTGGGACGCAGCTCAGCTGTCACTGACCACCGCTAAGTTTACCTGTGGGACGCAGCTCAGCTGTCACTGACCACCGCTAAGTTTACCTGTGGGACGCAGCTCAGCTGTCACTGACCACCGCTAAGTTTACCTGTGGGACGCAGCTCAGCTGTCACTGACCACCGCTAAGTTTACCTGTGGGACGCAGCTCAGCTGTCACTGACCACCGCTAAGTAACCGACGCTTACCTATAACCACTCTTCACCGTGAGTGTTAACAGTTAACATTACCGACTCGGGCCCACGATCAATTCGCATGGAAAAACCTTGTAGGTATACCTGATAAGTATGTAATTAAATAAGGCAAGAATATGGCCACAAGGTCGATTTAGTTTTGATTTATAACTCGGTCGTTCCTGTCAATGTAGGTAGTATATTGAATAGATGTCAGTTTATCCGACCGTGGTCCGTGATTAAAAGGTTAATTGCAAAAGTAAACCATGTTTGAGAGTCTGCTATCGATACCAATAGTAGGGAAAATAAATAAATTATAATATGTAAGTATTTTAAATAGCCGATTATTTTTTCCTTGTGTAGGTCAACCAACAGTTTGTAACAGTCTACGTAGAACTTTTTAAATTATCTCCAACCCAGGATATAGTTTTCCTGGTTAATTTGCTGTGAGTGCAACTTGAAAAATGTTGTGATACTATACATCAGTGACGTCAACTTACCAAAGTAGCATATATTTCCATATGTTCCTGGTTAACTATGAGGTAGAGAGAGAAACTTATATCGTCAATGGGGGGCCCAGGTGCCTACCCTGAGGGACACCGGAACGAATTTCATAATGTCTTTACTTGTACCCATTGAGTACCACGTAAAATTCACGGTCCGATAAAATTAATTAAACTAGTCCTGAAGATGGACGGAAACAACAAAATAGAATGCCTTTACTGACTTGTAAATGTCTTATTGCCTTGCAGTACTCCACGTTCTCTATTAATAAATACAAAACATAGTGCAACATATGATTAGTTTATAAGACCTTGACCTTGAACCTATGTTTGACAAATAATTCTGATTCTGAAATGATACTGGTGCAGGCACGTCTTATTTGATATTAAATAGTGTATTACAAACAAAGGACGTTGCTCATTAAAATATATATAAATAAATAAAATACATACTTATATAAATTAACTACTCGCAATGCAAGATCCTAATAGGAAATTGCTCGACTTGAGCATGCGACTTGTGTTAGGGATTCTGATTTCCGAGTTGTTTCAAACATGGTGTCGTACGTATCCGCAGTGTCGCAAGTACCTACACTCTTGAACATGATGTTGATACAAGTTTGTTATGTTCTGTGGCAGTAGTATACAAATGTACTCTGTGGCAGTAGGCGCGGGCTGGCGCACCGCGCGTGTTGGTAAACGCGCGGCGGAAGCAAACGATGCCGAGGATCACGAAGCCACACCGGCACCGTGAACCCACCCACCCGCCTTACCTTTACTTTACGAATGAAAGGCAAATCTTTTCATATTGCTTCACTAAGCTGCCTTTCATACGCATTGTGTGAGTTTGAAATACCTTCCATTGTATCGTAACTCGAAGATGTCCATTGTATCGGGATGTCGCTCCGAGTCGGGAACCTAAACAAAAACGCTCCACTAAGAGAATTTTCTTTTATGATTCTTTCAAGTTATATGCGAACAGTATGGAACAAATGAACGTATAGTTAGTTACAATATTTATGGCAAAAACATGAACAAAACAGTTTCTTTGCAAACTGTGTGGAGATATAAAATTGTAACTTTCTCGTGGATGCAGACTAGGTACATCTACATTATAAATGTTAATGATTGAGAAGCGCTGCGTGTTTTTGCATCATTGGGAACATGTTCCAAAGATGATTACTGCAGTTGCCACGAATACATTGCAATATGCGTTTACCATACATAAGCAGTTTAGTAACTGCGTGTATGGTCCATATTCACGGGCATAATGCAGCAGCTGTAATTATATAACTTCTTAGTTGTATCATTACAAAGACAAAGACATGTATTGGTAGGATATGGTAGGTGCTGAGTTGGACAATTGAGTTATGTTCAGGACACATCCACCGCTACAAGGCCGTACGAATATTAAATATTGCACATGTTCATAAAACCTAACTTACCTATAAAATTACTACTTTTACTCTATTTTACAAAACAAAACATTTAGACTTTAGACACAAAGATACATACATAATATAAACTCTATTAAACAATATAAAAAAACACAACGTCAACATTAGTATTAAAAAAAAAACTAAATATATCTAATTTTTATTACTTTTATATTCAAGGAATTATTTTACTGTGTAAAAATTATTTTGGGGATCCATGATTTTAGACCTTTTTTGTAGAAATTAAATGTATTTTTTTTTCTCTCTTATTCGTTTTGGAATATGGTTGTACATTTTTATGGACATAAGGTAACTGTTTCTGTAGTGGAGAGTGCTGTTACAAAATTGTTTTTTTTAATTTGGTGGGGTCCCTTTTTGTAAATCTATTGTTTTCAGTTACTGTGGAGAAGAAGTGTGAGTTTTTTCTAACAAATATGCCTTTTTCTAAAATATAAATAAAAGCTAGGGTTAAAATCTTAAGCTTTTTAAAAATTGGTCTACAGCTCTCATAAGGAGGCGCCCCAGTTATTGCTCTCTTTGGATATGTGACGAGTTACCCCATAGGAGTATTCCGTACCTCAATACAGATGCTACGTAGCCGTGTGGCGCTGAGTGCAGCTTCTTCATTCGCTGTTTTACGTAGTTCTCTTAGTGCTTATACAAATCTGTTTATTTTTTACATGGATTTTCAATATGGTTCCCCAATTACAATTTTCATCTAGTGTTAGACCTAAAAATTTTATACTATTTTCTTTGTTGATTGTTTCGTTATTGTGGTTTAAATTTACTTTTGGGGGATTTTGTTTGTAGTTTGCAAATTGAATGAATTTTGTTTTAGATAAATTTACTTTTAAGTTGTTTTCATTTAGCCAATTTAATATATCGTGATTTACTTCCTGTTGATGTAATGTTTTGTTATTTTCCGGTATTATTACTGACACATCATCTGCAAATAGCACTTATGTTTAGTTATACTTGTAAGTCGTTAATGTAAAAAAGGAAGAGAAGAGGCCCAAGGATGCTTCCTTGAGGTACTCCAGACCCATTGTGTCTAAATAAAGATTTGTATACCATTGCAACAAGTTTATGATTAATACGGGATACTTCAACACATACAAAAACTATGATCTATATTAAATTATACTCTTAAATCTTTTTATGAGCATAATTGTATCTATAGCGCGTATAATAATAATAAACTTTTATTTCAGACCCAGGTAGTCCAATTGATTAGTATACACACGACTTAGAAACTAGTGTTAGTACTTAAATCTACAGAACAACAACACAAACTATTAATTAGTACGCCACAGTGGCATGTAGGCGTATCCAATGTCCCAGTATGGGGCTGTCCCACCTATCAGTTATAGTATTCAGGATGTTGTTGGGGCTGGCGCGTACCCTGCGCATGGTGGAAGCGCAACGTTTGCGCATGATGGCGTGAAAGCTATCTATTCGCGCCTCTGCGAACATGCCGGAAGCACTGCAGTAGCGCGGCAACCCCATCATCATCCGGAAAGCATTATTATATTGTACGCGCAGAGCGCTGTTTGCCCTCTTGTAGTTGACCCACAGACTGCATGTATAGAACGACTGACAGTACGCTGTAAATAGTGTAGCCTTTACTTCAGTCGTGCATTTTGCAAATCTGCGAGCCAACATATTGCAGACAACAACAACTAAAGACAACAACAGAGACAACTAATAATGAAGTACTTAGTTAAAAGAAATACAGATGTAATATAGAAAGTAGAAATCTTTACATGAATTACCGTACGGTACCGAATAAGTGGATAATGTTCGGCGTGCACATTGCCGCTCCTTCACACGGTCGATACATTCTCCCAACTTTCAGTTCCACACACATTTAGGATATAGCCTCGAGACTGGTTCCGCTCATTAGACCACCGGCGACCAAGTACCGTGAAATGCTATAACTTGAAATAAGTTAAAGTAAGTTCTTAAGTGAAGCACCCGGGCTCGGTGCACGAGAGACATTGCGTAATGTACGAGCCAATTAAATAAACATTTACTGTAATTTGAAAGTAAAGGCTCGTGCAACCCGGCGCGACAGCACCGGTAGAACATGAAATTTTCATAGAAATTGTTCTACCGCGCGGTGTCGCGTCGCGTGACAAGTCGCGCCGGTCTGTACGAGCCTTAATACGCTTTCGAAATTTATTTTAAGAACATAATAATACCTAAGCGGCGAACGTTCGAAACTGTCACCGCTAGCTGTTTTTTTATGCAAACTTCTGAATAACTTTGCATCTAATTCAGTTATTTTTCCAATTAATAATTGATAAGTCTATGCATTGTATTAAATTATCGAAAATAAACAAGTCCCGATGTTAATAACAGTAGGTAATTGAATAGACTTGTGAATGTGAAAGTCATCTAAATCAGTGTACATATATTATTTTCTGAAGCGTTCACAAAAAGCTTCGCCAAGTTCGTAGTCTTAGTATCAGTTAAGCGGTCATATTCAATTATTCTTTGGTTTCTCTGTAAGTTCGCTGCTAGTGTCATTGGTTATAATGAATGTCTGTATCTGCGCGTCACGTCCTCCCGCCTGTTGTTCCACTCCTGCACCCTAATTGCGTAACACAGTTTAAATCACAATCTGAATGATTTTGAAGTACATATTTGCTAATCAATTGCTTCATTATGTTCGTAAAATTTGTCTGCTAACACGTAAATAACGCAATGCATTGTTGAACTATCTAAATTAAACCCATTGCCACTGATCTGATAGTGAGTTCCGCAGCTAGCCCGCTGTTCTGCTATATCATATTTTGCATTCCCTAAAGCGAGGCGTTCCCGACACATACTCTCTCCCAACCTCAGCCTGCGGTTCATCTGCGAGTATATTCACGCCTTGTTGGAACAGTGTGAACAGAATAATTTAAGCAACCGTTAGTCAGCTCTCGGCTCGTCTATATTTATTAATAAATACATTTTGAATGCATTGCTTCGCGGATGTTGTTCGTTTCAACACTTATGTGAAAAGTGCTAGCGGCTGCCGATGATTGATCTGAGTTGAGTCACTACATGAGTATGTTTGGAACTCGTTATATTTACTGTAGTTTGTGAGTGTGGACTTGTGGAGGTTCCATTCTTCGTCAGTTCCAGTGGCGGATGAGAGACCGCGTCGTGAGCGTGACTATGTTTTACATGAAGAATTGTGTTCTTTCGTCGTTCGTCGTCAGTAATAAATACGTGCTGTGCACGCTTGTGTTCATGACTTGATGTACTGAACTACATACAGACGTGCTGCATGCAGGCGCGCGTGCTGTGGCTGGCGGCGCTGTCGGGCCGGCCGGTCGTGTGATCGTGTCCGCGCCCACGCCTCGCATGACATCGTTACAATTACATATTATTATATTTAATGAGATATTATAAGTAGGGAATTAAAAAGAAAACAGGTTTGCTAGCTACCTACCTGCTGTTACCTACATATTTTTAATTTAAAAGGTAATTTCATTAGTGCGGCGGCAAGCGACCGGTTGGGCGCGAGAATAATTAAATATGTGTAGTCGAACACGGTGCGTATTTTTATAATAATGATGAGTTTTCATGGAGGTCTCACGACTTTATTGCTAATTTAATGATAATTGATACGGGTGCAAAAGCACCGCGTTATGTACCTACTGCCGAATGCCGTTACGAACGAAAGTCCTACGCATGTACACACGGCTACATATCAAGCTATACATTTCCAGTATAAGTATATCGCATGGTAGGTATGAGAGGTCAGCGTATACTGGAAATGTATAATATTAATCATTTAATCCAAGCAAACAAGACTCATAGTGTTAGTAACAAAATACTTACAAACTACGTTAGTAAAACACGTTAGTATAGCTTGATGTGTAGCCGTGTGTACGTACGAGACTGGCGTGTGGAGCGAGTTGCTTGTAGTTGGTATTCGGTAGGCAATGAACTGATAACAACGTTACGTACCCTGTACACCACATACCTACGACGGTGGTATTCTATTAATATAATTATATTAATACAACTTCTATACACGACCCAATTAAACCCGAGCACTAAATAATATAAAACAAATATTTATAACAGTAATACGATATTTTCCAGACGCGTGTATTATTTGTACCGTTAATTAACACCACGATAATTTATAAATTTACAGAAATAATAATAGCACGAGGTTCTCGCCGTGTTTGGTAATCAATTCATACGCACCGGGAAACTAACAGCGGCCACTACTCGTACATACGTACCGGGAAACTAACAGCGGCCACTACTCGTGCAGCGTGGCTCTGCGTGTGATTCATGTGATTGTAATATTGTGGTGTTGTTGTAAACATCAATACCGTACAAGTAAAAATAATGTTTATCATAATGTGCACTACAGTTTTTAATAAATTACCGAAGTGCTTAAGGGATAAGGGGGCTCCCATTTTTTTTTAAATTAAACTACGTAGATGATTAATAGACAATTACTGTTTTTATAGTTTACAAGAATTTCTGCCACATGAAGAAATAAAATATTTTAACTTTCATATAGTTTAGTTTCCTATAAGATGTGGTGTGCGTTTAATAGTATAACTTCAAATATCTTTTTTTTAGGTACTTACCTTATGAAAAATATTATAAGAATTTAAATTGTGATATGTATGTATATTTATTGTGACTTAAAATTTATAAATCCTAATAGATATTTCCTGTGTATTCCTAATAGGTACTTACTTATTTTACTAAGATCGAAAAGAATCGAGACCCGATCCGGTGATCATGGTCGATCGAGAGAGAATTTTACATTAATAAAATGTAAGTAAAATCAATTTGCGTGCCCTAAACAGGCAAAATATGGACTGTACTTAAACCACCATCTCTTACAACTGGTAACACCTATATTTTCTGCAAATAAATGATTCTTATTTCTTATAAATAAAACCGGCTAAGTGCGAGTCGGACTCGCGCACGAAGGGTTCCGTACCATTATCTATAAAAACCGGCCAAGTGCGAGTCAGACTCGCTCACGTAGGGTTCCGTACTATTATCTTTAAAAATGGCAAAAAAATCACGTTTGTTGTATGGGAGCCCCCCTTAAATTTTTCTATTATTTAATTATTATTTTAAAGTGAATATTTATAACTAAATATTCTGTGAATATTTCAAGCATCTACCTGTAGCCGTTATCAATATCGAGCAAAAACGAGCAAAAAAATCACGTTTGTTGTATGGGAGCCCCCTTAAATATTTATTTCATTCTGTTTTATAGTATTTGTTGTTATAGCGGCAACAGAGATACATCATCTGTGAAAATTTCTACTGTCTAAATATCACGGTTCATGAGATACAGCCTGGTGACAGACGGACAGACAGTCAGACAGACGGCGCGGAGCCCTAGTAATATGGTTCCCGTTTTACCCTTTGGGTACGGAACCCTAAAAATGATAAGTACCTACTTGTTTAATTATTGATATATTTATCCAAATATTATTTAAATTTTACACTCTCTGTGATGCAAGCGTTAAATCGACACTTTTCTGGCTGACTATACATCGACGTTTTTACGCCTATCAAAACAGAAATATCCAGGTATTGTTCTTCGGTTTGAGTCTAAGCGGGTCGGGTGGGCGCGGATCCCCTTTTGGAAGGGGCAACTAGAATCAATTCTATTTTTTTGGAAACTTTGACGTTCAAAAGTGCCTCTGACGTGCCTTTTTGAAAAAAAATAGTTTCACTTCATTGAAGGTGTTTCATAATAGTTTTAGGTGCAAATTAGGAATTACTTGTGGTTCGATACAGTCGATTTATTTAATTAATGTACCTAATGTATAATATGTACTGTCAATGTATAATATGTACTGTCAATGTATAATATGTACTGTCAATGTATAATATGTACTGTCAATGCGTCAAACTAAATAATTGTAACATTTCCTACACAACATGTCCCAGAATTAATTGTTTAAAGAAAAAGTGCGTTAATTCTGGGACATGTTGTATAATGTACAGACGGCTACACATCAAGCTATACATATCCTATACAATGCGAGATCAGCTTATACTGGAAACTTATAGCTTTATGTGTAGACGAGTGTACATCTATCGTTCTATACCCTCATGAACAATGCCTTGTCCTGACTTACTGATTCATCAACGCAGAGCCGAAACTACTGGGACTAGGAAGGAAGCCGTGTACTAAACGGCTTCCTTTTATAATGTAGGGAAGTTTAAAGGTGTTTTTGGAAATTCGCCCTTTAAAGGAGTGAAAACGGAGTATGTGAATAAGACTTCGTTTGTACGAAAAATATTATTCCTTGACTCAATAAACTTGAAACTTGGAACAAATACTTATCTAATTATGTACATTATAAAGTTTGTCATTTTTAACTGACTTTCAAAAAGGAGGAGGTTATATGTACTACGTCTGTACGTTTTTATTTATATATGGTCACCGATTTCTCCGTTAAATTTGTAAACCGATTTTGAGAATTCTTGTTTTGTCTGAAAGGGTATGCTGTGTGTGTGTGTGTGTGGGTATAGGTGGGTGTGGTGGTAGCATAGCGTGCGTCGTGCTCGCCACCGGCGTGCGTGTGTGACCAGGTGTATGTAAGGAGCGTAGCAGGTGGCGTTCTATAGTTTCTGCCTACCCCCATGGGAAGAAGGCTTGAGTTTATGTATGTATGGTATGCTCCCGAGGTGGTCCCATTGTCAGCAAGTCAGAATCTGAAGAGGGGATCTCATGGAAATCGAGGGAAATTCTCAAATTTTATAGGCACACCTATAGCGATTACGGTATTTTTTTATAATAACTCATGCATTATCAAGTGGTGCATAATAACTTATGCACCACTTGGTGAAGTGGATCTGATGATGAAGACCACAGATGGCCACCGGAACTACTTAATAATAAGTATTTCACGGTTGCGATTCGATTAGACACTTTAATATGGTTGCTAAGCAATTTATGCTCGTCACAATGCATATGGTGAAGACTATCAGTTACAGTCCTCCTGGTTCTTACCAGAACTCCTCAAAAAAAATGCCCCTGCATCGGGAAAAGCAATATTTTGTAAAATATTACAAGGAGTTGACATTAGGCTATTGTAACTTAGATAAATTACCAACTGACTCAATAAACTAACACTAACTTTTTTTTGTTATAAGATTTTTTATCGAAGAATTTAAACGCGTGGTTCGATTAACTCAAAAATTGGTATTTATACTTAAGACCAAAAATACGGAATAACGTGTAAGTATCAGGGTTCTTCAAAAATGAACTCCTAACGGGGTGGACAAGAGTAATAAAGTTTAATGGATGGATTTTATTAAACGTTTTTTTTAAAACAAGCCCAGTCGTGGTGAAAGGGAAGGAAGCAGTTGATTTTAAAAATCTGATTCCTTTGATCTATAAACTAAAAAACTGGCCCGAATACTTATTTATCTAAATAAAATATTAAAGATCGATCGAAAGTTTTTAGAGGGAAGTACAAAATCCACGCGGAGGAAGCCGCGAGCAAAGTGCTAGTAAATAAATATTGATGTAATACAGTGTACGTAGGTACTCATTACCACACTAAGCACGCAGGCATATTGTAAGTTGGGGGATTACTTCGCTGATAAAAATGCTTGGCTCAATGCTGGTCCTGCTCCACAACACAATTACACAACTAATTGATTAACATTTGAAAATACTGTTGGAGATGCTTGGATTGTACGACTATCTTTTAATTTTGAAACTCAATCTCCTTTGTATTATAACATAACATAATCTTTATTTTTGCCAAAAGAATAACAACCAACAACAAATTTTACACAAGAACTTATTTATAAGAATCTAAAAGATTAGATATGCAATTTCCGTTCCTCAGTGCACAATAATAAATTCACGGTTGTTACGAGACCGATTCCCCCCCCTGGCCCCCACTAGTTATATACTGTATCACGGTGGGACAGCTTCCTCGTTCTCTGTTTACAATACTATAATAGGTTTTGAGAGAAAATAATTAGATAATCTCACTTTTCAAATAATACAAAGCAAAACTGTGGGTAAAATGTATCACACATTTAAATTGTTCTTTACTTGATTTTTACTTTGTTAAGTTCACATAGTACAAGTAACATTTTGAGATGTTACGTTTGTTTACAAATATTTGTATTGTTTTCTTGTTATCTACTTTATATAAAACAACAAAAATAACTGATTTTAAGAGGTTATACGTAAACTAAAAATAAAAATAATTAAGTAAAAAATAATTTATTATGTTTTTTATTTTAACGTGCCGTATTTTGTGTTTTCTTATATAGAATGTGTGTGTGTGTATCTGTGCATGTGTGTGAGTGTGGGACATTATATCATCTCAAAATATTTTCCACTTCATAGTAATCTATTTCTTTAAGAAATTCATCAATAGTCTTTTTACATTCGCGACAGCTAAGACCTCCTATTTTTAGTTTTTTGCGTATTTTATTATATGCTGGGGCCAAGATAATGTGGAAAGGTTTGAGCAAACCTAGTCTTACATTTGGGAGTATTTTAAACTATATCCAACCTTCGCTTAGTCCCGAAGGCAGGTTTCACTTTGTGTTGTGCCATAATTAAAAGGCGGATGAATATTTTCCGTACAGAAAGTACATTAATTTCTTTATATAAGAGATCAGTAGGATACCTGTAGTTTCTAAAACACATTACCTTAAGTAGCGCACGTTGAGCTCTTTCTACTACCAATAAGGTAGTTTTTGATGTACCACCCCAGATAGTTACACAGTAGCTTACAATAGACTGACAAAGTGAGTAATACACAGTAGTGCGTAATTCCATTAAACAAGAATTTCTTAGTATTCTAAAGATGTACCTATATTAGTTTTCGTATACGGGCACTTAGTTTTTTGGCTTGTTCTTTCCAGTTAAGATACTGATCAACCACAACACCGAGATATTTAGTGGAGGTGGTATTGATAATACCGTAACATGTGCATGTTAGTACGTTGTGACATTTATGTACTTTTATATCCATGTTTGCTGGAGGCTGAGTTTTAATTGACGTACTGAAGGAGATATACATGGTTTTTTGTGCATTCAAGGTTAGCAAATTGTTATCAAGCCACGTTGCCATTGAACGCATTCCTTGATTTGCTATGTTATTTATATCCACCCATGTTTTTGCTTTAAATAATAAAACCGTGTCATCAGCAAATGTGACAATTTGTCCGTTCTCCATAAAAAGATCACATAAGTCACTATTTAAATCAAAAAGAGCGTTGGGCCTAGCACGCTTCCTTGGGGACTCCGCATATCATAAATGGACCTCTTGGCTATATTCCTCATTCATCTTGACACTGTTTGCGGTTACTCAAATAATATAATTGCATATAGCACAGTGTGAGTACTATGTACAATAGAGTTACCATTTACTATGTACGTCTTTCACTGACTTGAATGTGCCCTGGCGGCTGAGAGTATGTCATGCTCACTCAGATGTGTCGCTGATGGTGGCGGTGTGTTGAATCATTTAGCTCCCTTCAAAATGGTTGAGCTGAATGGTGCTGATCCATGCGTCATGTTCGTGAACGAGCGCTGTCAGTTGGGACTGGTCATCTCTTAGCTGCCACGGCTTATTTTTAATTATTTTAGTTTTGAATTTTTTTTTTTTATCACGGACGCTTCTGACGTTTTGCATCGTTCTCACATGTATATTTTCAACATGAATGATGTAACCAATACTTGTATCAATATTTTAATTTATAAGAGTGTCCGTGGAGTTTCTTGCCCGTTCTTCTCCATAGGAACTTACTACTCTTTGGAATGGGCTTCTTATTTCTAACTAACCGACTCCTTGACAATTCAAAAGTGCCTGTAAATGGTTTGATTGAAATAAATACTTTGAGTTGAGTTTGAGTGTTGTCGTGATTGTGGAATTAATGAATATCGAACTGAAAAACTACTAGTATAATAGCCGGGATGTACCTGCGGTCTGTTACTGATTCTGCTACTACTCACACTAACCCACTAGTGGCAGCAGCTGCCCGATACACCCCCTCAGTCATCTCACGCACACGACGACCTAAACACGCCCGCACAGACAAAGACGACATCACTCTCTATCAAGAGAGTATGAAGTCTTTTCGTAAAACATTCATTACAAAACACAGACTCCGTACTCGACGGCGAGTACCTCCGCGAACTAGATTAAATAATCACCCCCCCCGTCCCTTGACCCCGCCCGCCCGCGCGGAGCAAGTAGCAATAAATATAATCCATAATAATAATAATATGCTGCAAGTCCCCTCTTGCTCAGTAACCAGTAGCGCCCTAAGCCAAGGTTCGAGTCCCAGTAGGGGACGCCCTTAGGCCTGCTACTTAAGATAAAATCTTTGAAAAGTTAATTTTAAAACAAATGTTAGGACATTTCAATACAAATAATTTACTTCATCTGAAACAGTTTGGTTTTACAAAGGGTCGTTCAACTACAGACGCGGGCGTGGAATTACTGAAGAGCATATTCGAGGCCTGGGAGGAGTCGCAGGATGCTCTTGGCATTTTCTGCGACTTGTCTAAGGCCTTCGATTGCGTTCATCATGATACACTCATCCGAAAACTGCACCACTATGGTATGAGGGACAGTGCTCTCGACCTTCTGACTTCTTATCTGAACAACAGAATTCAGAGGGTTGATGTTAATGGCAAAAGATCTGCAGGATCTGCGGTCACTATGGGAGTTCCGCAGGGTTCAATTCTAGGTCCTTTCTTGTTTCTAATTTATATAAATGACTTACCTTATCACATAAGGGATAATCACAAGATTGTATTATTCGCAGATGATACTTCCCTCATTTTTTAAATCAAACGTCAGCTAGTCAATTTTGAACATGTTAACGATGCACTCTCTAAGGTTGTCCATTGGTTTAATGTAAATAATCTTCTCTTGAACGAAAAAAAGACTAAGCTCATTAAATTTTCAATGCCAAATGTCAGGCAGCTAACTACCAATGTTCAACTTAATGGAATAGAGTTGGACCCTGTTGAGTCGACAGTTTTTCTTGGGATAACTATTGACGGTAAATTACAATGGGGCCCACACGTAGAAAAAGTGTCAGGAAGGCTTAGTTCAGCCGCCTATGCTGTTAAAAAAATTCGACAGATAACTGATGTAGATACTGCGAGAATTGTTTATTTTAGTTATTTTCATAGTCTTATGTCATATGGGATTCTTCTCTGGGGAACCTGTGCGGACATTAATACTATCTTTGTTTTACAGAAAAGGGCTGTTCGAGCCATTTACAATCTAGGTCCAAGAGATTCACTTCGTGAAAAATTCAAAGAAATAGATATTCTGACTGTAGCCTCTCAATATATATTTGAAAATCTATTGTATGTACACAAAAATATATCAAATTTTAAGAAAATGTCCGATATTCATTGTTTAAATACCAGGAATAAACACAATCTTGCTGTACATCGCACTCGCCTCCACAGAGTAGGCAACTCGTTCATGGGTCAATGTATACGCTTTTACAACAAACTTCCTACTGACATTCGAAACTTACCCATTAAACGATTTAAAGCTGTATTAAAACCAAACTTTGTAAAAAAGGGTACTATAAAATTTCTGATTATTTAGAAGACAAAAAAGCTTGGGATTGAGCTGCTCGCTCTGCAAGCCTTGTGATCAAACTGGAAAACTTGACATTTAATGTTATTATGCATGATTTTATATAAATATTGACATTGCAGAATATTATATACAATATTACATTAATGTTTACTTTGAAAAGTATTATATTTACTGCTTTAATTTATTGTGAATGTGAGCACTATGTGGGTCATTTTTTTTTTTCTTTAAATATTTTCCTATTATTTTATGCTTTTTCTCAGTTTTAATGGTGGTCTGGCATTTTGAGCACTTTATGAGGCCTACCCAAATGTACTTTCTTTGGTATTGTTCGTCGAGTCGTTGAGCTCCTTAAGTCTTGAGTCGAGCTGCACGGTTACGACAAATGCTTGCACTGATTGGACAGGTCCACTCAAAATTGTGTGGTTCTTTCCTCAAAAGACCATTTCAGACACAGATCTACATGGTCCTCACATGATCTGACCAAGATTATGTCTGGACTTTAAAAGAGACTTTGACCCCTGAGTTTGTTTCGCCATTTCTTCTCAGGGGTAGTCAGATAGGAAATGTCGACTACATCTAGCTTATTTTTTACTTTTTAATATGACGTGTAAAAGTGATTCCGATATCCTATTTACAGAATAAACGATTTCATTTCATTTCATTTCACTTAAAATTCGATAATAACCCGGCGAGAGGCCCTCCAGGCCCCGCCAACGACCGGTGAAGCAGCAAAGGCACTCCGGAGCCAACTGCAAAGATGCCCGCATCAAAAAAAAAAGCGGTCTGTTACTAGTATAATAGCCGGGATGTACCTTTTTTTTTTTTGGGTGGGATAATTATCAAATAACTTCTCCCGCTCTGGGCGGAGCGGGAGGGCGTGTCAGACTTTTACTGACTAAAACCCACCCGTGTTCCTTCATTTGCCTGTGTGCCAGGGCCACGATATCCCTTTCGGACAAACTCGCAACCCTAGGAGGCATTGGCCCTAATGGACCCCGTCAATTCGTGCTGACGTCTCTTTGAGGCGCGCGTGGAACACGACGCACCGTCGACCCGGGCCTGGTCCTTATCGGACGGCGAGCTACCCATCGCTCACCGTCCGCAGGCCCGCGCCTATGGTGGCCGGAAATCGGCTTGCGACTCCCGACGCCCAGGGCGTCTCCTGCGGCGACTATGGGCGTGAGGGCGCGAACCCTGCCTCTCCCTCACGCGTTCCGCCTCCTCCTTCGCGAGCATTACTGCTTCGCAGAAGTAGGTAACGGCCTCCCATACACTCTCGCTCCGAACCATGGCCTGAACCAGGGCCGGACGCGAGAGATCGCCGCCGCCGATCGCCTCCGTGAGGACACGGCGGTGCTCCGCCCAAGCAGGGCAGACCTCCACCGTATGCTCCACCGTGTCCTCCGTGCGATCCACACAGTGGTGACACCCGGGCGTTTCCTCCCGCTTTATCCTGAACAGGAACCTCCCGAAACATTCGTGTCCGGTGAGGACCTGCGTCAGGCGGAAGGTGAGGACGCCGTGGCGCCTCTCTAGCCACTCCTCAAAAAGCCGGGATGTACCTGCGGTCTGTTACTAGTATAATAGCCGGGATGTACCTGCGGTCTGTTACTAGTTTAATAGTCGTGATGTACCTCATATATACAAATGTACTCTATGATGTACCTGCGGTGTGTTACTAGTATAATAGCCGGGATGTACCTGCGGTCTGTTACTAGTATAATAGCCGGGATGTACCTGCGGTCTGTTACTAGTTTAATAGTCGTGATGTACCTCATATATACAAATGTACTCTATGATGTACCTGCGGTGTGTTACTAGTATAATAGCCGGGATGTACCTGCGGTCTGTTACTAGTTTAATAGTCGTGATGTACCTCATATATACAAATGTACTCTATGATGTACCTGCGGTGTGTTACTAGTATAATAGCCGGGATGTACCTGCGGTCTGTTACTAGTTTAATAGTCGTGATGTACCTCATATATACAAATGTACTCTATGATGTACCTGCGGTGTGTTACTAGTATAATAGCCGGAATGTACCTGCGGTCTGTTACTAGTATAATAGCCGGGATGTACCTGCGGTCTGTTACTAGTATAATAGCCGGGATGTACCTGCGGTCTGTTACTAGTTTAATAGTCGTGATGTACCTCATATATACAAATGTACTCTATGATGTACCTGCGGTGTGTTACTAGTATAATAGCCGGAATGTACCTGCGGTCTGTTACTAGTATAATAGCCGGGATGTACCTGCGGTCTGTTACTAGTATAATAGCCGGGATGTACCTGCGGTCTGTTACTAGTTTAATAGTCGTGATGTACCTCATATATACAAATGTACTCTATGATGTACCTGCGGTGTGTTACTCAATGCGTCGCCTGCTTTTCTAATCCATCGTTCTTTTGACAAACTTTGAATATTATTTTGTAAAATTTTTGCTCGGAACTGTATTTCTTTATTCAATAGTTTCATGGGTCATTTCAGTTTAGAAAGATAACACAAAAGTCTCAGACTTTCTATAATCTGAGACAAAAGTGTTATCTTTATTTTTATTTCTACACAAACGGCAAAGAAATTGTTTTTATTTTATTTGCGACTGAAAGTCTCTGCAAATAAATGGCACAAAGGCTCGTGCACACTGGCGTGATATCGCGGGCGTGACAAGCCGCGCGACACTTTCCATGAAGTTTTCATAGAAATTGTGCTACTAATGTCGCGTCGCGTCTGTCTGCGGGAACCTTAATGAGCCTCGTAACGTTCTACCATAATTATTATGAACGTATAATTTGGATATGTTCTCATAGATAGTGGTTCTCAAAGTATCGTCGTTATCTTTTGTTTGCACTGAATACATAGTTATATGTGGGTTAATGTTCGTCTGATCGTATGCGCACAGCTGGTCGCGTCGTGTGGCGGGCGCCGCGCGGCCAGTGCGGCCACTCGGCCGTCGCGCATGCCGCGGCGTGACACGGTGACGTCGGCGGTGGGCGAGCGTCCGCCATGCCCGTCCGCCATGCGTGGGAACAATTTATTATGATATTTTTGTACAAACAGTTTTGTTATCATGATGTTGGCCTGAAATATGTGTTGTGTTGATAGATACACACGTCAACTGCCAGCTGTGCCAGCGGAGACTATTTGATAAACATTTAGACCATCATTGTACATGTAGATTGTAGATACGTTAGCGTTGTTTTAACAATCCATTTGTTTTTCGTTGTTATTTTATCTGTAGTGTCTATTTCTGTTCAGATACCTACCGGGTACGGCCTACGTCATTGTTGGTACATTACGATCATTGTGATACGCAATACGTAGTGGTTATAATGTAGTAAATGATGCCTTGATTTTCATAGAATGTAAAACCTGCTATAGCAAACAAATAAAGAAATGGCATTTAACTGGAGCGAGCATGACGCTCAGCCACGTTCTCTTTGTGTCAGAGGTCGGGAACCTAACTTATCGAACAATATGATAAATTTATCAAAAAAATAATGAAAATGCACAAAACAAACATTCATTAACTTTCGTCCGCCGTAGGTAGATAGGTACCTACTTAGTAGGTACTTGCTCAACTGACATAACGGACTCACCTTGTGTTGTGTGATAGTGTGCAGGAAGAGGCGGAACCTTGTTCAGTAGCGGTTACAGGGCAGCCAGCGACACAAGTGGATCATTGTCGTGCGGGGGCGGTTCAGGGGCGCGGGGTGACAGGAGCGCTGCGCCCGCGCATCCGCTGTAGGCTATTGACAAAAACCGTGCAGCACTTCCTGCTCGCCCTTGGTGACACAGGTCACAGTACCAGCATACATAGACCTACCTGAGTGTAGACGTTCACAGCGGGTATTTTAAATAGGTAAGTACCTACATACATAATCAGCCTATCATGTATAATGTTCAGTGCTGGGACACAGGCCTTCTCTCTGTGAGAGGGAGTGGGCCGTAAGCCGTAACCTACCACGCGGGTCCAGTGCCGATTGGTAGATGTCACATGTCTTCAAATTTTTGGTTCTAGGACATTCTAGGAATTTTTGGTTCTAGGACGGTTTCCACACGATGTTTTCCTTCGTCGTTTTGAGAGCAGTGGTGATGAAATAATTTAGACAAAGTAAAGCGCCTATTTTAAACCATCAAATATATTCAGCTGCTGTACCCACATTAAATATTATTAGTCTGTGTTCCAATATATGTTATGTAAATTATAAATCACCACGGAATTGTGTAAAATACTTGGGGAACATACATTTTCACGGAACGCCAAACTGGCAACATATTATCATCGACTATTTTATTGTTATGTATGCAGCGCCACAGCAGTACAGCTGCACACTCTCATAAATATTAACATCAAACTGTGTAGTTAAAATCGTGTCCGAATCCGAGCGGCCGTGGGCAGAAAACTTATTAGTTATTAACACAAAAGTAAAGTCAGTAATTGCCAGCTTTTCTCAAAATCACTGCTCAAAGTCTCCGGTGGGATAGCGGGTGGTCATGTCAGGAGAGTGAAGGGCCGGGAGAGGAGGAGGGGGCGGTGAAGGAGACCGGACACGGGCCGAGGCCCTTACGTTTTATGTTACGGCTGCTGATAGCTCAGAAAACCACTCTTATCACTGGCATTTACTTGCTCTCAAGGAGACAACCACTGCTATTAATCAGCTCCGGGAAAAAGCGGGCTGTTTATTGATGGCGTTATTCTATGTAAGCCTAACACAAGCACACGACGCCGACGACCCGTCTCTCTCTCGTGAGCCTCGCATGCTCGTGCGGCATCCGCGGCGACGAAAATACGGACGATGCACGCACCAGCGGGTCTACTCCGAAGCGCTAAACCGACTTATCGGCCGAATGTTCGGCCGTTTTATAACTTCCATAGTTTCCTTTTTTGACTTTGAGTCCTTACCCGACTTCGAGTCACAGTTTTGACTTTAGCTTATCTCTTCGACAGCGTTTTTTTTTTTTTTTTTTTCTGTAGTCAGTGATTGTTAGCCGTAGTAAAGAACCAACCGAACATTCGGCCGATAGTTCGGTTTAGCGCTTCGGAGTAGACCCCCTGATACCGCGGCCACATGACCGGGGCCAACTCCTACGAACTCGTCTTAGGTCAACGTAAACATACCAAGGTGAAGATAGCTATTAATTTGAGAGCCAAAACTTTTAGCAATAAAACAAACGGGTTTTAGTCAAGATAAAGCTTTCATTTAGTGACGGGCAACATTAAACGTGGCCGTGGAACCAATAAAAAGAACAATATCCGTGCTGTAGCAGGAATTGAGGGGAATGAAAAGATTTCTAAAACATTCTCCATCCGTGCCGTGACTATGAGTTGAGGCGATAATAATACCTAGTCATGTCATAGCGTCACGACTCACGTCACACAGAATACTCAGTTCATACAAGGGCGACGCGGGCGGCACACAAGGGTTTGTTTGAGACACTGACACTGGTGCCATCCTCGTCTGAAGCCAACGCAGTCGACTAAATGAACATGCGATATTTTGAACACTCGATGTATTGAGTGTACAATTTTTTGAGATTCCGACGCCGCTACGACGCTGTTACGAAAACGCTACGACGCCGCACAGTGGATCGTCCCCATACAAGAGGTGTGACATAGAATCAAAAATTGGAAAAGTATTTAATAAAAATAAAAAATATACATTTGCATTCCTCTATTAAACAACAACAAAAATTGTTATCACGCTTTCTTTATTTGACCAGCACTTTCGGAGCGATTCGATGAAAACTGGTTTTTTTGTATGGAAACGAACACAAAAATGTCTGTATCTCATGATTCCCTCCTTGTTTCGATTTGCGGTTTTCACTACTGTTATTTACCCATTTTATGCCACATTTTCTTCAAGGACACATGGTGCCCCCAGAGTGCCCTTTCCGAGATATTTTGCCTATAGTAACTATCTTTGTTATTGTATTCCTGATGGAATGGAGGTACATTAAGTATACTTATTACTGAGACTAAGTAGTTCCTTAAATAACAGGTGCATTTGTGAGTACTTTAATGACTTATGAACGCTTTTGTTGCAATATAACAAAACCGTTAATGAGTCATTAAATAACGACTACCAGTAGTATTTGCTTAATCTAATTAGTTATTGTAATTACTGAGAATTACACATAATTAAGAAGTTAAATTAAGAAAAGGCATTAGTGAGTTCTATATATTGAAAAAAATATCGGTAATGAGTTGTGACATCGCATTAACAATAACAAGTCGAAAAGAAAAGTTTTATGGTGAATAAGAAAATATAATATGAATTAATATATTTTTTATTTATAAAATCAATCTAAATCAAAAGTCATTTATTCAAACTAGGCTGAGAATCAGCACTTTTCGAACGTCAAAATTACATGAGACAGTCCCCCAAAAACGCCTACCCTTCACCACTTCCTAGTGCTTTAGCTGGGAAGAAGAAGTGGCTCAACAAACTCCCCAGCAGCACAGCTGTCTGTTCATTTAAAAACTTGAATCTATACAATAAAATGTAAAATATAACACTAACTAATATAAGACTGTAAAATATCATTAAATCTTAAAGTAAATTACAATTAAAGCTATAATAATTTATAAATAAAAAATAAAACAACTAAGTACTAATAACTAAATTAAAAATAGTAATTATAATAAAAAATAAATAAATTATAAATACTAATTATAATAAAAATAAATAAATTAATACTACCATTTAGTTACAAAAAATTATATTAGGTACTATAAGACTTAAACTATATTTTCTTCATCTTCATCATAATCATTATTGTCATCTTCTTCAATGTCACTAAATTCCAAAACTGCTCCAACTATTGTATCAGTTGAAATGTCAATGAGCTCCAATTCACTCCGATCATGTATTAGCAAATCGTCCAGTTCTCTAAATGAAGATTTTTTTTTCTTTATTGGTCATCTTTGGTCGTAGGCTCGTTAGAAGAGGATCGGAAGATAACAGAAGATTATGAAGGATGTCTTCATTAGTGGCGATGCTACTATGCTTTCGTGTATGATTTTCTCTAAATTTACGAAAATCCTTGTTTCTTGCTTCAGATGCTTCTTCAGACAAAAAACCTATAGGCACTACTGATAGGTGCTCCACTATCTGCGATCCATGAATCAGCAATTTATGTAAACTTGATGGCATGTTATACCATGGATATAACTGCACGAATAAATTTGCTGTTTCATCACAATATAATTTGAATTTTAGGATTTAAATTTTTTCGCCTGAGATGCATTGCAAAATTACGGCGAGTCTTCTAATTACATTGACGTCTAATTTTGTAATTTCCGCAGTCATTTCAGGGTTTGCAAAAAACCTTCTAGCAGCATTTCCAGTGTTTGTATTGCCACTACCCTGCTTTACAACATCCAGAAGTAAGCCTGTGTTTCTTCGGAAAGCTGCTTGAATAGCTTCTTTCCTATCTTTAACTATTTTTTTATTGTCGTCACCTTTTGCTTGCCATGATTTTATGTCCATTCTGTAGGCAATGTGTAATAAACACTCCATAGAACGAATCCAAGCATGCAACGAACTAAATCCATGCTTGTATAAATCTTCATTCACAGGTTTAGCTCTCACTTCTTCCAAGTTATTCATCTCGCTTGGGCGAGCTTTGCACAAATCACACACTGCTGCCGATGTTCCAGATATGATTGAATGCACTTTACCATCAATCATGGTTAACCACAGATTGTGCGTAATAGTAGCATTGCCGCAATCAGTTGGGTTCATCCACGAATCTCGGTATTAAATATATCCATTTCAGCCTTTACATTTGCTTCCGTTTCCGCTTCTTTTGCCGGGTAACACTTAAGTTTTTCTTTCACTAACATGTAATAGCTTGGGTATTTCGCATGACCTTCTTTAAAACTAAAGTCCCTAAGTGTGATGTAACGCCACTTGGATAACTGCATGTAAACGTAAAGAGCAAGTGCTTTGTGAGTAGGCACTTCACGAAGCAAAGTATTCTGTTTAGTTTCCAGGACATTCAAAACTGCTGAGACGTGTTCAGGATTTCCCAGCAAATGTTTCATTATTCTGGCCACATCATTTTTTCCGGCAGACTTAAGTGCACTTTCAACAGTATGTAAAAGCTCACCTGGATGACTGCAACTAGCAATATTTTCATCAACACGTCTTCTTTTCTGTCTACTCGATAAATCTTCAAAGCGTTTGCGAGGAGATTTATATGTTGAAGTTGAAGCATCCGATTTCGATGGACTGATTACCTTTTCTGTCTCATTTTCAGCTTCTTCAGTGTGAACAATATTTTCCATAAAGCAATCTGGCCAAATGATATCTGAACTTAACCAGTTTCTGTTCTTGTCCACGAACTTGTCGACTGTCCTTCTTGATTGCACCCATTTGGAGTAAATCCGATAGCAAAATCGACGACACCAGTTCTTTAGATCTGACACATCATTTTCAGTTAACTGGACGTTACTATTCGACTTCAATGTGTTAAATAAATGTTCATAGTCATGAATATCTATATGATCTAGATAAGTAGAAAATCCTTGGAAAGCCATAATGACAACACTTGGTAGAGCAACTGAATTATATTTGCAAAACACACTAAAATATATGTATAGGGCAGCAAGTTTGCAACTAGCAATGAATTTGATATGCTAAATTATGACATGAGCCAATCAATTGTGATTGGCTCATGTCAGAGCTTAAGGGCTGTTAACATAGTAATTACAATAACTAATTAGATTAAGCAGTACTGGTAGTCGTTATTTAATGATTCATTAACGCTTTTGTTATATTGCAACAAAAGCGTTGATAAGTCATTAAAGTACTCACAAATGCACCTGTTATTTAAGGAACTACTTAGTGATGACTTATTCTCAGTAATAAGTATACTTAATGTACCTCCATTCCATCAGGAATACAATAACAAAGATAGTTACTATAGGCAAAATATCTCGGAAGGGGCACTCTGGGGGCACCATGTGTCCTTGAAGAAAATGTGGCATAAAATGAGTAAATAATAGTAGTGAAAACCGCAAATCGAAACAAGGAGGGAATCATGAGATACAGACATTTTTGTGTTCGTTTCCATACAAAAATAACAGTTTTCATCGAATAGCTCCGAAAGCGCTGGTCAAATAAAAAAAGCGTGCTTACAATTTTTGTTGTTCTTTAATAGAGAATTGCAACTGTATTTTTATTAAATACTTTTCCAATTTTTTATTCTATGTCACACCTCTTGTATTGGGACGATCCACTGTGCGCCGCTACGACGAAGCTAAGACGAGACCTACTTTAGTACACAAAATTACAAACACCGGTGATGTTCAAGATGAAGACAGAATTCACGACTTATCACATTTTAATTTTGAATGATGTTTTATACACTAATATTGAATCAGTAGTCATTATGTTGATAGTTCGATATAATGAATATGCGATGCGTTGAACACTCGATTTAACATACTTAAATTCGATATAATGAAAGTTCCACTATCTCAAAATTCGATTAATAGTAGTCGATCTCGATCATTCAATTGATAGTCGATGATTTCGCGGTACCCGGGCGAAGAGACGGTCAGGAGTCCGGACTAAGACATCAGTTGTTGTCAGATTATATCTGGAACTTCTTAATTTCGCTCTGAAATACTATAGCAATACAATGAGACTTCTGCCTGTACAATCATTGCCGGCGCGGCGCGGCGTCGTGCTGGGGGGACATACTAACACGTTCACACCATTAACATTAGTATTTGCTCAGTCTTTTTGCAGTCCCATAGCGGCCGTTCAAATAAGTGTCAGTGTTTAACATTCAGGTGCTCAACCGCCGAATGTTGGCAACGTGCAGGAAGTGCGTGTCACACTACACTACACAGGCGTGTCCGCGCCATCTGCCGCGCGCCCCGCCGCCGCCGGCTACATGGCACACGTCGGCTCTGCGCAACGAGCGATGAAAACTCACACATACTTATACACCTCGTACAACGAGTGCAAGCGCACTTCCGATTGGCATTCATTTGGGATCTCTGTTCGTACGTGTCTGTGTGCGTGCGCCTGTTGTCGCTAGTTGTCTTGAGCCGGCCTTCTGCACCTAACTATTTAGTGCTGCCTGTCACAGGAGCGTGTTTCCGCATGCTGGTGACGCGCGAGGGGAGGGGAGTCGGTGGGGAGGCGGCAGGGGGGACCCGCAGACCACACGCAATGCATAGCTTTCGCAACATGAATATGGTTGACATTAGAGATACAGTTCTTACATCTTATTTATGCGTACCATTTCAGTACCTGCCTTATTTTCTTCGGAAAATCGTTACCTACTTGGTTAGCTGGCGCCATCAGTAGGGGGTGGTCTCTAAGCTGCCACGGCTTATTTTAATATAATTTAATTTAATTTTTGAATTTGTTTTTTTTTATATTTTGATTATGGACCTTTTTGACGTTTTGCATCGTTTTCACATGTATAGTTTCAATTCAACATGAATGATATTGTAACCAATATTTTGTAACTATGTTACTTTAATGTTAATATGAGTGTCCGTAGAGTTTCTTGCCCGATCTTCTCCATAGGTACAGACGCCAGCAGGTCAAGCTACCCGAAACTGTAAAATTTTCGCAATCAACCTTGAACCTTATGCCTTAACGATAAAGTTGAAAATCTTTTAAGGAAATTTAACAGATTGTAGTAGCTTGATGTTCTGGCCTGTACCAGATATTACGCTTTGGAATGGGTAACTAGCTTCATCTTTCTGACAGATCGACCCCTTGACAATTTAAAAGTGCCCGTAATTGGTTTATTTCAAATAAATGCTTTGAGTTATTTTTGTTTCCCTAAAGTTTATCGTTCAAAAAGTTAATAAGAGAGAGAGTTGAAAGATAAAGTAGAGTTTACCTACTCCAGATCCTTAGAGTGGTCAATGTGATATGTACCTACTATCAATAACGACAAGATTTATACTTGACGGCTCATCTGTAAGGACACAGTAACGTCTGCGTTATATTTATACTTGACGGCTCATCTGTAAGGACACAGTAACGTCTGCGTTATATTTATACTTGACGGCTCATCTGTAAGGACACAGTAACGTCTGCGTTATATTTATACTTGACGGCTCATCTGTAAGGACACAGTAACGTCTGCGTTATATTTATACTTGACGGCTCATCTGTAAGGACACAGTAACGTCTGCGTTATATTTATACTTGACGGCTCATCTGTAAGGACACAGTAACGTCTGCGTTATATTTATACTTGGCGGCTCATCTGTAAGGACACAGTAACGTCTGCGTTATATTTATACTTGGCGGCTCATCTGTAAGGACACAGTAACGTCTGCGTTATATTTATACTTGACGGCTCATCTGTAAGGACACAGTAACGTCTGCGTTATATTTATACTTGACGGCTCATCTGTAAGGACACAGTAACGTCTGCGTTATATTTATACTTGGCGGCTCATCTGTAAGGACACAGTAACGTCTGCGTTATATTTATACTTGACGGCTCATCTGTAAGGACACAGTAACGTCTGCGTTATATTTATACTTGACGGCTTATCTGTAAGGACACAGTAACGTCTGCGTTATATTTATACTTGACGGCTCATCTGTAAGGACACAGTAACGTCTGCGTTATATTTATACTTGACGGCTCATCTGTAAGGACACAGTAACGTCTGCGTTATATTTATACTTGACGGCTCATCTGTAAGGACACAGTAACGTCTGCGTTATATTTATACTTGACGGCTCATCTGTAAGGACACAGTAACGTCTGCGTTATATTTATACTTGACGGCTCATCTGTAAGGACACAGTAACGTCTGCGTTATATTTATACTTGACGGCTCATCTGTAAGGACACAGTAACGTCTGCGTTATATTTATACTTGACGGCTCATCTGTAAGGACACAGTAACGTCTGCGTTATATTTATACTTGACGGCTCATCTGTAAGGACACAGTGTACGTCTGCGTTATATTTATACTTGACGGCTCATCTGTAAGGACACAGTAACGTCTGCGTTATATTTATACTTGACGGCTCATCTCCAAGGCCACAGTGTACGTCTGCGTTATATTTATACTTGACGGCTCATCTCCAAGGACACAGTGTACGTCTGCGTTATATTTATACTTGACGGCTCATCTCCAAGGCCACAGTGTACGTCTGCGTTATATTTCCAGCAAGTATGGAGCACACTCGCTCGCTAGCACTAGCACGTAGCGTGCTCCCTCGATAGTACTCGTATGATGGATCGTGTTATATATCTTTCGATAATATTGTAAATCGTATTTGTATTAGCATTGCTATGTATTTGGACTAACATTATTTTAGTACGAAATTACAGCGGATGATTGATGTGAAAACAACGCGAGAGACGTATCCTATCATACGTGATACAAGTTCGATGGTCGTTTGACCTCAATTTATATGTTTGGAAAACTTTATAGGATATTTATGCTGTCATTAGCATACGTTTGTGATACGCTGTGGAAATATGTGGGCACAGGGCAGCGCCGACAGAGACGTAGCGCACACTCGAGCGGAGTTGACGCTCGGCGGTGACGCCCGAGCATACTTCCCTTATGATCACTACTGTAATTTATGTGAAGCACTATCGCTCTGTCCTTGTCCAACTAATGCGGATAATCCCCGGGGGAGTGGGACAGCGCTCGTGGTAACCGAGTTATCGTGCGGCTGGGAGCCGGCCTCCTAATAAAGTAAGATAAAGTCGCTTATAAAGTGGATGGTACGTGAAACGAAGAAAAACTTAAGTAATATTGTGTGGTTCCTAAGAGAGATTACACTAATAGCGCTTCACTAAACTTGGCTCGCGTTGTTTTATGAAAAAGGGGTCCACCAGAGCGCGAGTAATCGCATTTCAAGACTTGCTGCAGCTGTAAACTATATTTTATGGCTTCAAGTAAGACGTTTTTAAATTCTAAGAACTTCATAAATGTATTAAACGTGTAGCTACTTATGCCAGCATACCTTATATCAGATTAGGTAGGTACGGGTAACTGGAATAAGTATTTATTTAGGTAAGTATGGTTTATCTTGATGAGGGTGATAACAGTAATGTCCGACCACCGTACGTGTCTATTGTGATCGCATGTGCAATGCGTGTGATACCGCCCTGACGCAGCTATCTCCGACAAGACACGAAGAACCGTTCGTCTGGAGAGAAAAAAAGTTAAATACGTATATTGCGTTTGCGAGCGAACAGGATCCGCGGCGGGCGCCGACCGCGTCACAGGGCAACAATGCGCAGTAGGGCCACTCGTAACAACGCGCCTCATCAGCTCTCACAAGACTCACAAGACACAAGGGGTTATGCGCACTTCGTCCCGCCGACTCCCGCGTTCGCAATTGGTCACATTAGCACTTCGTCCCATGCAAGTAGTTTGTGAAGAGGTAGGTTTATGGACCAAAGTGGGTTAAATGTTTAAAAATCAACAAATATAGTAATATTACGTCAAAATTCGATAAGTTAGCAATGTAATAAGTAAAATAATAAACACACTTCTCAATCAACTAATAACAGTACCTACCTAAGTAAGGAAGTACCTATACAGTACAATGAGTATGTCATAATTCTCAATATAATCTACAAGTCACACGTGCAACTTACAAATATATTCCTTTCTTCACGAAGCCACCCAAACATCTTGAACCCGCCGCAGTTTCTGTGTATAATTATGATATTACGCTACATTATCGAATTTGGATGTTTTATTAATTTATTTGTTTTATTATTATATTGAGAATAATGACATAAGTCCCTACTCATTGTACTGTATTCATGTTTGATTGACAATATTCACTGATTTCTATTGACTGGTTTTTTTGAATTTCACTGGACGGCATGGTTGGCGCAGTGGTTAAGCGATTGACTGCTGCTCCGCGTGTCGCGGGTTCGATTCCCGCACGGAACAAATATTTGTATGACCTATAAGTAGTTGTTCCGGGTCTGGCTGTTTGTGTATGTGAGTTTAATTGTTAATTTGTAAACGCACCCACGATACAGGAGAAATTTCTAGTGTAAAAGAAAAGAAGAGAAAGAAAAGATTGTATTGTTGGGGCATCAACATCGCCACATGCGAACTACGCGTCACACTGACGTCACGCAAATCCTGCATCGCAAAGCAAAGCAGCGCAAAGCAGAGTTTACCGCACAACTAGCATATATACAACGTCCCGACATCAACCGTCGGGCAGTTGCCCACCAGACACGACACCCGTCTGGGCGAAGGATCCTCCCTTTACTATGGTGGATGAGTGAACTTTACACCCTGTTTCTCATACCACCAAAGTATACTTACCGTTATTAGTTGATTGAGAAGAATGTTTATTATTTTATTTATTACATTGCTAACTTAACGGATTTGGATGTCACACGATCAGCGTTGTTAGTGACGTGTTTGAACGTTTTGTGTTACCGAGACAAATATCTCCAATAACGGGCCGCTCGCGCCGTTTACAAGCCATAAGTTTTCATAATATCGCAAAACAAACGGTATCGAACATTTATTATATTCAGTGCCATATCACCCCGCCTCAAGCAGACAGGCGTTACGCGCCACTAGTAGCTTATTTATTTTGTTCGGCGCTTATGTCGATTCTGATTCTCGCATTGTGTTAGTGTAAACTGTGTTTTCTGCATGTACCTCTATCGTGCCGCATAGCTAAACGCATCGGATTCCGTCACGTCACCAGAGTTATGCTCGTTCGGACGTAAAAAATGTATTACAATCTAAGCACTTTTTTACTGTCAGTCATCTACAAATATTGCAATCATGCGTCTACTTCTGTATTTTCCGGGCAATGCAGATGCGCAATGAACGCAAAAACGTACAGTCATGGAACAAAAACGTGCATTACCGACGAGCGCCTAATGACTCGCGCGACAAATGGAGCTTTAACCGACTACAGCTGGCGAGGTCAGGGCCGGCTTTAGGGATGGGTGACCTGGGCCGCCTGGGGCGCCGGCGACTTGAGGGCGCCAGGGCATACAAAGCGCTGCGCGCGCCATCTTAATTTAACCACTTGATTTGGATACCTATAGCTGTCGATGTAAAGAAAAACTAAATCCAGCGTATTAACTATTCTTTCCTGGGTTACGAGTTTGTCCGAAAGGGATATCGGAGACCTGACGAAGGCATCTGAAGGAACACGGGTGGGTTTTAGTCAGTAGAAGTCTGACACACCCTCCCGCTCCGCCCAGAGCGGGAGAACTTATTTGATAATTTCCCACCCAAAAAAAAAGAAGAAAAAAAAAGCGTATTAACTTTTATGAGTATTCAGCATTTATCTACGTATCCCTCACTAACCTATGTAGGAAGACAGAGAGACGGATGAGCGACAGCGACATTGTTGTTCATTATAAGTTTCGTTACTCACTGTCTAACTGATACACAATATACACACATCAAAAGTGTCTAGGGAACAAGTACGTTTTTGCGAGTTTACTAACTATCAGATTTTTAATTAAATTTTTTGTAAATTTATCCTATGGATACTTTTTAGTAAGCAAATTTCGTAATTTGAAAAGGGAATAGTTTTAAATTTCGATCAAAAGATGAATATCATCTGTCAAGTCGTATTCCTATAAAATCCTGCAACGGGTTTGAGGCCTAATCAGTAAAATTTGTGCCATACTTTGAGTGGAATTAATACACAAGAACGTTAACGTTATTATGGAGAGAAAGCGTCATTTGAGCCGAGAAAAAAATATGAGAGCCGTGGGAATATTGGAAGCTGGTTCTCAGCGTGCTGTGGCAATAGCTCTGGGCAATACGCAGTGTTATAAGTCGACTTTGGACACGTTACCGCATCACTGGCAGCGTGGCAGAGCGACATGGAGGATGAGCTCGTATCACTGCGAAACCGTACAATGACCTAGACGATGTTGGTTACGACTCTTCATAGCTCTTCAGGGATGTTAATAAGCGATCAAATCAAACGAAATTGCAGAGTCCGTTCATAAATGGACTCGTGAACACAGACATTGGGCAGAAGAAGAGTGGCGTTTTGTGTGTTTTTCTGACGAATCTCGCTTTGGTATTAGGCCAGATACTAGGCATACACTGTATTGGAAGGACCCCTGGACGCCAATAACGTTAAAACTCATGCCAGGAATTGCCAGGAATTCAAAAATACCCGCCCATATCATGATTGTTCAAATTATCAAATAACTTCTCCCGCTCTGGGCGGAGCGGGAGGGCGTGTCAGACTTTTACTGACTAAAACCCACCCGTGTTCCCTCCGTTGCATGTGTGCCAGGGCCACGATATCCCTTTAGGACAGACTCGCAACCCTGGCAGGCCCGCTCCCATCGCTCACCGTCCGCAAGCCCGCGCCTACGGTACGGATAAACGTATTTTCTTTCTTTTTTTACGGTGGCCGGAAATCGGCCTGCGACTCTCGACGCCCGGTGCGTCTCATGCGGCGACTAGGGGCGCGAGGGCTAAAACCTTGCCTCTCTCTCACGCGTTTCGCCTCCTCCTTCGCGAGCATTACTGCTTCGCAGAAGAAGGTGATGGCCTCCCATGCACTCTCGCTCCGAACCATGGCTTGAACCAGGGCCGGACGCGAGAGATCGCCGACGCCGATCGCCTCCGTGAGGACACGGCGGTGCCCCACCCAAGCCGGGCAGACCTCCATCGTATGCTCCACCGTGTCCTCTGGACGACCCACACTGTGGTGACACCCGGGCATTTCCTCCCGCTTTATCCTGAACAGGAACCTCCTGAAACAACCGTGTCCGGTGAGGACCTGCGTCATGCGAAATGTGAGGACGCCGTGGTGCCTCTCTAGCTACTCCTGAAAGAGGGACTTATCGCCACAATTGTGGCGTGACCAGCGCTGCGTTGCGACAATCGCACTATACATGCCGCCATGAGATCCCGCCGGAGCTCTATCCGCTGTGCCGTGATTTCTCGCGGCAGCGGAGTTTCACTCCGGCGTTTCGCCTCCTCGCGCCACTCCCAAATGTGCGCGAGGACTTTTGCCTCCAGATCCCATGGCGGCAGTCCGGCAAGGAGGCTCGCCGCCTCACTGGAGACCGTGCGGTAACCCCGTACCAGCCTGATGGCCATGACTCGTTGGGACTCGTTCAACCTCTGGGCTGGTCGCAGCCTCAGAGAACGCGCCCATTCTGGTGCCCCGTAAAGGGCAATGGACCGCACGATCCCCGCGTGGAGCCTCCGGTAGGAGGCGTTTAGACCCCCTAGATTGGGCAGGAACCGCTTCAAGGCAGCCCCGGCCCGCTCCAGTCTGGGAACCAAACGTCAGAAGTCCTCCACGAGGTTCCACCGGCTGTCGAGGACGAGTCTCAGGTATTTCATCGTCGACTGGACGCCGATGTGAAGGGTCTCCTACCGTTATCTGGGAACCCGACAGTGGCGCGTTCCGAAGACCATAAAAACACACGGACTTGTGCAAGGTCACCTCGTGTCCCAATTTCCGGATCCTATCTACGATTGTCGCAACCCCACGCCTTCCCATCTCAGCTTCATGCAATTGCCTTTCATTCATCCCTTTTGTGGCCTAACATTCTGATCCATACAAGACAGCAGGTCTAACCATTGTTTTATATATCTTCCCCTTAAGTTTAAGAGGAATGCGGGAGTCGCAGATTGTTCCCCTGACCATTTTCCGCATTAAGCGTAGGAAATTTGTCACAAAACTTTCTTACTTCTGTGTGTTGTAAAGCTATTAATGATTGAAAGGTCTCAAAACTATTTGAAAATGTCATGATATCAATTGATTTGTCATTGAATCTGTCTTCTATTTCATTAATTACGCTTTCACAATATATCTTAATCCTTTCAAATGTTTCAGTTGCATTTTCATCAGCAACCAAGGTGCACTTTGCACTCAGTGTGTTTTGATATCCATTGAGACTAGTCGCGTCGATCGCGTGTTCTACTTAAGTGCACAGTGCAGACGCAGCAAACCAACCGCGCCGGCCGGACCGCGCTCGCCGCGATGTCACACACAATTACGTAAGAATTGAGCTACATTTTAATTATAATTGTTATTTATTAACTCGCCACTAAAATGGCTGAGACCACCAACATTAAGATGAAAACCGTAAAATGAAGAACATGGAAAAACAAATAGAAAGCCTTCAACAACAAGTAAGGTATTTACAACATAAAGCAGACCAAAGTACAGCTGCAACCAGTAAGCCAGCTGAGCCAATGTAAAGTCCAACACAGTGCAGTGTCCTGAATACTGTACGGACGAGGAGAAGCTAGCCAAGGCAATTCAGTGGATCAGGCAAAAGAGCAGAAAAAAAAGAAAATTAAACACATCGCCCATTCACACTGCCAACATTGAACACGTAGCGACTATTCAATCTAAGAAACTGAACATCGAAAGATTCCGCCACCCCCGCCTGTTGCAGTAGACGGCGTCGATAACTACCATGCCTTGTTTGACTTAGAGTGAGTCTGGTGATAAATTCACGACTAAAATGTTGAATGGAAACTGCGTTAAAAAAAATGCAGTGAACGAAGACACTTACAAGTCTATTACAAAGTTATTGAATGAAAATAACTTTCTCTGGCACTCGTACGAAAATAAGCAGGAAAGGCCAATAAGAGTTATGATAAAAAACCTTCATTTTACATGCAAGCCTGACAGAATTATTGAGGACTTGCAAAATAAAGGTTTCCAGATTGAAGATGCAGCTAACAAATTGAGGTGGAAAAATAAGGAGCCCCTGAACATGTTTATGCTGATTTTCAAAAATGAGGAAGACATAAATAAAATCTATAGCATTAAGTCAATATTAGGATGTAAAGTAGAAGTACATCCTCTCCATACTTCGAGGCTAGTACCTCAGTGCAAAAGATGCCAGGCATACGGACATACACACAAATACTGTTAAAAGGAACCCAGATGTGTCAAATGTACAGGCAAACATCTCACTGCTGAATGCAAAAAACCGGCAGAGGAGAAGCCAATATGTGTCCATTGTGGGGAATCACATCCAGCTAATTATAGAGGATGTATAGTAGCCTGGGAAATGGCAAAAATATTAAGAATCCGGCAACAACAAGCCAGCACAAAATCAACGAAAAAGTGCAAACTAGCTCACCAACGCAAACTCATTATATGACACAAAACCCTCACAAGAAAACATACACGCATACTACAGCCAAAACTGTTAACCATGCAAATTTTCGTGAGAATGCTAATGCCGATAAAGATATGGAAGGAAAGTTGGATGAAGATATTAAATTGATGTCCTCATTTAACGCTCGTTTGAATATACTAGAAAATAGCGCTACGAATGCTGTTTCCAGGCAGAAAAATGAATCCATTAAAAATAATGGCATGGAACTCAAACGGACTTCTTAAACATCAACAAGAATTAGAAGTAGTCCTGATCACAGAAAATATCGATGTATGCCTGATATCTGAAACTCACTTTACTAAGCAACCATACATAAAGTTTCGAGGTTACAAAGTGTACCATGCACTGCACCCTGACAATTCTGCCCGAGGTGGTAGCGCCGTTGTAGTCAAAGATAATTTCTCTCATTATGAAGAAGTTAAGTATGAATGTCATGAAATTCAAGCTTGAGTTGCTTCAAGGCGATTTGAGTTCAATCTCAACTGTATCCAATCACCGTAGCGGCTATCTACTCACCTCCGAGATATAATATAAAAAAAGACCAATATGTGAGGTTCTTACAGCAACTCGGACAAAGATTCATCTTAGGTGGCGACTTCAACGCTAAAAATACGCATTGAGGTTCAAGACTAACCACCACTAAAGGAAAGGAACTTATGAGTGCCATGAAAGAGCTAAAGTGTGAAGCTATTTCTACCGGAAAACCAACTTTTTGGCCAAGCGATCCACGCAGGCCCAGACCTAATAGACTTTTTTATAACAAAAAATATATCTAGTAATTATTTGAGCATCGATGAATGTTATGACATGAATTCAGACCATTCACCAATATTTTTATCCATCGGATCCTACGCATAGAGAACAAGGGTTGTTTTCTATGCGTAGGATCCGATGCCACTTGTAAATACTCATACAGACTGGGAAAGTTTCAGAATAGACTTAGATAATACAATAGAATTAAGAGCTTCATTAAAAGCTCCGGAACAGCTGGATTTGGAACTAAGTAAATTTAAAACTAGTATACAGCAAGCTGCCTGGAAAAACACTCCGGAAAAAATACACCGGGTCAAGGCAACCGCCTACTCTGCAGGAATTAGGTGTCTTATGACCGAAAAGCGGAAACAAAGAAATAGATGGCATCAGACCAGATGTCCACAAGATAAAAAACAGCTGAACAACCTTACTAAGCGTCTTACAAAAGAAATTCAGAAAATGTTTTTTTTTATAATTATACATACATACATACATAACATCACGCCTGTAATCCCCGAAGGGTTAGGCAGAGGTGTACATAATAGTACACCCACATTTCGCCAGTTATGTTTAAGTCCCATGTAATAGGGGGCGAGCCTATTGCCATCAACCGGGCACAAATCCAGACTCCGGGCTGCTTCTGAGAAATTCCTAATGGAAAATCCCAATATCACATTGCCCGACCTGGGAATCGAACCCGGGACCTCATGCTCAGCAGTCGTGCTTGCGACCACTTGATCAACGAGGCAGTCAGTTATAATTGTAATAAAGTATAAAAGGGCGCCAAATGTATGACTCGCTCGGGGCGCCAAATGTATGACTCGCTCGGGGCGCCAAATGTATGACTCGCTCGGGGCGCCAAATGTATGACTCGCTCGGGGCGCCGATGGTTAAGGCCGGCTGCGGCGAGGTGATGTTTTGCTCGCATCGTATCCAAACGAGCGAGACATCAACATGGAAAGTAATGGACGCTGTTAGCGGTGGTTTACAACATGATTTTATGACGAGATTCAGCGATTGTTATACAATGACTACCAGTCGCCGCAACATTCTGTGATATTATTTTTTATGGCAGCCTGCATGGCGACTGTCGAGCACTTGTGAGTGTAATGGTCACGGGACAGGCGAGTAGCGTGCGGCACTGACGGTCAGGCAGCGTGTGGCGCACTCGTGGTAAATGAGCGGGTAATGGTAATAGGACAGACGAGTAGCGTGCGGCACTGACGGTCAGGCAGCGTGTGGCGAGTAGCGTGTGGCGCACTCGTGGTAAGTGTGCGTGTAATGGTCACGGGACAGGCGAGTAGCGTGCGGCACTGACGGTCAGGCAGCGTGTGGCGCACTCGTGGTAAGTGTGCGTGTAATGGTCACGGGACAGGCGAGTAGCGTGCGGCACTGACGGTCAGGCAGCGTGTGGCGCACTCGTGGTAAGTGTGCGTGTAATGGTCACGGGACAGGCGAGTAGCGTGCGGCACTGACGGTCAGGCAGCGTGTGGCGCACTCGTGGTAAATGTGCGTGTAATGGTCACGGGACAGGCGAGTAGCGTGCGGCACTGACGGTCAGGCAGCGTGTGGCGAGTAGCGTGTGGCGCACTCGTGGTAAGTGTGCGTGTAATGGTCACAGGACAGGCGAGTAGCGTGCGGCACTGACGGTCAGGCAGCGTGTGGCGCACTCGTGGTAAATGTGCGTGTAATGGTCACGGGACAGGCGAGTAGCGTGCGGCACTGACGGTCAGGCAGCGTGTGGCGAGTAGCGTGTGGCGCACTCGTGGTAAGTGTGCGTGTAATGGTCACAGGACAGGCGAGTAGCGTGCGGCACTGACGGTCAGGCAGCGTGTGGCGCACTCGTGGTAAGTGTGCGTGTAATGGTCACGGGACAGGCGAGTAGCGTGCGGCACTGACGGTCAGGCAGCGTGTGGCGCACTCGTGGTAAGTGTGCGTGTAATGGTCACGGGACAGGCGAGTAGCGTGCGGCACTGACGGTCAGGCAGCGTGTGGCGCACTCGTGGTAAATGTGCGTGTAATGGTCACGGGACAGGCGAGTAGCGTGCGGCACTGACGGTCAGGCAGCGTGTGGCGCACTCGTGGTAAATGTGCGTGTAATGGTCACGGGACAGGCGAGTAGCGTGCGGCACTGACGGTCAGGCAGCGTGTGGCGCACTCGTGGTAAATGTGCGTGTAATGGTCACGGGACAGGCGAGTAGCGTGCGGCACTGACGGTCAGGCAGCGTGTGGCGCACTCGTGGTAAGTGTGCGTGTAATGGTCACGGGACAGGCGAGTAGCGTGCGGCACTGACGGTCAGGCAGCGTGTGGCGCACTCGTGGTAAGTGTGCGTGTAATGGTCACGGGACAGGCGAGTAGCGTGCGGCACTGACGGTCAGGCAGCGTGTGGCGCACTCGTGGTAAGTGTGCGTGTAATGGTCACGGGACAGGCGAGTAGCGTGCGGCACTGACGGTCAGGCAGCGTATGGCGCACTCGTGGTAAGTGTGCGTGTAATGGTCACGGGACAGGCGAGTAGCGTGCGGCACTGACGGTCAGGCAGCGTGTGGCGCACTCGTGGTAAGTGTGCGTGTAATGGTCACGGGACAGGCGAGTAGCGTGCGGCACTGACGGTCAGGCAGCGTGTGGCGCACTCGTGGTAAGTGTGCGTGTAATGGTCACGGGACAGGCGAGTAGCGTGCGGCACTGACGGTCAGGCAGCGTGTGGCGCACTCGTGGTAAGTGTGCGTGTAATGGTCACGGGACAGGCGAGTAGCGTGCGGCACTGACGGTCAGGCAGCGTGTGGCGCACTCGTGGTAAGTGGCCGCCACTCCATTACTTGCGACCGGTGCGCCGCCGCCACACGCAGGTACCTGCGGCAGTTGTTACAGAATCAAGTACTTTGTATAACTATAGGCTATTCTTAGGAAGTACCTACGGAGTACGGACCCCTATCCGCGCTTTTATTTATCTTTGAGGTATTTCTAGGCATGTTTCTACAAAATTACCTGTTTTACAAATACGGGCATGAATGCACAATACAAAATGTGTAGGCAAGTGTAATAATAGCCATTATAATAATAAATACTTATTTGTGATTTGCGTACCAATAACAGACACGTCTGTTAATTGTTAAAACAGCGGCAGTTTACAATCAATGTAGGTACCATTTTTCCGGACAGTCATGCCGCATGTTGTTTTAGATTTAAGGCTTTTACAAACTCACGCGATATCGCGGGCGCGACAGGCACCGACAAATAAATCGTCCTAATAATGTCGCGTCGCACCCGCGATATCGCGTGAGTCTGTAAGAGCCTTTAACGACACTCTACACTTAACGATATTGAATGGTGAGTGATCGTTACAGACAGTTTACTATTTAAATTCCACGTCAACGACAATAATATAATTATTATGTCGTGGTTGAAGTGTATGAGTGTGACACGATACAGATGACTGTCAGTAACACTCCTACCAAAACAACGGGTCATTGCATATCTGCGATAAGTACGTGTCGAGCAGGCGTCTCAAGAACTCGTGACCGTGCGCATCTACAGGTTCTCATCTCATGTCAGCTGCTGAGAGAGGCGCACCCTGCTCCCTGCCGCCCGCGCACGAGGCAGTGACAGCCGCGTGCCGGATGCTGCCCACCACTACCACTCGGGCGCGCAGACCGCAGCTCCCGCCATTCACCGCAGCTAGCATGCACTGTTGCTAATGTGCCAACATTACTGAGCTTGCAATGTAAAGCTTGTACCGAGGAGTTTCAGTAATGGGAGGAAGTCGCTCCCTCGCCGCTATAGGGTCAGTAACCTCGTCCGATGCGTCGCAGTGAGGCAGTGTACATTTGCTCGGTTAGTACGTTGTATTATGATAAGTGTAGACGTGCAGGAGCAATGTAAGGGGAGCAGAACGGTTGGATAGTAGTTTTAGGAGTGTGGTAGTGAGGGCGAGCCCACCCCCGGAGGACTTGAGTCTTGAACTAATCGAAGTTCGATCAGCCGCCGCTTGTGGCCACGCGGCCGAGCAGAGCTGCCTGCGAGTGGAGCGGAGCAGAGCTGCGTGCGAGTGGAGCGGCGCGCGGCGGCGTGCGAGTGGAGCAGAGTGGTAGCCACTTAAACTTCACAGGCCGTCCTGCACGTGTTTCGTTTTGTTTGTTTCGTGTCTGTGTCAGCACTGCAGCATCATTAAACCTAATAGAAAAAAAAATAACCTACTTTCAAAAAGCACTACAAAGTGAAAAATTACTTTAATAACGGAAGTCGGTGTCTTTGGATCTGTATATCTACCTATTAGTTTTTTGCCACCGACTTCCGAAATTAAAGTTATTTTTCAGTTTGCAGTGTTTTTTTGGAAGTCAGTTGTTTTTTAGGGTTCCGTACCTCAAAAAGAAAAAACGGATCCCTTATAGGATCACTTCGTTGTCCGTCTGTCTGTCTGTCAGTCTGTCAAGACCATTTTTCTCAGGAACGCGTGGAGGTATCAAATTGAAATTAATATCAAATACGTAGGTCTATAATCCCTTGAAGCTCTAAAAAAATCAAGCTTCCAAGTCAACGCAATAAAAAAATACGGCGATATAAGCGACATTATTGCGACATATTTCGATACTCGGAAATAAATCAAAACCTATAGAGTACTTCCCGTTGACCTAGAATCATGAAATTTGGCAAGAAGCAAGGTCTTACAGCACAAGTATAGGAAAAAGTCTCAAAATTGTGAATTTGTAATTCTATCACATAAAAAAAAAATTGCGAATATCTCGCACATAAATCAAAACCTATAGGGTACTTCCCGTTGACCTAGAATCATGAAATTTGGCAACAAGCAAGGTCTCACAGCACAAGTAAAGGAAAAAGTCCAAAATTTGTAAATTAGTAGCTTTATAACATAAAAAAAAATTGGGAATATCTCACACATAAATCAAAACCTATAGGGTACTTCCCGTTGACCTAGAATCATGAAATTTGGGCAAAAGCAAGGTCTCACAGCACAAGTAAAGGAAAAAGTCCGAAAATTGTTAATTTGTAGTTTTATCACATAAAAACAATTTTTTGCGATTACAAACTTAAATTTTCAGTTGGAAAATTGACCGTGGCGTATATCGATGTATGGGAGAACATTTTTTTCAACTACAATGTTAAGTTTGTTTTAGGTATAAATTCATCCTAACTACGGAACCCTTGATGGTGCGTGGTCCGACACGCACTTGGCCGGTTTTTTTTGTTTTCACGTTTTAGTGGGTCAGTTTGTAATTTATCTATGTTACAATAGCCTTACGTCAACTGCTCATCATCTTTGGAAGTCTCCCCCTTTTTGGAAGTCTAAAAAACTAAATAACTCTTTCAAGCGGCAAGCAAGTGTGTAGCCAATTAGCGAGTAAACCACCCAGTGATGAGGGTTTCTGTGAAACTGTAGCGACACGCTCCGAGCGGGCGGCGGCGGCGAGGCGCGATGCGAGGTCGGCTACTGAACCTGATACGTTATACATGCATAATACGAACATTAGGAGCCGCGCCGCCATTTATCAACTAAATAGGACACAATGGGCCCCTACACTATTAATTTTAATCTGACGACCGACAAGTTCGCGTAAACAGGTCGGCAGCCGCGCGCTCAAAACAACACGGAACAACACGAAGAAGAACAGCTAGCTCGGCTTAAAATGCGCTACAATACTTTGGAGTTGTAATACTCGTAACACGTAGGCGTAGCTACGTGTGGCTGGCGTGTCTCAAACTAGTGGCACGTAACTGTTCTAATTCTAACGTAGATCATTCTCGCACGAGCATGTGATTGTCCTTCTGTAATTATCTGCTCTGTGACGAGACAACCCCGCGCGCCGTAAAGAAAACTTTTACGCAACAAATTGTATTTTCCTTCCTATAAATGAATTTGTTTGCTTCAGTGGGGAACTTACGAAGTTACGACACACATTCACCAAGTTTTGCACGTGTTTTGTCGCGTGTTGAACTTAATTCTTACAGAGGGTCTTCCCTCCCTCCGACGACTTTACCTTAATTACGTTGGAGGCTGCTCGGCTATTCGTTCTATGATGCGCTCTTTATACTGTGGACGCTACCGTCGGGCTGGGCTAGGTGGACATCAATGTGTACAGGCCGGATCCCCGCCCTGGGACCTCAAGGCGAAAGTACTCGCGTCACTGTATCGGTGGCGCGAGGAAGCGAGGGCGCGGGGCGAGTGGCTGATGCAGCGACATGTGGAGTTGCGTCGGTCACACCTTCGCGCAGCCCTGGTGGCGGAATGGCGGGACAGGCTTTCACGCCCTACCGCCGGCCTCGCCACTATCGAGGCGGTCCGGCCGGTACTCGAGCCCTGGCTCGGGAGGAGGCACGGCTCCCTGTCGTTTCGGGTGACGCAGGTGCTCTCGGGGCATGGTTGCTTCGGGAAGTACCTGGGTCGCATAAACAGGGAGCCGGACGCCCGGTTTCACCACTGCGTCGACTGCCGGGAGGACACGGCGCGGCATACGCTGGCAGAGTGTGCCGCTTGGGAGGAGCCTCGCCGTGCCCTCATCTCAGGAGTAGGCAGTGACCTGTCGCTGCCGGCCGTGGTCGAGTCGATGGCCGGCAGCGAGGAGTCCTGGGACGCGATGGTATCCTTCTGCGAAACAGTCGTGTCGCAGAAGGAGGCTGCGGAAAGGGAGCGGGAGATCTCGTCCGCTCACCCGGCCCGCAGCAGGCGCACTGGGCGTCGGCAGAGGGCTTACAATGCCCTCTTCCGGCCCCCGTAAATGGGTCCAGGGACGGCGGACTCGGGGACGTCTGCCGCCCCCTATCACACTGGACGCAAGGTGGCGGCGCGTAGTTTTCCACGCGCGCCCCTTTTAGACGTCGCGGGAGGGGTCTAACACCTCACCCCCCCGCAGACTTGAGGTGGCCCGCAGAGGCGTGGATCACGGAAGTAATACTAGTTCCCAAGATCCCCGGTGCAAGTGTGGGAAGGGAACACCGGGGTGGTTTTTAGTCAGTAAGAGTCTGACAGACAGGGGGCGGAGGACATCCATGAGGATTTTCCACCTCGGCAAAAAAAAAAAAAAGAGGTGGACATCAATGTCCGTGGCGCTACCGACCAGTCGGGCTGGGCTAGGTGGACATCAACGTCCGTGGCACTACCGACCGTTATGAAAAGGCGTTCTTTACAGAGACATTATTGTGTTTCATGTCGAGTTAGATCGAAATACTTTTATAGTAGTACGTTTAAGGTACAACATCATTTTAGTAAGTCTCTAAAAGCTTGTCAAACTGAGTTACGTAACTGTCGGAGACAATGCTGCCGGTCAGAAAGCCTAGAGGTAGACACAATGACTGAGCGATTTCACCGGGTTAGCGCTATTTGTCACGTTCTATAAAGTAATGGTCTTCGGTACAACGGCGCCGATCACTGCTTCACAGGCGATCACAGGTAAACTCCTTTGTTGTATTTGATACACGAACGCACAGGAAGCACCCTGGTCAGTTATCCCTGTGTTGAGGCCCGTGCAGACCGGCGCGACACCGGTAGAATCATTTCCATTAAATTTTAATAGAAATTGTTCTACCGGTGTCGCACCGGTCTGTACGAGCCTTAAAGCGACAAAAGAAAAATAAGCCTTTCTAATAATGCGGGTAAAGAAACTCATACAAACTGCGCCCTTACAGAAAGTAAATTAAAGTTGTGTAGCCCTACATTAGACGCGAAAAACTTCACCATTGATCCCTTTTTTACACAAATCTACTACCTACACTCTTATTATTTCTTTATTTATTTGCTTTCATTAAAACGGTTTAAAATCAATTACAATAATTAAAAGAAATTGATTAAACATTACATACATTACTTTTTTTTCTTTATACATACAAACTCAAACTACAAGCATTTATTTCAATTAAACCAATTGCAGGCACTTTTGAATTGTCAGAGTCGGTCAGTTAGTCACAAAGTGGAAGCTATTTGCCCATTCCAAAACATAGATCTCTATGGAGCAGAACAGGCAAGAAACTCCAAGGACACTCTTTTAAATCAAGGTATTACAAAATCTTGGGTACATTATTCTTATCGCTTCTATATGTGAGAACAATGTAAAAAACAAAAAAAAAATAACAATACAATTCAAAATATAAGATTAAAAGATTACAAAATAAGCCCTGGCACTTAAGAGATGACCAGCCTCAAGCACTTGCCACTAGCCACTAGACTCCTTGACAATTAAAAAGTGTCTGTAAATGGTTTAATTTAAATAAATGCTTTCAGTTTGAGTTATAATGTTTTTCTAAAATAATAAAATCGTAGCGAAGTCAAAAATATACATTGAATATTTTTGAAAAAAGTAATTGCTACGAGGTCTGGGATCGATTCCAATTAATAGAGAATTTAGGAAGGTATTCACCTCAAAAAGATTGCCTGTTTGTGACCGCGTTATATTTAGTGATTGGGCAACACCAGGTATTTACAAAAGTAGGCAGAGGTTATATGAATTGTATCATGAAAAAACATATAACAATGATGAAACTTTTAAAGCCTTTGTTAAAAATTATTCTAAAACTTTTAAACGAGCCTGTTCCTCAGCAAAAGCCATACACAAAAAAGCCAATAAAAATAAAATAAAATCACCTGGTAATAAAATTAAAACAACTTGGAATATTATTAATTCAGAAACGGGAAGAACAACAGTACGTAATCGTGACTTCCACCTGAAAATCACTGATGTAGATATTAAGACAGACGTGGAGGTGGCAACTGAGTTTGAAAATTTCTTTACTAATATTCTCATTTTAACAACCAAAACTCTGTCATCGTCGTCCTCCACTTCTGCTTACTCAATACTAAAATAATGTGTAGGTACCAGAATGTGATAAACACTTTAAATTCACGGTTGTTACCGCTAAGGATATTATAGAATCTATTAAAAATATCGTTATAAAAAAACTGCTGACCTTTGGGGATTATCAATACATACTTCGTCTTCTGTACGTAGAGAAAAAAAATGAGATTTTTTTGCCATTTTTATAGATAATGGTACGGAACCCTTCGTGCGCGAGTCCGCCTCGCACTTGGCCGGTTTTTAAAATCAAACGTCAGCTAGTCAATTTTGAACATGTTAACGATGAACACTCTAAAGTTGTCCATTGGTTTACGCCAGTAGCACACCTCCGCCGCGAAACCATGACAGCGAAACCGCAGTAGTTAAAATTGTACTGGTTAGCGTTGTATGATTCCACTACTCGAATCGGATGCGAGTAGCGAAACATGACGCGAACTAGTACAATTTAACTACTGCGGTTTCGCTGCTATGGTTTCGCGGCGGAGATGTGCTACCAGCGTTAATGTAAATAATCTTCTCCTGAACGAAAAAACCGGCCAAGTGCGAGTCGGACTCGCGCACGAAGGGTTCCGTACCATTATCTATAAATACGGCAAAACAATCACGTTTGTTGTATGGGAGCCCCCCTTAAATATTTGTTTTATTTTAATTTAATTAATTTAATTTTTAAAGTGAATATATAAATAAATGTTCTGTGAATATTTCAAGCGTCTACCTGTTTCCGTTATCAATATCGAGCAAAAACGAGCAAAAAAAATCACGTTTGTTGTATGGGAGCCCCCTTAAATATTTATTTTATTCTGTTTTTTAGTATTTGTTCTTATAGCGGCAACAGAAATACATCATCTGTGAAAATATCAAACTGTCTAACTATCACGATTCATGAGATACAGCCTGGTGACAGACGAACAGACAGACGGCGGAGCCTTAGTAATAGGGTTCCCGTTTTACCCTTAGGGTACGAAACCCTAACAAAGACTAAGCTCATTAAATTTTCAATGCCAAATGTCAGGCAGCTAACTACCAATGTTCAACTTAATGGAACAACTATATTCCACCCTGTTGTGTCGACAGTTTTTCTTGGAATAACTATTGACGGTAAATTAAAATGGGGCCCACACGTAGAAAAATTGTCAGGAAGGCTTAGTTGACCTGCCTATGCTGTTAAAAAAAATCGACAGATAACTGACGTAGATACTGCCAGAAATGTTTATTTTAGTTATTTTCATAGTCTTATGTCATATGGGATTCTTCGCTGGGGAACCTGTGCGGACATTAATACTATCTTTGTTTTACAGAAAAGGGCTGTTCGAGCTTTTTACAATCTAGGTCCAAGAGATTCACTTCGTGAAAAATTCAAAGAAATAGATATTCTGACTGTAGCCTCTCAATATATATTTGAAAATCTATTGTATGTACACAAAAATATTATATAATTTTTTTTAGAAAATGTCCGATATTCATAGTTTAAATACCAGGAATAAACACAACCTTGCTGTACATCGCACTCGCCTCCACAGAGTAGGCAACTCGTTTATGGGTCAACCTATACGACTTTACAACAAACTTCCTACTGACATTCGAAAGTTACCCATTAAACGATTTAAAAGCTGTATTAAAACCAAACTTTGTAAAAAGGGTACTATAAAATTTCTGATTATTTAGAAGACAAAAATGCTTGGGATTGAGCTGCTCGCGCTGCTAGCCTTTTGATCAAACTGGAAAACTTGAAATTTTTAATTATTATGCATGATTTTATATACTTATTGACATTGCAGAATATTATATACAATATTTCATGAATATTTACTTTGAAAAGTATATTTACTGCTTTAATTTATTGTGAATGTGAGCACTATGTGGGTCTTTATTTTTTTCGTTAATTATTTTCCTTTTATTTCTCTTCTCAGTTTTAGTGATGGTCTGGCATTTTGAGCACTTTATGCGGCCTACCCAACCTTATTTGGTATTGTTCGTCGAGTCGTTGAGCTCCTTAAGTCTTGAGTCGAGCTGCACGGTTACGACAAATGCTTGCACTGATTGGACAGGTCCACTCAAAATTGTGTGGTTCTTTCCTCAAAATACCATTTCAGACACGGATCCACATACACATACATGGACACGGGATACGGATACATGGTCCTCACATGATCTGACCAAGATTATGTCTGGTCTTTAAAAGAGACTTTGACTCCTGAGTTTGTGTGTGTTGGAATTATTACAATTAAGTCACAAAATATTACTCAACGAAAACCACTTGACTTTAGTTCAAAAGTTTACAGATTGGGAAAGTTTTAGCTTAGACTTACAAAATATTATCGACCTAAAAACTTCTTTAAAAAGCAAAGGTCTGCTCGATTCTGAAGTAAGCAAGTTTAGCAATAATATCCAACAATGCGTATGGAACAACACACCACAGTTTATAATTTTTTTAGAGGAAATACATACCCAAAGGAGATAATAGACCTATTATCCGAAAAAGGAATCAAAGAAAAAAATGGCAGCAAAGTAGATTCCCGCCAGATAAAACTTTATTAAATAATTATACGAAAATATTAAAGAGAAATATACAAGCCTTTGAAGATGAGGCTTTCAATACTGACTACTACGTCAGTTAACCAGCACTATTTTCTTGACTTAAGTTCCGCGTTTGACACTATATACCACGAATTACTTCTTACAAAAATGACGCATTATGGTATAACAGGTAAAGCCTTGACATTATTCTCTTTATATCTCAAAAACAGAAATAGATAAAGGTTATTCAGGTAAAAAGGTAAAATACTTAATACAAATTTGCTTATATCTACGTAAAATTCTATTGTGTTATGTGCCTGAACTAGGTTAGCCTGTGGTTTAGGCGAGGCAAGGCATAATATTTCTGAATAATCACATTAATTATAAAAATCTAGTCATCGAATAGGTATTTAAAAAAAAACCGGCCAAGTGCGTATCGGACCACGCACAATGAAGGGTTCCGTAGTTAGAATGAATTTGTCCCTAAAACAAACTTAACATTATAGTTGAAAAACATGTTCTCCCATATATCGATATACTCCACGGTCAATTTTCCAACTGAAAATTTAAGTTTGTAATCGCATAAAATGTTTTTTTTATGTTATAAAACTACAAATTAACAATTTTCGGACTTTTTCCTTTACTTGTGCTGTGAGACCTTGCTTCTGCCCAAATTTTATGATTCTAGGTCAACGGGAAGTACCCGGTTTTGATTTATGCGCGAGATATTCACACTTTTTTTTATGTGATAAAACTACAAATTTACAATTTTCGGACTTTTTCCTTTACTTGTGCTGTGAGACCTTGCTTGTTGCCAAATTTCATGATTCTAGGTCAACGGGAAGTACCCTATAGGTTTTGATTTATATGCGAGATATTCGCAATTTTTTTTATGTGATAAAACTACAAATTTACAATTTTAGGACTTTTTCCTATATTTGTGCTGTAAGACCTTGCTTCTTGCCAAATTTCATGGTTCTAGGTCACCTACGTATTTGATATTAATTTCAACTTGATACCTCCACGCGTTCCTGAGAAAAGACCAATGGTCTTGACAGACTGACAGACAGACAGACGGACAACGAAGTGATCCTATAAGGGTTCCGTTTTTTATTTTTGAGGTACGGAATCCTAAAAAGTGTAAATAGTACAAAAATCCTACTTGCTAAAATACTTAGCTAAACTTAACTAGTACAAATAAAATTTTTATTTAAGTACAACTAATAATTTCTCTGTATCTTCATAGTAATAATTGTAAAAAGAAATATTTATATTTATATTTTACTTCATAGTAAAAAGTAATAATTGCAAAAGAACTCTCAAGGAAGAGCTTCCTTATTATAATTAAGATAATAAATTTTGGCTCTCGCATTTCAAATGCTTGTGTTTTTCAAATGTTCGTAAAAATTGACAAAATACAAAATGACTACAAAAAGGTTTACAAGTCATCAACCGTAATGATGACTACGGGCGTCCTGTTTTATTTATCTTATTTATTAATGATTTAATTAATTAAATGAATACAATTTTACCTGACATTGATAAAGTAATTTTCGCAGATGACACAAATGCCATAGTAGCAGCAAATGACATGGAAAAATTAACAGAGACTGTAAATGCAGCATTACAAGCATTTCACGTGAGGTTCACTAAGAAAAAATTGTTAATCAACACTGCAAAGACCAAAATACTTTTATTTAGAATGACAGCCCGTAATAAGGACAATTTAGAGGTTGTTTTGAATGACGACAAAATTGTCCTCGTCAATCAAACTCACATTCTTAGGAATGCATATAGACGAACAGCTTAATTAGAAAACAGAATTAAATGCTATAAATGCATCGGTATGTTCCGCATGTTATGCTTTAAGAGCACTTAGAACAGTAATTAGCATTGACCAATTGAACATGGTATATTTCGCGTTGGTAGAATCAAAAATTTTATATAGCACAATGTTTTGGGGAAAAGTTATGACTATAATATCAAAAGAGCTTTTGTGTTACAAAAACGAGCGATTCGCACATTAGTCCGTATCCCGCAAAGAGAGAGTTGCCATTCATGAACATTTAATAAACCTGAATATACTTACAGTGCCGACCATTTATGTATTTGTACTTCTAAGTAACATGGCCAATGTATACATGAATATGAGACAACAGAAGAACGACAGATTAGACAAGGCACACGTAGTCAAGACATTAAACGTTACAAGGTTCACCCTAATTTGAATATTGTGAAGCACAGTCCCAGATATCAATCGGTTATATTATTTAATAAGTTACCTCTAGATACTCGTATAAAAAGCGCTATCTACTCAAGCTCTTTAAAAATCAACTTAAACGTTTCTTGTTGAAAAAGTGTCTTTATGCTATTGAAGATCTATAACAAAATTCTTACACTTACAAAAATGCATAAATAGTTGTATTTATGCATTGTTGTAATATTTAATGTTTTTTCCGTATGTATTTTTTTTTTTTATAACACCTAATTTCAGATTCAATTTATTGTTCATGAATAAAAATTACTTATGACTTTCTACGCAATACTCTCTTTGGAAAGCAACAAAGACACTCAAAAGGCCGATTACATAAATTCCCCCTATCAGAACTGGTAACGGAAAATGGGCCATAAGTAATGAGCAAAAAGCTCTAAGATGTGCACATCATTTAAAAGAAACCTTTCAGCCAAATGACAACCCTGTAGACAACCTACAGTTTGCCAATATTCTGCAAGATCAGAGAATTAAGCTGGTGACCCCGAAAGAAGTTTCAAAGGTTTCAAATTCAGAACATTAACCTGAAAAAATCCCCAGGATATGACCTAATTACGGGAGAAATCCTGAAACCGCGTAAAGCCATCGTCAAACTTAACAGACTTATCAATGCTGCATTCGTGTTAAAGCATGTACATGAGCCGTGAAAAGTTGCTGAAGTGATTATTTATTGGATCTCAAACAAAGGCTGATTGCAAAGCCACACACACAACACCACCTTACGAATCATCATCATACAGACCCATTTTCCTGTTGCCTGTACTATCGTAGCTCTTTGAAAAATTGATTTAAACCTATTATAAACGAAAGAAACCTGATCCCTGACCACCAGTTTGGTTTAAGTGATAAACATTTCACAATAGTCCAAGTACACAGAATTCAAATTCTTTATTTCAGACAATGAAATAAAGAATGGAATGGTATTACCAAAATCAATTAAAAAAAATAAAATTTTGTCTTGCGTAATACAAATTATCTTACATTTTATTGTGTAGATTTAAGTTTTATATCTGAACTGACAGCTGTGGTGCTGTGGAGTTTGTTGCGCCACTTCTTCTTCCCAGCTAAAGCACTAGGAAGTGTTGAAGGGTGGGCGTTTTTGGGGGAGTGTCTTATGTAATTCTTGAAGTTCGAAAAGTGCTGATTCTCAGCCTAGTTAGAATAATTGACTTTTGATTTTGATTGAGAGAACGCTTAAAGATGAAAAGTCTGCTCTATTTTTTGATGTAGCACAAGCTTTTGATAGAGTTTGGCATAAGGGTTTGAAAAAGCTAAAATTAATGCTGCCCAGTGATTTTGCCGATATCTTAGCATCATACATTATAGATAGAATGTTTCGAGTGCGGCACGAGGATGCCTATTCCGATTTAATCATTATTAAAGCTGGCGTGCCTCAAGGTAGTGTGCTGGGTCCAGTCCTCAACCTGTTGTACACGTATAATATACCTGAGCTGGAAAATAATACTATTGCGACCTCTGCAGAAGACACTACCATCATGGCTACAGGGTCATGCCACAAGGAAGCAGTCAAAAAGGTGCAAATCGTTGTAAATAAAGTTCTTGACTGGGCACAAAAATGGAGAATCAAATTGAATGAATTAAAGTTACTTCACATTGATTTCACCAACAAGAATTGTGATACCACCATAGGGGGGAAGATAGCTTCATAAATTGTCAACAAGTGCAAACACAGCCAAATATCAAGAGGAAGACAAGAACTAGACATGTGTTTTAAAAACATGTATTGGTTGATAGGACGGAATTCCTGCCTATCGATACATAACAAAATGTTATTATATAAGCATATTCTCATAATAAGGACGTATGGCATCCAACTGTCGGGTTGTAATAAACCGACCAATATCAAAATTATACAGACATTCCAAAATAAGGTACCTACTCTGGAGTATTGTTAATGCGCCCTGGTATATAAGAAATGACGACCTCCATCGTGATCTAAAAATGGAACCAGTCACCAACATAATTCAAAAATTTGCTGAGGCCCATGATCACCGACTCCACAGACATGTGAACGTCGAGGCAGCTGTTCGACAAACTTTAATGTAGTGCGAAGATTAAAACGAACAAAACCATTTGAGTTACTGTAGTGTAAAAAGAGCAGAAATAATAGTGACAATGACACACATAGAACACATGAACAAAGTATTTTTATTATAGTATCAGACTCTAAGAAAGTGGAATGGACTTGTGTAAAGTGCAATAAACACTATTCTATATTTTAAAATAATTATCACATAAAAAACTAGGTTATATTAAAATTGCTTATTAGTCTTAAAGGAAAACGATTAATAAACATGACGATTTGTTTTATACTTGAGGAACCTGGCATAATTTAACAGCATATAAAGTTGCTCCATTACTAATATAAAGTTGCTCCATTACTAATATAACGTTGCTCCATTACTAATATAAAGTTGCTCCATTACTAATATAACGTTGCTCCATTACTAATATAACGTTGCTCCATTACTAATATAAAGTTGCTCCATTACTAATATAACGTTGCTCCATTACTAATATATTGTTGCTCCATTACTAATATAAAGTTGCTCCATTACTAATATATTGTTGCTCCATTACTAATATAATGTTGCTCCATTACTAATATAAAGTTGCTCCATTACTAATATATTGTTGCTCCATTACTAATATAATGTTGCTCCATTACTAATATAATGTTGCTCCATTACTAATATAAAGTTGCTCCATTACTAATATAATGTTGCTCCATTACTAATATAAAGTTGCCCCATTACTAATATATTGTTGCTCCATTACTAATATATTGTTGCTCCATTACTAATATAAAGTTGCTCCATTACTAATATAACGTTGCTCCATTACTAATATAAAGTTGCTCCATTACTAATATAACGTTGCTCCATTACTAATATAACGTTGCTCCATTACTAATATAAAGTTGCTCCATTACTAATATAACGTTGCTCCATTACTAATATATTGTTGCTCCATTACTAATATAAAGTTGCTCCATTACTAATATATTGTTGCTCCATTACTAATATAATGTTGCTCCATTACTAATATAAAGTTGCTCCATTACTAATATAATGTTGCTCCATTACTAATATAAAGTTGCTCCATTACTAATATAAAGTTGCTCCATTACTAATATAATGTTGCTCCATTACTAATATATTGTTGCTCCATTACTAATATAATGTTGCTCCATTACTAATATAATGTTGCTCCATTACTAATATAATGTTGCTCCATTACTAATATAATGTTGCTCCATTACTAATATAATGTTGCTCCATTACTAATATATTGTTGCTCCATTACTAATATAATGTTGCTCCATTACTAATATAATGTTGCTCCATTACTAATATAAAGTTGCTCCATTACAAATATAAAGTTGCTCCATTACTAATATAAAGTTGCTCCATTACTAATTTATTTATTTATTTATTTATTTATTATCTATGGAAGACTTACAGCTAAGAAAAAGCAGATAAACAAACTAGTATGTGAAACAGACAGCCAATTAAAAGTCCTCGCTTCTAAAAACAGAATATAAAGATAAGGTGTGAACAACACAAAAACAAAGCTACAAAAAAAAAAAAAAAACAAAATACAGTATAACCTCCAAGCTTAAGCTAAATTCACATTTATGATGCAACATTCAATCCTTCAACACAAGAATAAAAACCTGAAGAACCAAAATCTTAATTAAAAAAGCTGCGGCTCAGGCACTTCCTGGCCGAGGACACACTCGTTATGAATGCATCAAAATCATGCTGTTTACACATGCTATTAAAGCCTCCACTTGCACGCACTATAAATGAATTTTGCCTGTAATTCGTAGAGGTAAATGGAACACGCAACGGCACGTTCCATCGCTTTGACCTTCCGGGAACGTTAAAATAAAATTTGGATAGGATATCGGAGTTGTTAGTAGAATTATTGAATATTTTAAATAATGAAATACAATCAGAAATTGCTCGCCGATTAATTAAGGGTAATATATGATACTTCTTACAGAGATTGAGGTAATCTTCAGACCGGTAGGGCACTTTCTGATGATAACACAAATACTTGATGAACCTTTTCTGGATGCTCTCTATACGATCAATGTACTTGTGATAACATGGATTCCAGATTTCAGATGCGTACTCCAAGTGACTTCTAACAAAAGTACAGTAAAGAATTTTTAAAGTTTTGGCTTGACTGAAGCACTTGGAGAGCTGCATTATGAAACCTAGTGCTTTAGATGCTTTAGCGACTATGGCATCGACGTGAAGTTCAAACGTAAGCTTAGAATCGTGATATACCCCCAGATCTCGGATGCAGTTCGTTTTAGGTAGCAATTGATCACCCAAGCTATACGATGAAGGTATAATTGAGCGCTTTCGAGAGTATGTTAGAACCGAACATTTGGCAGGATTGAGATCAAGCCTTCTCCTACGACAATAAGCCTCCAGACGACATAAATCATCCTGAAGTGCAATAACGTCCGCATGTGATGTTATTTTGGCATAGATTTTCATATCGTCAGCAAAACACAACAGTTTGGATGAGATCAAGCAAGAGTTGATGTCGTTTATATATATAATGAAAAACAATGGACCGAGTAATGAACCCTGGGGGACTCCACTTGGAACAGGCACCCAACTAGAGATGTAATTGCTTAGTACTACTGCTTGGGATCTGTTATCTAAATAAGAGGAAAACCATCTGAGTAAGTCACCTCGTATTCCCATACTATATAACCTTGATATTAGGATCTCATGGTCAATCCGATCAAAAGCCTTACTATAATCTGTATAAACGACATCAACCTGCTTACCGTTGTCCATGGCATCAGTAATAAAATCATTGAGCAGAATTAAGTTAGTGACGGTAGACCTACCCTTCAGAAAACCATGTTGGAAGGAACTAAACGAATTTTTTAGAGCACTATACACCTGGTTATAGATAATCCTTTCAAAGATTTTTGCCACAATACAAAGCTTGGATATCGGCCTGTAGTTAACAATTTCTGTTTTGACTCCTTTTTTGTGAATAGGCGTTATGAAAGCCGATTTCCAAAGCTTTGGTACAACACAAGCGTTCAACGATTTTCTGAAGAGAAGCGAGATAGGTTGGGCAATAGAAGTCGAACACCGAACAAGAAATTTTGATGAAATATTATCCGGGCCTGCCGCTTTAGAAGTATCCAACTTGCGAAGCAAGTTAGAAACTTCTTCAACGTTTACTTCAATGCTACAAATATCAGATAGGCTGGTAGATTCAGTATAAAGAGGGGGTGAAGAAATTCCACGACTAGGGTTGGTATCTAGAAATGTAGAGTGAAAGTACGTAGAAAACGCTTCGCATATTGTTTCACCGGTACGCAACGCTTCGCTATTAAAGTTTAAGGTGCTCGGAACTGCATTTGAGTTGTGTCGCTTTTTAACAAAAGTCCAAAAATATTTTGGGTTGTCTTTAATAGATTTTTCGGTTAACTTCAAGTAGCTTTCATAACATTGTGATTCTAATACCTTTACTCTTTCACGGAGAAGCCTAAATGTAGACTCATCAGCTATATTGCCGTAAGTCTTAAATTTTTTGAAATATTTGTATTTTTCTTTAATTGTTCTTATTAGTGCCGAATTGTACCAAGTTGGATACGTTTTGTGACGCTGTAATTTTCGTGGAATGTATTTATTGTGCAAATTGAAAATAACTTGATTGAAAAAGTCGACTGATTCATTAATTGATCTTGTCGCATACTCAGATTCCCAGTCCGTCGTGGAAATGTCTTTGTTGATAGACTCATAGTCACCTTTGTCGAACAGATATTGTGTCCGTGGCGCGCACTCTAATAGAGGAGCCTCAACGAAATCCATATTTATTAATAATGCTGGATGGTAGGCGTCGATGGGAACCAGCGGACTTGAACATTCAACCACATTAACTGATTTGTTTGAAAGTACCAAATCTAAAATCTTACCATACCTATTAAGAACACCATTGTATTGACCAAAATCTAGGGTACTTAATTCGTCGCTAATATAATGTTGCTCCATTACTAATATAAAGTTGCTCCATTACTAATATAAAGTTGCTCCATTACTAATATAACGTTGCTCCATTACTAATATAATGTTGCTCCATTACTAATATAACGTTGCTCCATTACTAATATAAAGTTGCTCCATTACTAATATAAAGTTGCTCCATTACTAATATAACGTTGCTCCATTACTAATATAATGTTGCTCCATTACTAATATAACGTTGCTCCATTACTAATATAACGTTGCTCCATTACTAATATAATGTTGCTCCATTACTAATATAACGTTGCTCCATTACTAATATAATGTTGCTCCATTACTAATATAAAGTTGCTCCATTACTAATATAACGTTGCTCCATTACTAATATAATGTTGCTCCATTACTAATATAACGTTGCTCCATTACTAATATAACGTTGCTCCATTACTAATATAAAGTTGCTCCATTACTAATATAACGTTGCTCCATTACTAATATAAAGTTGCTCCATTACTAATATAACGTTGCTCCATTACTAATATAATGTTGCTCCATTACTAATATAACGTTGCTCCATTACTAATATAACGTTGCTCCATTACTAATATAATGTTGCTCCATTACTAATATAACGTTGCTCCATTACTAATATAATGTTGCTCCATTACTAATATAAAGTTGCTCCATTACTAATATAACGTTGCTCCATTACTAATATAATGTTGCTCCATTACTAATATAACGTTGCTCCATTACTAATATAACGTTGCTCCATTACTAATATAACGTTGCTCCATTACTAATATAATGTTGCTCCATTACTAATATAACGTTGCTCCATTACTAATATAACGTTGCTCCATTACTAATATAAAGTTGCTCCATTACTAATATAACGTTGCTCCATTACTAATATAACGTTGCTCCATTACTAATATAACGTTGCTCCATTACTAATATAATGTTGCTCCATTACTAATATAACGTTGCTCCATTACTAATATAAAGTTGCTCCATTACTAATATAACGTTGCTCCATTACTAATATAACGTTGCTCCATTACTAATATAACGTTGCTCCATTACTAATATAATGTTGCTCCATTACTAATATAACGTTGCTCCATTACTAATATAACGTTGCTCCATTACTAATATAATGTTGCTCCATTACTAATATAACGTTGCTCCATTACTAATATAACGTTGCTCCATTACTAATATAATGTTGCTCCATTACTAATATAACGTTGCTCCATTACTAATATAACGTTGCTCCATTACTAATATAAAGTTGCTCCATTACTAATATAACGTTGCTCCATTACTAATATAAAGTTGCTCCATTACTAATAAAAGTGATACACATACCGAAGATAAGATTAAGATACAGGATACCGAAGAGTTTAATCTATTGTGTACAGATTTCTACAGCATCCAAATGTTTTATTAAAAATTGTAACTTAAAGTACAGTAATTATCTGTATGTGTTTTTTTTGGAAATAAAGATATTATTTTATTTTATTTGAAGTTGCTCCATTACTCCAGAAAGCGGCATGTTTCTTATAATTAGAAAAGTAGTTGTTTGCAAGTAATGCGGCGAGTCACGTGTGTTCCTTTCGAGGTGGGAGGCCCGCCCTAAGCGCCGCGCTTGCCCCCGCACTGGGCTGCAATAAAATGAATCACCAGTGTGCAGCGCAAGCAACGCATGGGAAGACACTTACTTTACACTCACCCGATCACCTCACGTTATCATGCTTACTTCATAAACACACCTGTAATTCTGCACACAAGCACGGATTACTAATGAATTAATGATACTACCCCCCTTTGGGGAGCCCTATGTCCAGCAGTGGACGTCTTTCGGCTGTTATGATGATGGTGATGAATGATACTACATCATCTTGAATGATTATAATAATAAAATAAGCTATTGTCAAAGTTTTATGAAGTTACTGCGGCTTGCGGGAAATAGTAGATTCAGTTTGACTCAATGTTGATGAAATTGTCCTCGGCAGTGTCGGCAAAACCAGTCTAGCTTTCTGAAAATAATAAAAGTAAAGTAACTTAGCACGCTGGAACAGAGCTAGCATTAACTAGTTGCGCAGAACATCTCGTAGCAGGAGAATGAGTCACGGCTGATATCCTGTAGGGCGTTATCTCGCCGTCACATCACATCTACTTGAAAGGCACTGTGTGTGTATTCTACCGCCTACGCAAAGAAAGCTGACACAAATCTTTGTGTAGTAGCCAGTTAGCCAGTTAGGTACATTTGCAAAGTGATGGTCTGTCACAAATAAAGGCGACGTAATGTAAATAGCGTGACCTGCGTGGACGCAAGGCGCACCGGCAACATTCAACCTTCACCCAAATCTGCGGCTTACGAGTATCTGCTGACTTTAGGGTTTAGCTAATCCGGTTATAATACGACCCATTGAAACATGTACCGTTTACAAAAGTAATTGAAACTATCTAACTTTAAAAGGTGAAATTATATAGATAAGAATAACATTGTACAGGAGTAACTGTTTGTGACAATATTTTGTTATCATATTTCCCTTATTACTTATTTCAAATGTTAGATATTTTCTTTCAATTGGGATGCTGACAGTACTTCGTATATTGTGTTGAGTTAGTTATCTGAGGGTTGGCATCGCTCTAGAATCTAGAGCTTAGAGGATTATCTAGAGTCTAGATAATCCTATCTGTCCGGTCCGGGGCCGGGGGAGGCCGGACGCCCGCCGCGCCAGTCGCTCCCCGGATTGTCGGTGCGCTACGGCATTGAATCAAAGGGAACGCTGACCACTCCTCGCACAAACGCACCCCCTGCCACGCACACTCGCTCGTACGCGATCAACAAACGTCTGGCACATCTCGCACGATAAATAACTCATCTACATTATGAGGCACGTCCTATGTGCAGTCAGAGTCTACACTTTGTGCTGCTGAAGGCAGTGGAATCTTGGAGTAAGTAGGCCATAATAATAATAATAAATTTATTTTTTCGCTCTCAAAATACAACAAAACTTAATCTATTAAGAACAATGTATATAGATGTTTGATGGTTGTACAGCAGCACATAATAAATGATCTACCAACTCCCAAACTAAGTCAAGCTTGTATTTTGGGAGTTAGTGGTTCTTAGGATGCAGGACTTACATAGACACCACCTTGCAGCCTAGGAATTGACTTCCATAACATTAAATAAATTAACTTTCGAAACACATTGAGAAATAAATTATAGTAAGTATCTACAACTACATTATCTAAAACTACAAATGAAAAAGAAAAGAGAAAAAAAAAGAGATAATAATAATAAATATATACCTTCATATCGACAGAAAAAAAAATGACTTACTTTTTTAAGCTTAGAAGCATCTCAGTTCGAACATAATCTAAAGTTTGCAACCAATTACCTAATTTATGTTTAACCTCTCGTTTAGTTAAGCTGTAAATATTTATGGTTTTATTGACTGCATTATACAGTCTCGAGCTTACTGCGTCAAATTGCCTACTAGCAGAAGCTGTTCTGCAAAGTACACGAGGGCAAACAACTGCACCAGAGCGCTTTTTATTGATTTTGTCATCCAATGGTAGTAGCGAATGCCTCCTAAGTACTGTTTTTAAAATATATAATTGTCTCACACTCATGACCTGACATTCTTCATATAGTTCGGCAGTTGAGTAAAACCGTGGTTTAAAGTATCACTTTTAGAATTGCCCTTTGCGCTCTTTCCAGCACCAGAAAGACTACACTAGACTTCTGAACATTAAATTATAGAGGAAGAATACACATATACCTAAGTACTAAATCTTCCTGCAATATTTCAGCACCAATGCAGAAATCAGAAACGACAGCTACTTTAGTAAATAAGCATTTCTATCCTTTTCAGTCATCGTTAGTAGTCGTTCCAGTCGCGTCTAAAGGCTTCTACGGACTGCCGAGGATTTGCGACGCAGCACTCATCGAACTTAAGAAGTGCAGACGATGCGACGCGGCGTAGCTCGTATCATGTGCCCCGGAGAGTGGGTAATGTCACAGTATAAATATGGTGATCAATTGATCACTCGCGTCAAATGTCGCATGTCGACGTGATGCTGATGGGACGGGACGCCGCCGCGGAATGTGCCACATCGACATGTGTGTTGGGAAGTTATGGCAAAGATGCGACCACGAAGTCATATCATAGACCATAATAAGTGGTCGCCATATAACTAATGAAACATAATACTCGTATAATGTAACCGGTACACCAGTCTTATTTGAGTGTTCGTTATAGAGTCTGGATAATATGGCCACACAGTCTAAATCTTTAATTAGAGGAAATGTACGTTTGTTCGGTAAACTAAACCTATTTTAAGAATTGTGATCAACTGTTAGGGATAACATTATCCGGATAAGATGGTAAAGGTTCAGAATAGCTTTATCGTCAATTAGTTGGAAGAAGAAAATGTTATGTAAAAATATTTAGTTTGAATTCCGCTTTAACTAGATACATAACTAAGAATATATTTAGTTTAGTTTCTTCACTAGGTAATGTTAAAATCTCTGGTGACTGTACTGATATTTATATAAAACCATCACGTTTGCTTATATCTCCCTATCTCTCGGATTAGAAGGAAGTCTGTGTGATCGGATGTGAATATAAGACGCGATAAGATTACCATAAGACGTCGGACGAGATCGATAGCAGCAGATATGCTAATACGCGGCTATAAATACGAGGAGATCATTCCTTCGATACGCACGCAACGCTCCGCCGAATCTAACGTAAACTAAAGCCGCGGAGGCAGGTGAAGCGACAATGTTGTCCCCTGCGGTACTATGTAACCCTCCTGCACTCACTCTGTACACAACTACAGTCGTTAGACGCAGTCGTTTGGCTCATGTGCACCGACAATAAAGAAACAACACGTTGATGGCGCAGATACCAACAAAAAAGGGAATGCATAAAATTGCCATCGCAGCTCTCTGTTCAGCTTGTTCAGATTGCGGTTAATATTAGTAGTCGCAGGCGCAGCTCGCATGTACAGGAGGCGCACGCGGCACAAGCGAGCCCGCAGGTATGTACATGCTCGTAAGTAATCGCTCGCCGTCAGTTCCGTGTTGAACGATTGGTTCGGATTTTTCGAGATCGATTACTGTATAAATGTTTATTGTTTCCTCAATTTTTGGCGTCGCTCGATAGTAGCAACGAGAGTAAACTGTGGTTACTTCAAAAGCAACCGATAAGAAATATTGAAAACTCGCAAAAATATTTATGGGTTTAGAGCGCAGCGTTCAAAAACATTGCGTTACTGACGACCGATGACCGACGACCGACGACCGGCATCCGGCGAGTACACTTCGCTGGGGTGAAGTTGCCGCCGCATGTGTGAGGAAGCACATGTGGCGGGTATTATTTATTGGCTTTATTCTGCTGAGCGCTACCTTACCGAGAATGTGAGCATGATGAACGGGATCCCCTATATTATGAGATCAAATGAACACTTTTGAACACGAATGTACCGTGTCTTGTAAAGCCTCTGGATCATGAAATGTAGACGAGCCGCAAAACTATGTGTACGCCTCATCATAATTTTAAACTTCTCTGTAATTTGGCGTCGAGGCGCGGCATAGACACACCTAATTTATGAGAGATAGCATTCGCTTCGTAAAATACACCATGTTGTATTCTACAAAGACAGGAATATCTGAACACGAAATCTAATAACCTAGCTATAATAAGCCCCCGCCCCGCGCCCGCTCGGCTCGACTCCCCACGCATCTAGAGTGAACCGCGTTTGCCTCTAGCAGCCAACAGTTAGTAAGTACAGTGATTGAGGTACCTAGTTAAGGTAGATACTTTCTTTTGTACGAGCGGCCGTAGTAAAGTAACGATAACTCGCACTCATCAATTATGTCAACAGCAGCAGGGGGCGCGGGAGCGGCGTGCGGCGGGCGCAGGGGGGGGGGGAGCCGTCGGTGAAATGCCTCGTCATCGCGCGATTGTTAATTGTGCGCCAATTGCCATTTGCGCGCGGAACAACGAGCGAGCATTGTGCGCGACTGTACCACAGACGAGATCGTGTTTAGATACGTTTGATAAATAATTTAGTAATTATAGCGCCATGGACTCGCTTGCGATCATTCTCGCCGATGTCTGACCGCGCCCGATAGCTCACAGTCTATTTCTCTACGATCCTCTGAGTTGCTTTGATCTCTTGTGTATTGTGAAGATTAAACGATACCCATCACTGACGTCAGGTTGGAGTCGAAGCTTTCCCATAAAATGGTGTTCCTATAAGTACAAATGGCTTGTGTGAGTCAACTGATACACTCTCGTAGTTTGTATGTTTAGTGTCCGACATAGATATCTATATTTTTTTATATTTCTATGGTGTCCGAGTTACAAACAACGCCAGCTGATCCACGGTGAAAAAAAAAAAGAAAGTAAATACATTTGAGGATACAGCTTCACCAGCACACCGCACTCGTCACTTACTTAACCAGGCAGACAGGCTGGCAGCACCGATATAACAGGCAGACAGGCTGGCAGCACCGACAACCAGTGGCGGACTACATTGGTGGCTTCGAGCGCAGCACTAATGGCCGATAAATAACAGTAATACTACAGATAAGCGAGATATTATTGTAATAAAGCTAGTAATGACCTGGTGGAGTCTGTGTGTGTGTCGGTGTGTGCACAGCCCACACATCTCGACGCGACGTCGTCAAGCGGACAGTCAGACGGACCGACTGCGGCGCGCCTGCCAGCTACAATACGACTGATACAAACTTATTTATACATGTATGCATCATACATAACCACCTATAAAAAAATCTTTGTTATAATAATAAATGAAGACGTTTATTTCGACCAACAAAAGGGTCATTACTATGCACAATTTTTTTTTACAAATAATTAAATAATAAAAAACACAATTATAAAGACCACAACCATACACATATTACAGACTTCAATTGCTCAGTATGTGAACAATACAGCAATGGTTCAGGTACTGGCAATCGAACCTCTGCGCGAATGCCCTCAGGATGCCGCTGGAGCTAGTCCGAACCCTGCGCACCAGGGATGTAGGTACACCGTTTTCGCATAGTAGAATAGAAACAGTCTACATGTGACTCATCGAACATCCCTGCCGGGTAGCCTCATAAGCACTCTGAATGCATTATTATATTGGACACGCAAGTCGTTGTACTGTCTGCGCGTGTATGAGACCCACAGGCTGCTCGTGTAGAAAGATGTACAATATGCTCTGACCAATGTTGTTTTCAGTTCAGTGGTACAACGAGAAAACCTGCGGGCCATCATATTCGCCCTAAAAGACAACGCCCTGCGTTCTCGCTCTATGTCTGCATCGTCTTTCAGATCAGAGGACGTCATATGTTCAAGATATTTAAAATGTTTCACCCTCTTCAGTGGTGTTCCACATAATTTTATGGCAGGTATCGTTGCCGGACATTTTCTTCTCCTACACATCCTCCTCCTATACATTCACTTTTTTTTACATTATATATCAATCCATGGCTGTGAGCGTACTTTTCACAGATGCCCAACAGTTTTGAAAGGTCACATACAAAAGCACTCAGCAGCACCATGTCGTCCGCGTTACTGATATTATTGAGACATACATCACCAATATGGCAGCCGACACGGGTGCTACAGGTTGAAGAGTTTGGGTGAAGTTAGTCCCCCCTACCTCACCCCACATTCCAACCTGTACGGCTCGGAATATGCACTCGACTATCGCACGACATTGACCAGGTTATGATACCAAAATTTAAAGATCCTGCCGATTTCAGTTGGCAGGGATATGTCTTTCAGTTTTTGCCACAGGATATCGTAAATCAAGGTCAAATGCCCTCGATAAGTCGAGAATACATGCTTATTCGTCTTTCTGTGTAGTACTTGATACCTAGTTAGCTTCACACACAAGATGGCAGTCTCTGTAGAGAGTCGCGGCCTGAAACCGAACTGGTTGTTACTAATGTTCAGGTATTTATCCAGTTGATTGTTAAGCAAACTATCAAGCACTTTCGCTTCCGCTGTGGCAAGTGAAATCAGCCTGTAGTAGGATTTATCAGAAATATCACCAGTCTTATGTTTCACAATTGGCACCACCACAGTTTTCATAAGTGCAGGAGGTAAGTAAGAATGTCCGTCCTATACATGACATGACATGTTATGTACCTACCCCGGTGGTGAGAATATGGATTTTGAATATGTACACGCAGAATCGATTAGTTTGAATTGAACAATCATAATAATATTCATAATCGATTTATATATAAGAATCCGAGTTTTAATTGATTAAGTTTAGTAAGTATATAAAAATAATAGAAGTTATTCTTCATAACGATTCGTCATGAGCATGACGATAACTTTTAATTTTAATTAAATGCAATTTAGCAGAAGTTTTTATTAACGATACGAACATGTTCACAAATAATGCAACACGACTTTACCTGTTATTGCACCGATTTAAATCATATAGTTACAATATTAACTAATGAAGCCTATAGTTAAATATTAAATTATATAGTTACAATATTAACTAATGAAGCCTATAGTTAAATATTAAATTATATAGTTACAATATTAACTAATGAAGCCTATAGTTAAATATTAAATTATATAGTTACAATATTAACTAATGAAGCCTATAGTTAAATATTAAATTATATAGTTACAATATTAACTAATGAAGCCTATAGTTAAATATTAAATCATATAGTTACAATATTAACTAATGAAGCCTATAGTTAAATATTAAATCATATAGTTACAATATTAACTAATGAAGCCTATAGTTAAACATTTAAATTACTCAAGGAATGCGAGATACATAATTATGTAGACAAACAACAAAACATAAATCTTTTATATTCTAATTAGGTAGATACTTAATGTACATATAAATTAATAAGCTGCTTTTTATTATTGTTACTCTCTCCGCCATTAATAGTAACATCGACATTTAAATGTCAATAATGAATTGATAAATCAAATCAAGACATAATGGACGCGCTTCACCGGTTCAAAGGGGCCGAGCGAGTTGAATATGCACAATTTCAAGAAGTGTGAGAGGTATTTGAGCGGCGGGCGAGCGTCTGTCCCGAATAGTAAGCGACCCTCGTTGGACGTGCTGAGTGCCAAGTCGCCCAATGTGAAGCTGTGCCCTAGCCCCTGAGGTAGCTACGACAGTACCAGTGCACACAGCACACTGCCACTAATCGGTCATTTACTTCAGCGAGACGTGCACCTACGAGTAGCGGAGCTGCGGAGTGCACGTCCGAGTACATTAGTTTCGATCCATTTGGCCGGAGTGCGGACCCCATTACCGGGCAGTCGTAATGTCGGGCGGCGGCGCGGGCGGTGCCGCGCCGCTGACATCGTTACTCGATAACTAACTTTTTCATTCGCCCGACGATCCGGTTATTGTCCTGTATACAAGTTCACCCTTTCGCTCCCTCTCAGCTCTGCCCTGTACCTGCGAGTGTCCGATAAAATGCCGTGTGTACCTATACCTGTATACTGGCTTTGCGGGAACACGGTTTTGTAATAACGTGATTTTGCTCCCCTTAATGCTCGGGTGACTGCCGTAGCTGGTGAGACTGGAATCCGGCCTGGACATACTTGGGAGGAGTCTCTCATGCCCTATGAATACGGCACAAGGAAGCATAAACGTCAGTTCGTGGAAATAAGACGCATTTCACGGCAGCAGTGCAGCAGTGTTTGTAAACGATGAAGTAAGATTTATTACATTTCATGTGCACTAAGCAATGTTTAAAAGCAAAACATTTTTGTTGCTGGTAACATAACATACCGCGACCGATACTGTACAGAAAACATCAAGTTTTATGGTTATTCGCTGCAAACTGTTGAACTTGTCGATGTGTGAACACTCTGAACATGGAGACTATTGTGTGGTTGTGTAGCTTGTCGATGTGTGAACACTCTGAACATGGAGACTATTGTGTGGTTGTGTAGCTTGTCGATGTGTGAACACTCTGAACATGGAGACTATTGTGTGGTTGTGTAACTTGTCGATGTGTGAACACTCTGAACATGGAGACTATTGTGTGGTTGTGTAGCTTGTCGATGTGTGAACACTCTGAACATGGAGACTATTGTGTGGTTGTGTAGCTTGTCGATGTGTGAACACTCTGAACATGGAGACTATTGTGTGGTTGTGTAGCTTGTCGATGTGTGAACACTCTGAACATGGAGACTATTGTGTGGTTGTGTAGCTTGTCGATGTGTGAACACTCTGAACATGGAGACTATTGTGTGGTTGTGTAGCTTGTCGATGTGTGAACACTCTGAACATGGAGACTATTGTGTGGTTGTGTAGCTTGTCGATGTGTGAACACTCTGAACATGGAGACTATTGTGTGGTTGTGTAGCTTGTCGATGTGTGAACACTCTGAACATGGAGACTATTGTGTGGTTGTGTAGCTTGTCGATGTGTGAACACTCTGAACATGGAGACTATTGTGTGGTTGTGTAGCTTGTCGATGTGTGAACACTCTGAACATGGAGACTATTGTGTGGTTGTGTAGCTTGTCGATGTGTGAACACTCTGAACATGGAGACTATTGTGTGGTTGTGTAGCTTGTCAATGTGTGAACACTCTGAACATGGAGACTATTGTGTGGTTGTGTAGCTTGTCGATGTGTGAACACTCTGAACATGGAGACTATTGTGTGGTGTGTAGCTTGTCGATGTGTGAACACTCTGAACATGGAGACTATTGTGTGGTTGTGTAGCTTGTCGATGTGTGAACACTCTGAACATGGAGACTATTGTGTGGTTGTGTAGCTTGCACCGTAACCTTTACTTCAGTCATACTCCACCTTAGTGCATTTAACCGATGGAGATGGCAAGCAGCGTAGTGAATCACCGAAAAAAATTTTCTGCCACTTTCTGCGGGAGGCGAGGAAAACACATAAGTACACACAAATGGCTAAAAGTAAAAAACCCATGCATAGTAGTACTGGAGGTGGTAATAAAATGGTGGCATACGTCTTACTTAGGTTTGACAATGTACACACATATTAACTGGAAAACACACATACAAAAGGTTATTGCAAACATTTCAAGTTTTTCATATGCCCTACGTGAAATAAAAAAAAACTACCAACCTACAAAGCGCACTTGTCACATACTACGCGTATGCCCATGCTTGTTTCAGCTATAGCATCATCTTATGGGGAAATAGCACAGATGTCCCTGGTCAACCTACAAAAAAACTGATACGAATAATCTCTAATCTCGAGGACGAAGCGTAAGTAAACGAACCTACCTGTAAGCGAAGTTCGATCATAATTATACGAAGCGCTTTGTCCGAAGAGATTAGAACATAATACAAAAATATTTAATTTAACTTTAACATTGGGTCATACATAAATTGAGGCAGCCCCAGTAAGTTACAAAAGTACTTGTGTCGGAGCTGTCTCACCCTTCCCTGTAGTGGTTGCTTTACAATGATGAGGCTAATAATTATGTAAATAGAGAGTATACAGAAAAAATAAAAACAAAAATAAAATAAAACATTAATTTAGCAGCTCTCGGTGAATGAGGTGTGCACATGCGTGTGTGTGTATACATTGTGTGTGTGTATATGTGTGTGTGTATGTATATGGGTGTGTGTGCGTACCATTTTTTTTCTCTTCCTTTAGCTCAATCTTGTCAGAATGTTTTCTGTTTCTTCGTATGTTAGGGATCTCAGCCATTTAGTTATTGTTTTTTTACAATCGTATAACAACAGGGGATATATATCTAATTTACGGTTTAGTTTATTATAGATGTAGGTGGATTGTGTCACATATTAACGTCTAGCAAAGACAGTTCGAATCCCTGGTGAGTGCGCTACTATATCTTACGCCTTCTGTTCTGAGTTGCCGAGTCAAAAGGAAGACACTTATGCAGGGTTAAGGACACGTTTAAAACATAAAGTTTTCTAATTGAGAGCAAGTTGCTAACTTCATAAAGGTCTGTTGTAGGGAACCTAAATGGTTTAAAGTACATCACCTTGATAAGTGATCTCTGAGCTCTTTCCAGATCAAGGAATTTGAGCTTGGTGGCTCCACCCCAAATCGGAATGCAGTAAGTTATTATAGATTGTGCCAGAGCTATATAGATCTTATTTAGAAGTTGCGCCGACATAACATGTCGTAAAGTTTTAAAGACCCAAATGAGCTTCCGGATCCTTTTCATAAGGATCTCAATGTGAGGGTGCCATGACAGTCTTTGATCAACAATTATGGCCAAGTATTTTGTGGAGCTGACTTGTTGAATGGTTTGAAAGCCACAATTACAGTTATAGAGGGAATTATTTTGGCAAACATGAATCGCAATGCTATAGTCAGATCCGGGCTGTGACCTTTGGTTTGGAGAAACACAAATAAAATTAGTCTTAGTGGTATTAAGGGTTAAAAGGTTTGCTTTGAGCCAGCCAGCTATCTCAATCAGACCCTCTTCAGCGACAGTTTTTACATGTTTCCATGACGTTCCTGAGAAAACAACCGCAGTATCGTCTGCGTATGAGAAGATTTGCCCTCCATTAATCTGCATATTGCATAGGCTATTAATATAAATTAAAAAGAGTGGCGGACCCAAAACGCTCCCCTGTGGGACTCCGTAGTAGATCTTTTCTTCAGCACTGCATGAGTTATTAATTTTAACCATTTGCTGTCTATCTTTAAGATAACTTTCAAAAAGAGAGAAAGCCGTACTGCTTATACCTATACTGTCTAGCCTGTGCAGAAGGATTGGAACGGAAACGGTATCAAAAGCTTTCATGAGATCTAAGAACAATGTTAAGCATTTATAACCCTTATCCACCCTATTAACAATCTCAGATGTCAAAGCCGTAATAGCGTCTTGAGTTGAACTCACATGATAATACACATGTAGTAACACACAAGTGACACCACTCAGACACTGTAGTTGAGAGTATATATATATTTTTTAAACTGCGGATATCTCTGTTTTCCTGATTACTTGGCTTGGAATCTCACGTCTCGTCTTATTCCTCTAAACTAAATTTAGAGGAATAAGCGTTGCTTAATATTTTCTGAAAGAGACCTAAGGGCGTAGCGGAAGCGTGGGAGGGAGGGAGCTAATCTCTTCGGACGAAGCGCTTCGTATAATTATGATCGAACTTCGCTTACAGGTAAGTTCGTTTAATCACTAATTATACTTACGCTTCGTCCTCAAGATTAGAACATAATACACATGTAGATTTTTAGAGTTATTGCTGGAAATATTATGAACGCACTGTTATAATTTTAGAATTATTTATTTTAGAAACAAAATTTTCAAGTAACAAAAATTAATCAAATCTTAGGTTATAAGGATTTCAATAATTCAATGTTTCATAAGCGATCACAAAAAATAAATAAATTCTAATTTTGTGCATGAGAACAATTTATTCTTATTAAATAAGTTGCAACAGCGACAATTATTGAGAAATGACGATTATTCTACTTCTTATTCTTAGCTAGGTGATTGATTATTGACCTAGATAGAACCTTCATCATAATCAGTGATGGTGCGATAATAAAATCCAGCAAACGTTTCAGAACTACCACTCCTTAAAAAAGGACAAAGTTAACAGGGGTTGCTCAGACCTCACTCGAGAAGTTTTTATCAAATCGGGAATTTTTATAATAATTTTGGATGGCATTATATTGATTGTCCATACTAATTTTCGACGTCTGAACCCTATGAGCCGTGGTAAGGGCCAGTAATGATAAACATTTTTTTGAAATTGCATCGAGTTACAGTCTGTTGGTCATTGGGGTATTTAGAGCGTAAGAAATTTAGCACAACGTTAGTTATCCCACATTATATTTCAGCCTAGGTGGTCGTAGGCAAACCCCTTTAAAAATCTAAGAATTCGATCGTACACATACACACATACATAAATTCACGCCTTCTTCCCATGAGGGTAGGCAGAAACTATAGAATGCCACCTGCTACGCTCCTTACATACTCCTTTTGCTTCGCCTACGTTCATACATCTGGTCATACACGCACGCCGATTGCGGGTACTACGCAAGAATCGCACGCGAATTCGATCGTCTTTAGACATATTTGGGCCCAAAATCAGTTATAAAACTGATCGATATGAATGTTCCATATTGACTACCATTATTAAAAAATTGCGTGAGGAAATACAGATATTACAGATGGAACCGAGGCCTCGTATTTATTAACACCTGATTCTTTGCAAAAGGTCCACCATTTTTTTAGACACGTCGTATTGTTTCATTGAGTTATTTGTTTTAGATGATAATATTTATTATTGATGAAGGCGGCAGGCATCGTCGTGAACACGCCACCCGGGTAACAACCAGGGTAAGCGTCGAGTGCACCTGGCGGTTGCTGGAATGAGATATCAAAACGTTTTCATTTGGGGAGAATATAATTGGGCCTGATATAAGCAGAGACCTATATAAAGGATACCACTGTTGCGTGGGCCATAACGGAGCAATAAAAATTCCCTGAGCGTTATCGTTAATAATTTTCCTAAGACTTTTTAAAATAACTGAGAAGGGAAAAAGCATAGAAATTAGATAAACTCCATCGATAATTTGCCTATTTTCTCGGAGGTGTTAGGTGAAATTAGTTCCATTAAAGAGAGTAGTGACGTCAAAACGGTATTTTTGTTGGGTGATTTTATTGCCCAGCCCAAGGAACTATTTTATGATGAGCTTGAGACTTAGCGCTTTTCTTAGCTTAACAAGATGTGAAGAGACTAAGCGCCGATTCGGGTAGTTACACATTTGTGGACCATTATCACGGCAGTAGTAGGTGGCTAGATCACTGTGTGGTCTCCCTGTCAGCTTGCGAAACCATTGTAAATGTAGGTATATTAGAGGATGTATATGTGTCTGACCATCAACCTATATACATAAATATCGAATGTGATCTAGATGCGATTAGGCCGAAGCTATGTAATTCTGATATGCCTAGGAATGCAGTCTTCTGGGGGTCTAGAGATGAATCAGTGAATATCATTACTTATGTCAGGAAAGTTTGCGAACCATTGATTTTCCTTTCGAGTTCACTGACTGTAGCTACGGGACATGTAACCTAAGAGCCCACAAATTAATAATAGATTCATTATATGACCGAATTGTACAGGTCTCAAAAAATGCGGCTATCCTAACCAAGGGTAGAAATAATGCTAAATGTCGAAAAAAGGTTCTGTGAGGCTGGAACAAACATGTAAGGGAAGCTCATTGGGATGTCAGGCATAGGTTTATGTTGTGGGTTTTCATTATCGACCACCGGTGGGCATAGTGTACGAGCAAATGCGCGAGTCTCGTAAAAAAATTAAAGGCAGGCTAAAGTGGTGTCGAAAGAATCAAGAGCAATTGAAAATGGACGTAATAGCGAAGTGTCGACCCACTAAAAACTTTTCCCAGTTTTGGAAAGCTACGAGAAAATTGGATGTTAGGCCAGCCCTCCCGGCGAGAAGGAGTGGCAACCATTTTAGAGTTCGGTCGCCGATCGGTCCCTGCTGCGATGGTTGGCGCTGCGCCTTGCAGCCAAGGAAAGGAGCCTCTGTCGCATTTCCCAGCAAGTCAAGTTAGTGCTCTTATTAAAGGATTGACCAAGGGCAAATCTCCTTAGCATGACGGGCTCAGCGTCGAATACCTGAAATATGCGGGAGTGTACCTCCCGAGAGCCCTGTCTCTGTTGTTTACTATGTGCATCAGTCATGCGTACCGTCCAGCTGACCTAATGAAAACCACACTGGTGCTTTGTTAAGAACAGGTAACGGAAACATCTCGGATAAGGATAACTACCGCCCGATCGCCCTCGCGACCATAATAGCAATGGTGCCGGACGGTTTGTTTGATTCCTGCTTGCAACAGTATCTAAAATTACATGATGCGCAGTTTGGGTTTCGGCCCGGACTATCTTAAGTCTCAGACATACTGTCCAGTACTACACAGATCGTAAGACACCGGTATATGCCTATTTTCTGGATCTCTCCAAGGCCTTTGAACTCGTGTCTTACGAGGTGCTTTGGATGAAGCTAGGGGATAGTGGTATACCGGTGGAGATGTTGAACATCTTTAAATATTGGTATATTAACCAGACGAACTGTGTCAAATGGTCAGGCACTCTGTCCGATTCGTACAGGCTGGAGTGCGGCGTGTCATCTCCAAAGCTCCTCGGCCTGTATGTAAACGATCTCATAGTGGAACTCAGCAGCATGCATGTGGGTGGTATTAGTATTAATAATATCAGCTACGTGGACGACATGGTGCTACTGGGTCCCACTGCGGGGGCGCTCGGAGAGATGCTGAAAGTTTGTGAAGCCTATACCGAGTCACACGGACTTATTCACAATGTAAAGAAAAGTCAGTACATGGTCTTTAAGGCCGCTGGTAAGTTCCCTGAACCTGTTCCACCCATTACTTAGAATAGTGTTAACTTAGATAAGGTGTCGCAGTTTAAGTATCTTGGACATTACCTTGCCGACGACCTTAAGGATAATGTTGACATAGAGAGGGAGCGCAGGGCTCTGTCAGTCCGTGGCAACATGCTGGCCCGTAGATTCGCTCGCTGTACGGACCAAGTCAAGATCACGCTATTTAAAGCGTATTATCAGGGTCTGTACACGGGTGGTCTATGGGTTAGTTATACAAAAAAATCTCTGGACACTGCACCTCCAATACAATAACATTTGCAGGATGATGTGTGTGTGTCTGTGTGTTTCACTTCCTCATTTTTGTAGTGCCTCCGAGATGTTCGCGCAAGCTCATACTGACGATTTTCATGCCGTCATTCGGAAAAAAGTCATGTCACTTATGAGGAGGATGCTGGTAAGTCACAACAGCATCCTGAAAACGATAGCTGAAGATGTAGGTGCATCTGTGTTGAGACATTTCGTTCGTGTAGTATCTTTTAGGGAGGTGTCCCACTATGGGTTATCTTGACGGGGCGGGTGTCTCAGCACACGGGAATTGTGTATAGAATTATTTATGTTTAGGTATGATGAGTGTTGTCCTTTGTAATTGTATTTAAGTACTAACAATAGTTTATAAGTTTTTGTATTCTAACCTTTGGATCTAGCAGTCCCAAAATAAATAAATTTGAATTAAAAAAAGATAAACAGTAAAATTGAAATACATTTAAAACGGTAGAACGCGATAGGAGGTGTAATAAGATAACTATCCAAAATTGTTTAAGTGGCGCATAATATGTGGCAACAAACCAAAAAATTAAATAGTAAAAAATAAAAAGTAGGAAATTATAATTCTGATGTATAGGAATCTAGGGTTAAACTTTTTTGGTAGATCCGCAGAAATATGTTCGACATGTGTAGGCATACACCGCGGCATTTTAATCGTCTTACAACAGCAGCCCACTTCATGTATTATCCAATGCCTACTAATCATTCATAAAAGCAGCAACCATATCATTTTCCATTTTTACAATAAACTTACTAAATAATTACTTAGCCCACCAGCTTACTTGCGCCAAAAAAACAATCGAAACACTATGGCGAAAAATCTTTGAAAAAACGAAATAGACGAACAATCAACAAATGAATTAGTCAGTAATTTGTTCAATCCGACTAAATATAGTCGACCCTCTGCACTCAACAATTAACCCTTACGGCTTCACAATTTGGACGGGTTGCAATGTAAGCTATGCTTCAAAACTTAAACAGCGCACACATTTTGACGCACACAGTAACACTTTTGCTGTGTACTACACGAGATGCGTTGTATGAATGAATGAAGACTAAGCAAGGCGTAGTACTGCTTTTGCTCACGGGAGCGCTACCTGCGCGATGAACTGGAGGCGCGCGGCGAGGGGTGTACATCCAAAAAAAAATAGATGGCGCGTAAATAACGTTAGATTAATTTAATACCATGTTTTTTTAGAGTTCCGTACCCAAAGGGTAAAACGGGAACCCTATTACTAAGGCTCCGCCACCCGTCTGTCTGTCTGTCAGTCCGTCTTTCACCAGGCTGTATCTCATGAACCGTGATAGTTAGACAGTTGAAATTTTCACAGATGATGTATTTCTGTTGCCGCTATAACAACAAATACTAAAAAACAGAATAAAATAAATATTTAAGGGAAGAAATATTTAAACCGCAAAAAATCACGTTTTTTGTACGGGAGCCCCGTACAAAAAACGTGATTTTTTGCGGTTTTTATAGATAATGGTGCGGAACCCTTCGTGCGCGAGTCCGACTCGCACTTGGCCGGTTTTTTTTAATTATAGTTATTTATCATTTAGAGGGGCATGTATTGGTATTGGTTATTGTGTTGGGACTAAAGGGTATGCAGAGCCACTGCTCCTTAGGTTAAATGCTCTAAGTACTCCACAGATATGTACGGAAATGCAAAGTAACTATGAGTGCAATTCTAAATTATTGAAAAAACAAAACGACTTTTTCATACATTTTGGTGACACAGCATCTATTATTCTTCTTAACGAATATTTTTTTCAGAATTAATTAGATTCTCAAAAGTATTTTGAAATCCTCCCTATCCTTCCTTTTTTGAAAACTCAAGGGGGGCGGGGGCGGGGATATCATCATCATGCATTGAATATTTCATTTCATTAATATTTAAACAAAGTTTGTAACTAAATAAAGACTTGGCTAAAGGGTCCCAGGCAATTAAAAATTATTAAAAAAAAAAAAGACAATGTCAACCTAATCAGGATCTAGGACAGGAAGATAGTCACGACATCTCGCAATCACGCCTCCGATAACGGAAGTGTTTTGTTTCTGGAATGATTGTGACAAATGATAAAAAGAGAAGGGTTCTGTATTTGGCAAGCGTCTCAGTGACATGCACAGCGTCGTGTACATGTCGCTTGTCGGTGGTACGTCACCTGCCGCCGGGAATGCGGATGACGGCGCCCAGCCGCTCGCCATAACAGCCGCGCTCGCTAGCAGCACCGCCCCAGGCCCGCGCCCCGCCGCCGCCGGCCGCTGTGCTCGCGCTCACCCTCACAACTCCATACAGTTGAGCACTCTCGCATCTTTCCATCGATCCGCGATTTACCGGAACGTCTAACTACCTAACTTCACACATAAGACAAGTTTGAGAAGAAATGTCACAACTTTATAAGTACCTCTACCTAGTCCTACATGTTTCATGAAATATACGGATCACGTAACTTTGATACGGCGCTGTAGGCTTTAGTTTTTGCAATAAAAACTTCAACTACGGGCTTAGAGCAGCCTGCCGACTGCCAGCCGGGCAGATAAGGGAACTCTGCTGATACTTGTCTTCTGATGTGGAATGTCGGCCCCAGTCCCACCGCCTCACAGTGGGTCGAAACCATGATTTTAGTGACTTAGGGATCAACTTTGTTTTTTTACTTTTTTCTTTATGCAGATCGATAGAACTCATTAACTTTTATAATAATTGTTCTGATGCTTTTTTTTCTAAACTTGCTCCTTTACGTGGAAAAATGCATTTTGTGATATTTTTGTATAGAGCGGATCAAATTAAATTTCTGCTAAGTGGCGAGTGATCCCGCTTTGAAACTATATTTTTCTTAAAGCTTGCCCCGTCTACTATCATTTGATGCTATGAACATTTGCATAAAGTTGCAACACTGCCAAATAAATGAATCGAAAAAAAATGAAAAAATACATTGAATAATTTTTATTTTCTCAAGTTCTTTTAAGTTAAAATTGATGTGGAATAGTAAGTAAAAGCACTTAATAATTCACATAATTAATTAACAACTAACGACAATATATTAAGGTTTGTTATTAGCTTAAATTTACTAATTACGTATTACTTAAAAATAAATAAAATAAATTTCTATTGACTGTAATTAGCTTGACTTTTTACTTTATAAAAAACAATGTTTTTCACTTTTAGTCATTACTTTAATGTTAATGAGGGTAGTAGAAATATTAGTAAACATTTGATTGTCACTGGAAGTATAAAATTACCATATTTATTATATATTTACTAGTGTTCGTTTATTCGTACTACTATTAACATCTATTGTGATTGTGATCGTCCGTTATAATGGAAAATTTAGTTAACTATTTAGATTTATTTATGATTTTAAGAGAGCAGCTTAAGTCGCTGTCAGATAGTAAAAAACTCTTCCAATACCTACAAAATAAAATAAACGTGGTGCGTGGCGCTAAGTTCCAAAAATTCTGTACGCGCTTTTGTTCAAATTTAAGTGCAAGATGGGAACGAAGTAGTCGCACGTTAGCACCGTTTTTAAGAAGAAATGGTGATCGGTTAGAAAGTGCGATAAACTGGCCCGAAGGAGTAGTACCTGAAACTGTGAACACTGAACAGGAAAAGCTCGAGATTTGTGATATTGAAGATGTTGAAAATCTACCACCATCTGCAACAGAAGCTTCAACATCTACATTTACACCTCGAAAACCTTTCGAAGAATTGGGCTCCAGGCAAAAACGAAGACGCATTGATCAAATAAACCAATCGCTTTCGTTATCTCCGGATGAACTGAAAGCTACTACAATTACTAGTTTAAGAAACACTGAAAATGAGGATGTAGGAAAAATAATGAACCATTTGCTAAATCACCCCGAAGATCTAGAAAAAGTTAAGCAGTGTTTAAGTGCAAATAAAGCAAACAGTAGTACATATTCACCCGATAAGGCACTGGATTTATTAGTTTCACTTAAATTAAGTAAGTGGCAATATATAAGCCTAAGAGAAGCAGCCAGTGAAAATGGGTCTGATTTATACCCTTCTTATTATAAAATTAAGCAAGCAAAGTCAAAATGTTATCCAGGGAAAGAAGACATAACCATAACTGAAGAAGGAGCTGCTATTAAACTGCAAGCATTACTCAAGTTGACGGTTTCTAGGCTTTTAGATGTAATTGCTTTGGATTTAGACTCGGCAACAGAGTTACTACTTATAAGCAAATGGGGCTTTGATGGAGCCTCAGGTCAAAGCAATTACAAACAAAAGACTGAGAAAGAGTTTGATGACTCTACTATATTGATGGCCAGTCTAGTTCCTATAAGGCTTCAACAATCTGATGGAACAATTGTTTGGGAAAACGACTGACCATCATCGACTTTCTATTGTCATCCGATAATGTTTAAATTTTCCAAAGAAACCCAGACAACAGTGGCAACTATACTAGACTACAGGGGGACCTTAACAGAAGAAATAGAAAGACGTCTGCCAACAAGAATCCACCAAGTAGAAGTTAAGCATCAATTGTACCTGACGATGATAGACGGCAAAATAACATCATATTTGTCGGATACATCTGCAGCTGTCTGTGATATTTGCAAGGCAAAACCGTCAGAGATGAACAATTTAGAGGCATTTTCTCAAAGAGAAAAAAAACGAGGAAATGTATCAGTATGGTATGTCATCCTTACATGCCTGGATAAGATGCATGGAGTGCTTACTTCATATCGGTAAATATAATTTTATTACTTCATATTTTTTCATGTTTGTAGTTTCCTGTGAGATTATTTTTAAGCGACATTTCTTTTTTTTTGCAGCTTATCGTTTGGACTTCAAAAGATGGAGTTGCAGAGGCGACGACAAAGAAAAACTGTCCCTTAGAAAGAGTGCTATACAGCAAGCATTTAAGAGGGAATGCGGTTTACTCATCGACATAGTCAAACAAGGAGTAGGGATGCAGCAACAACAGCCCGCATAACTGGGATTCGTGAAGATTTGATAGAAAGGTTTCACGTGATCCTTCAAACCGTTGCATCTGGAGAGCGCGTGGACCTTTCTAAATTATCCAAATTTCGTAAAGATACGTCATAATTGTATGTTACCTTGTATCCCTGGTATTATATGCCTTCCAGTGTACATAAATTGTTGGTACATGGGAGTGACATAATAAAGAACTTTGGTGTCATACCTATAGGGAAACTGTCGGAAGAGGCAGCGGAAGCTCGTAATAAAGATTTTAGGAAATATAGAGAGAGTCATTCAAGAAAGGTAAGTAGAACGGCGACAAATGAGGATGTTTTACACAATCTTCTTTTGTCGTCTGATCCAAAGATCACAAGTCTACGGCCTCGATTGGCGAAACAAAATAGAATGGTTCTCTCTCCTAAAGTCAAAGAGCTTCTGCTGAGTTTTCCTTCAGAATCCGATTTAGATTTTATTGATGTAGATAATTTATAAGATAGTGAATAACAATATTGATAGATTGTAAGTTTCTTGATTTTTTTTATTAGTTTGTATGTAATGACTGAAGGGAAATAGTAAATTTGTTGTGGTATATAGTTAGTTTTAAGTTTTTACCTTTAGTAAATTTGTATTTGCATGTATCTTTACTTACTATTCAGTATTAAATCAAATTTAAAAGATTTTATAAGTTCATTAAATAAACAAATAGAAATGAATAGATCCACATTTTTAAATAATACGTACTTAGTAAATTCAAGCAAATCAGGGACCTTTAAATGTATTGTCGTTAGTCTTTAAGTAATTATGTGAATTATTAAGTGCTTTTACTTACTATTCCATATCAATTATAACTTAAAAGAACATCCGAAAATAAAAAAATGAAGCTTTTTATTCAAAGTATTTTTTTCAATTTTTCGATCCATTTATTTAGCAGTGTTGCAACTTTATGCAAATGTTCAAATCATCAAATGATAGTAGACTGGACAACCCCTAAGAAAAATATAGTTTCAAAGCGGGATCACTCGCCACTTGGCAGAAATTTAATTTAATTTGGTCCGCTCCATACAATAAAATACCAAACTGCATTTTTCCACCCAAAGGAGCAAGTTTAGGAAAAAAATTATCAGAACAATTATTATTGAAGTTAATGAGCTCTATCGATCCGCATAAAGAAAAAAATAAAAAAAACAAAGTTGATCCCTAAGTCACTAAAATCATCGTTTCGACCCACTGTGCGCCTGGAACATTATACTGTCACCGTGACTTATAAAATGTGCGCAGCTTTATATCAAACACGTGATAGATAGCACGCCGGACGTAGTAACAGCACGTACGAGCATGTCATGTACCACGCTAGTCTGATTGGATCGCGCTCGCAAAGCGTTTGATAACAAATACGTTGCGCTTGGAGCGATTTAATTAATTTGAACTGAGTGTGCCGAATGGCGCCGCCCCGTCACGGACACGCTTACCTGACTTATGTTTTATAAGGTAACACCGCGACATAGAAGCCTAAGAAGGCCTACTTAGCGCTCTGCCAGTCTGTAGGTAAGTAACTAAAACTAATAAAAGTAAACGCAGTCATTATGGTGGTCATCACCATAATGCTTATATATATAACCATAACGCTAGATACGTTTTTATCGCGAATGTTTAATAAATCATAAAATCGAGATGGGTTCTTTTTCTTAACCGACTTTACAAAAAGGAGGAGGTTCTCAAGTCGTCTGTATGTTTTTTTTTTTTTAATATTTGTTACCTCAGAACTCCGTCGTTTATGAACCGATTTAGAACATTATTTTTTTATTTGAAAGGATATACTTCCAGATTGGTCCCATTTTTATCAAAATCCAGTTTTGATGTTGGGATCCATGAGTAACTGAAGGAACTCCTCAAATATTATAGGCATACATATAGCTACTACTAGCTTTTACTATAAGGCTTAATATTGTAAATATGCATTATTTTAATTAAATAAATAATAATAATAAAAATAAAAATAAAATAATTACGTATTGACTTTATTGTCAATGCTGGGTATAGGTGTAACCTGTAATAGGGATACTCACCAATAGTTTTATTTTGTATTAATTCATTGTATGCATAGCTGTTGGTGTACCAAATAAATAAATAAGATGCAGCTGAATAAGATGCAGCGATTTTTATATTTTCATCAACAAGTCAATCATTTGTATTCAGAAAGTATAATTTGGTGGAAGAAGGCCACAGATGGCCACCGGAACTTCTCAATGATAAGTATTTCACGGGTGGCGATAAGATATCTGGATTAAGATAGTTAAGCGAAGCAAATTTAATTAAATAGTTCTGATCAAAATGGTACCATCAAACTGATCTGATGATGAAGCCGGGAGGTAGGCACTGGAACTCCGTAATAAAACAATGTATCCTACGTGTTTGGTCTTATTGGAATTGTCATGAGATGCACTCTGGCTATAAATGATTGATGATTTTTAACCGACTTCAAAAAAGGAGGAGGTTCTCAATATAATATCAAGCTTTATATTATATAAAAGGAAACCGTGACTGATTGGTCTGTCAACACATAGCTCAAACCACTGAACAGATTGGGCTGAAATTAGGCACACAGACAGTTCTATGACGTAGGCATCCGCTAAGAAGGGGTTTTTGGAAATTTGACTTTTAAGGGGGGGGGGGGGGGGAAGGGGGGATTTTGTATGCATAAAAAATCTTATTCCTAGAGTTATTAAACCTGAAACTTGGCACGAATACTTACCTAAGTAAATTATAAAGTTTGTAATTTTTTGTTTATCTTAACTTCAATGGATGGGATGTCAAAGCTTGTATAGAACTTCCTGTCACTGTTGTTTTCATAGCTAGTAGTGGTATACGAATTGATGTGGGGTAGGTATCACAGCTAAAAAGTGAAAAATAAAAAACTTTTTTACAAAAAAAAACACAAAAAAGTGAAAAATAACTTTTTTTTGGAACTCGGTCTTTTTTGTAAAAAGTTTTTTACTTTTTAGTGGGTCAGTTTGTAATTTATCTAAGTCACAATATCCTAATGTCAACTGCTCATCACCTTACACAAAATATTGCTTTTCTCGATGCAGGGACGTTATTTGTTGAAGAGTTCTCCTGGTAAGAACTGCCACTGACCGTATGCATTGTGACGAGCATAAATTGCTTAGCAACCATATTAACGTATCTAATCGAATCGCAAACCGTTAAATACTTATTATTAAGTAAGTACCTAGTTCCCCAGTTCCACTTCACCAAATGGTGTTTTCCGAAAGCAAATGCACGAGTTGTTATAAAAAATACCCAAATCGCTATCGGAGCGCCTATAAAATTTGAGAATTTCCCTCGTTTTCCATGGGATTCATCAGATTCCGACTTGGGGACCACCTCGGGAGCATACCGTTTCAAACAATGATGTATCACCTTCGTTCAAGCAGTATTTTTTCTGTTCTGTTCTGTGTCGTTCCAACTTGTCACAAAACGAGTGGGTCTTCTGCACCGGTCTGTATTGTGGCGTGTGTGAGTGCACTCATGTCTCTATTCATAGGGTTATCAACCCCCGGGAAAAGAGGCAACCTCCCGGAATACGCCCCTCAATTTTTATAAACTCTTCGCTAGCGGAATTGATAGCCTGCTTACTTATAATAAATCCGTAGCATGTTCTGATTCTCTATAAAACTTCACCTGGATTCAATAAGTGATTGGGTTTTTTTGCTGTTTGGTAGTTTACAGATTACTCGGTTATACCTATCTGGCAGCCCTACACAGGCCGCCCAGTTAGATTAGCTCACATTTTATTGTAATTGCATGCGCTCACGCTCACGCCCACAGGCGTCCCGCGACCGACGCGGCCATCTGCGCGCGACGTGATTGTGCTGCGAAGTGATGCGACCAGGCGACCAGACGACCAGCCGACCGCGAGACGACCATAGTTAACACACTATGGTCTATGAGACGAATATAATCGAGTACACCCGCGACCGCGACTCTCAATTACTTTCTCACGGTATTAGCATTGGGAACGTTTGGCTGCACAAAACAAACAAGTGAATGCGCCGCGCGCCGCGCCGCCGCTCGTCTGTCTGCGTCTGCACCCATAATGAGGCTTGCAAACTATGAAAGTATTATCATGTTAATCAACTAAGTAGTGTTTCCCCATTTTATTTAATACTAGCTTCTGCCCGCGACTTCGTCAGCGTGAAATTTCTTGTTCCCCCGACTCACTGCGTCGCATCGCATCGCCCGCCCGCGCTATTAGTTCGTTTTAGCTTAGCATTATTTCTGTTTTTTTTTGTTTTTAGTTAGCTCCTAAGAGTCGTAGCGTGATATTAAGTAATCTATAAACTTCCTGCCCGAAAGGACCAACACTGACAGATTTCTGTATGCAGATGGGCCCCAGCTACGAGAACAAAAAAGATGCCGACGCAAAACATTAAATACCTACGAAAACAAGTAAATCCTATTTTGGCAAAATTCATGAACATGTGCTGGACTGAGAGTTCTTATCCTAATGAGTTAAAGAGTGCAATTATACGCCCTAGTCTGGAAGCCACCTGGAATATTTAAATTATAGACCCATAGTCATACTGTCTGTCATTGATTGTCAGTCTGTCATATTGTGTATCCAAGAGAATGGAGCCCATTTCGAGCAACTAATTAGTTAGTTTACCATTTTTTGTAAATAATTAAATTAATTTAAGATTTCCTGGTTTTCCTTTCATTTAATTTATCATGTTTGTTAGAGAGATTTCATCCTTATAATTGACCCTAACGATCGATGCAATAAAAGTACAGGGTATAATTTTTTCAGATTTTAGCCGGTTCGATTCCCCGGTGTAATCGTCTGTCACGATCCCCAATATGCAATTTTTGCACCAACCGACCTTCACGATAGCATTTATACATATACTTTTTCAGCACTTTAAGTACGCGAGTGTGGGTTGTTCCTAATTCATCGGCAGCATCTCTACTTGAAGCCTTTGGAAATGATTCAAAGTATGTTAAAACATCTAGTTCAAAATCGAAATAGTTTTGCTGAATAGTTTGCCGTCTCTTCTTGAAACCACCCGTATTCTTTAAATTTTCTACCATTCTTTTCAATACGAACCGAGTTGGTGCCTGTCGGTCTTGATATCTCTCTCCATACCACCGCAGAGCTAGATTCACGTTTTTGTTATTTAAAAAATAAGCTTCCATTAAATCAAACTGTTCTTGATAAGCCATTTTCACCGTGAGACAATATGTGAAATGAGTTGTAAAAACAATCAAATGTGAATAACAACTATGACAATCTAATTTTCAAATTTTAATCTAACATTCCATATTTAAATTACCTCATACACGCAGCTACGAGTATGTCGCAAAGGAGTCTGCATTATAAAAGATGGATGTTAGTTAAAGAGCTTTAACTTGACTCATTGAATTTGTAACTTCAGATTTCCTGGTTTTCCTTTCATTTAATTTATCATGTTTGTTAGAGAGATTTCATCCTTATAATTGACCCTAACGATCGATGCAATAAAAGTTCAGGGTATAATTTTTTCAGATTTTAGCCGGTTCGATTCTCGGGTGTAGGAGAAGAGAATTTTCGAAAATCTTTGAATGCAGTTTGCTTTCTATTCAAAAATAAAGGAATGTTTCCTTTGAGTAAAATTTTCTATCTGCAGTATTAAGAGTACTTTCCCTCCAGGTGGCATTACAAAATTCCACCCTGTATATATAAACATTTATTTCAGATAACATCCATATTTCATGACACATATTTTAAAAACAACCAATACACAACAAACTACACACAAAAAATAAAAGCAGTCAAGGACACAGTTACACACATTAGGACCGGGAGGAACTGTCCACTGCTCACAGTGCAGTATGCAAAGGTATCCAGTGGCGCAGTGGAGAGTCCCACCTGTCCACGAACACGCTTATTATATTGTTGCTATAGTGATTTTATTTTTCCACTTTGTTAGCGTGATTAATATGTACATCCATGCCAAATTACAGCTTTCTGGGGCTCAATTCTGTAAAATAACCAACTTGTCAATAGTGTGTCGGTAGTGTGTCAGTAGTGTCTCAATAGAATAGTCATGAACATTTGGGCCCAATTCTGTAACTTTGAGTTAAGCCACACGCCATGGACACTCTATCGACACACTACAGACATTCTTTTGCCACTGTTGCAAATTTGGCATTCTGCAAAAACTTCAATGGCGTTTCAGTGGTGTCTCAGTAGTGTGTCGGTAGTAAGTCGATAGTGTGGCGTATAATAGTTTTAGTGTTGCTATCAAAAATCTACCATGAGGTAAACCAAACCTACCACTTTTTCAAATACATTTTTTATCAATTAAATCTTTATATTATGGATTTATTTATTAATATAAAAACGTTTTATTATTAGAAACATCAAATTTAACTAAAAACATGTGTTTAATAACGTTTAATGAGTGTAGCCTTAGGGGCGCTATGGCGCGAGCATACGGGCCTTCGATATTAAAAAAAAAACCTTAATTCATGTTGGGATCCTGTTTACACGGGGAGTGGTACATAGGGGGGGTCAAATTTTGGTTATTTTTTGCCTAGGACGCACCATTTTCGAAATACTTGAATTTGTCTATTAATTAAAAAAAATTATATATTTGAAGAAAAAACAAACTTTTTTTTCGTAGATTTTTTACATCATCTCATGGTTTTCGGTCGGAGTATCAAATTAGGTACCTTCACATACAAACCTTTAATTTAGCAGGGATTCCATTCCGCCGTCGCTGTCTCTGGAGAATGGGAATGAGCTCGTCAATTAGCTTCCTTGCTTGCTCTACGTCTACTTTATCAGTTTCACTACGTAAGTCGCACACACACACGGACACAATATTTCAAATTTAAAAAATATACAAATTGAACCCAATCAATAGGGAAAATAGGTGTCGTTGGTCGATGGCTTCACAATGGCGGTTCGATAGCCAAAACACTATTCAAACACGATAGAAACAACTGTCAAATACACTTAAAATATTTACAGACTACCGTAAGCTTGGCATCACGATGCCATTGTATCATTATAGTGGACCAGACTACCAATTATTGTTGCCTTTGCAACAGTGGCAAAATAATGTCTGTAGTGTGTCGATAGAGTGTCAATGGCTTGTTGCTTAACTCAAAGTTACAGAATTGAACCCCTGGTACGAAGATACCTAAGACTCTGAACTAAGCACTGTAGCAGTATTGTGAAATTTTATTTTATATAATTTGGGTTTTGCCTGAATTAACAGGAATTAGATTTTTTTAATTCTTTTTTTTTAAGCCCTCAGACAGACAAACAGATGGACATGGCGAAACTATGTGGGTTCCTTGTTGACTAAGAAGCCCTAAAAAATAGCGATATAAAAAGAATAGAAAATACTTGTTTGTACAACAAAGCAAATATAATATTATTTCGTGGCTTGTACAAGTTCATACACAGTTGGACTCACAGCTGAAAGAAATAATTGTGTGAGAGCAATTACACAATGGGTGCAGGTCTTATTGCAGCAGCGATCTTTTACAAACAAGCTTTAGATGAGTGAGATAAAAACTCTTTTGGAGGAGATACAAATACGGCCTTACTTGTGTGCGCCATAAAGGTTTCTCTATAGACTTATCATAAAACCACGACAAGTCGACAGTAATGCGATTATATTCAGTGTTTGCTCCAGGGCGCAGGGCGTTACCCCCACAAACCCACAATGACTTAATTAATTTTGTGAACCAAATGGCTCCTCTGTTTTTGCGCCTGTATACATATAATAACTCTGTAGACGAGGCGTTTCTGTACATTAAAAAAAAAATAAAAAAGAAAAATTGTTGGGGGGTTACAGAACAACCAAGAAATGCTATTTCTACCATTTTTGGAATTTTTGTCTGTTTATCTGTTTTAAATGATGATAAATGATTTTTATTTCTGTAAGTAGGTTTTTTCAAACTCACGTCAATCATATATTTTAAAAACTAGATGAGGTCGGCGTTTCCTATTTGACTACTCTGAGAAGAAAGGCCGAAACAAACTCAGAAGTCACAGTCTCTTTTAAAGTCCAGACATAATCTTGGTCAGATCATGTGAAGGCTATGTAGATTGGTGTCTGAAATGGTCTTTTGAGGAAAGAACCACACAGATTGAGTAGACCTGATCACCTGACCAATCAGTGCACGCATTTGTCAGTAGTAGTAGTTTGTATGTGATAGATTAAGTTGTTACAGCATCACGTAAAAAGTGTAAAACCAATTTGCTTAACTCAAATATTGTGTGTAACTCGGAGTTATATTTAGTTTTTACAATCTTTTATTTAACTTGCAATTAGTTGCAATGTTCGTATGTAAGTCGTAGACGCTTTAAAATTTGCTAACTATTTTTCGGCGCTGAAATTTGGCGTAATTATACGTAAATCCTGTGACAATGCAATATTATGGGGTCCCTATGTTGTTTCGAACGCCGCTGTTGCGACACACGCTGTTGCGAATTATTTTTCCACTGCCTCACAGGTTCGAAAGCTCACGGACTCGAATGAAGTAGTCGCGAAAGACGCTGTTTCGAAAAACATTTTCACTGCCTCATACGCTCGAATGCTTGTGATTTCGATTTATTTAGTCATAAAGTGTACAGAAAAGTATTTAATCATTTGGGTTAGGTTAGGTTAGAACAGTGACCATTAACGCGCGAAGGCGAGCGAGCGAAGCGAGCGTGCCGCGGCAGCGGCCGCCGAGCGCCAGGTCCCCTCTATTGTTGGTAAATTCAGTTACCAAAACAAAAACTCTTCATCAATATCCAATTTAACTAAATTACTATACGTTATATTAAATGATGATGTTGACACCGAATTTGTTGATTTTATTTAATTACTGCTTAAATACTTTTCTGTACACTTTATGACTAAATAAATCGAAATCACAAGCATTCGAGCGTATGAGGCAGTGAAAATGTTTTTCGAAACAGCGTCTTTCGCGACTACTTCATTCGAGTCCATGAGCTTTCGAACCTGTGAGGCAGTGGAAAAATAATTCGCAACAGCGTGTGTCGCAACAGCGGCGTTCGAAACAACATAGGGGACCCCAATATTATGATATTATTAAGTCACTTTCTTGTTTGTCTGCCTGTCGTTCCGGTGGAATCTTGCTAACTGAATTAAAACCACTTCCTCATAGGTTATGGAGTTGAAACTTTTCATGTTTGTTCAGTTTCAAAGACAATACATTTTTATGATAAACATGACCTGATTCTACGCTCAGAATTGGCTTTAGATGAAGGAACTCCTCAGTGGTCAACAGTGCTGACACGACATTTTATATACACATTTATTTATGATAGTTCGGAGGATTGGCTCCAGACGAGGCACCTCCTCAACGGTACACAGTGCTGACACGAAATTTAATATAGGTTCGCATTTATTTATGATAGTTCGTTCTAAAGTCCACCATGACATGGCTGCTGCACCCAGGATTGGCTTCAGACGAGGGAACTCCTCATCGGTCAACAGTACAGACACGAAATTTTATGTACGCTTTAATTATCATAGTCCCGACTATGGCTTGGCCGCTGCACCCAGGATTATTAAACATTAAAAAAATGTTTTTTTTTTATATAATAATGTTCTCCGTTTTCTCCGTCAATTGCAGACCGATTTTTAAAATTATTTTTTTGTTTGAAAGAGTATGCTCCCGAGGTGGTCCTATTGCCACCAAATCAGAATCTGAAGAATTCTCAAATTTTATAGGCACACATATAGCGATTTGGGTATTTTTATAGTAACTCATGCATTTACTCTCGGAAAGCTCCATTTGGTGAAGTGGAACTGATGATGAAGAGTACAGATGGCCACCGGAGCAACATAATAATAAAAATTAAAACCAGGTTTCAGACTGGCTAAAGTTGACTCATCTTTCATGGGGTATTGTTAAAAAAAAAAAAAAAACAATGTGTTTATTATCTTAAATCTATACAATTAAGTTGCCGGGGCTTCCCAGAAAGTAATCCGAAGATACTTGTGATGGGATAAACCTCGCTCTTCCTTGATTACTAAACAATTGTTTCGTTGTGCTAATTAGGTACAAGTTACACATTTTTATAAAACATTAAAAAGAAAAATGAATAAAAAAGAAAAATGAAAATCGTATTTGTGGCATTGTGTGAAAACTAGAGTGTGTTTTGTATAAAAGTGTGTTTATACGTGTGTTTATGAGTATGTGAGTGTATATGTGTGTGTGTATGAGTGGGTGCGTGTGTGAGTGGGCGTGTGTATGTGTGAATGAGTGTGGAAGTGTGCTGGTGAGCGTGTGTATGAATGGGGGTGTGTTGGAGTGTGTGTGTGTGTGTGCATGGAGTGTGTGTGTATATGTGTGTCTGTTTAAAATATTATAATAAAATTCCTCCCCACATACTTCAACTGAATGAGACGAAATTCAAATCTTGTATAAAACGCACACTATGCATATTATAGGCTGGGGGATTACATTACTGATAGAAATGCTTGGCTCAATGCTGGTCCACAACCCCAACTGTAAATGTAAATGTGTTTCTGTATTTTTTGTGAATAAACCTTATATTATATCAGGTATATTATAATTGATTAATATTTGAAAATACTGTTGGAGCTGCTGAAGACTGTAAAACTATCTTTTCATTGTATAAACTCAATCTCCTTTGTATTATATAATTGCATAGTACAGGTGTGAATACTATGTACAATAGAGCTACCATTTACCGGGTAATAGGTCTTTCGTTGACTTGAATATGCCCTGGCGGCTGAGAGTATGTCATGCTCACTCAGATGTTTCGCTGATGGTGACGTGTGTGTTCAAAATCAAAATCAACATTTTTTATTTCACATAAACCTACATGGGCACTTATGAAACGTCAGAAGCTAGGTGCACGGTTCCAATTGGTCGTTTCCTATGGAGAAGAGCCGGCAAGAAACTCCACGGTTACTCTTTTAAAAAAAGTGGGCTTTAACAATGTTATAAGTTACAATGTTAATAGGTATGGGAGGACAGTGTAGGCCCGTCAACAAGTACCAAGTACTTAACAAAATAAAACATAGTTTACAAAGCTACAGTCTATTAAGCCTACAACGTTCTCACATTCACAAATTAAAAAAGAATCTATATAAAATATTACTAAAATAATAAAAATAAAAACCTACATATTTAAACGAAATGACAACATTGTCATTACAACTGTAACAAAACTGAATAAATATTCTGTCCACAATCCACAAGTCACTAATAAATATTTTAAATTAAAATTGTAGGTTATGTCAAAGTATGTAAAAAAAAGAAATAAAAATCGTAATTTAGGAGCAGTTAATAGACGTTCACATAGTTATGCCGTTAATGAGGTACCAGGGAAGCCACATGTGCAGAAGGAATTATTGCCAAACTTCCTTGTCTTCAACGTAGTCCTTAATCTTATAGTATTCTTTTTTGATTAGGACACGTTTGATGTGGGTTTTGAACTTTCCATCGCTAAGTTCTATAACCGACTTTGGCAACTTGTTATAGAAGCGGATACTGTTTATAAGAAATTACTTGCTTGTTTTAGTTAATCTAAATTTGGGTATCACAATTTCATGTTTACTACGTGTATTTATATTATGGAAATCGCTTCTTATTTTGAAAAGTCCTAAGTTTTTGCGAACATATAAAGTACTTTCTAAGATATAAAGGGAAGGCAGAGTGAGTACATCAATTTCTTTGGATTTGTTTCTAAGGGACTCACGAGGACCCATTCCATAGATCGCGCGGATTGCCCTCTTTTGGATTGCTCTCTGTTGGATCATTTAGTTCCCTTCAAAATGGTCATCTCTTAGCTGCCACGGCTTATTTTTAATTATTTTAGTTTTGAATTGTTTTTTATTTATCACGGACGCTTCTGACGTTTTGCACCGTTCTTACATGTATATTTTCAATAAAATGATGTAACCAATACTTTGTATCAAATATTTTAATTTAAAATACTTTTTACAAAAAAAAAACAACCGACTTCCAAAAAAAGACTACAAAGTGAAAAATAAGCTTAATTTCGGAAGTCGGTGTCTTTGTATCTGTTTTAGTTTTTTGCCACCGACTTCCGAAGGGTTAAGGTTGGAAGGTTATTTTTCACTTTGTAGTGTTTTTTTTGGAAGTCGTTGTTTTTTTTTTTTGTAAAAAGTTTTTTATTTTTAACTTTTTAGTGGGTCAGTTTGTAATTTATCTAAGGTACAATAGCCTAGTGTCATCTGCTCATCACCTTTTACAAAATATTGCTTTTCCCGATGCAGGGGCGTTAATAGTTTAGGAGTTCTCCTGGTAAGAACCAGGAGAACTGGAACTGATGGTGACTTCACCATATGCATTGTGACGAGCATAAAATGCTTAGCAACCATAATAAAGTGTCTAATCGAATCGCAACAGTGAAATACTTATTATTAAGTAGTTCCGGTGGCCATCTGTGGTCTTCATTATCAGTTCCAATTCACTAAATAATGCTTTCCGAGTGCAAATGCATGAGTTACTATAAAAAATACTGAAATCGATATAGGTTTGCCTATAAAAAATGACGATTGCCCTTGATTTCCATGGGATACCCTCATCAGATTCTAACTTGGTGACAATGAGACCACCGCGGGAGCATACCCTTTCAAATAAAAAATCGGTCCACAATTGACGGAGTAATCGTGTAACGAATATACAAAAAAAAAAAAAACACACTGCCGAATTGAGTACCTCCTCCTTTTTGAAGTCGGTTAAAAAGAGAGTCTGAGGAGTTTCTTGCCCGTTCTTCTCCATAGGAACCTACTATTTGGAATGGGCAACTAGCTTCATATTTGTAACTGACCGACTCCTTGACAATTCAAAAGTGCCTGTAAATGGTTTCATTGAAATAAATGCTTTGAGTTTGAGTTATTTAACGGGTTGCGATTCGATTAGGTGCATTAATATGGTTGCTAAGCGATTTATGCTCGTCACAATGCAGTGGTGAGTGGCAGTTCTCCTGGTTCTAACCAGGAGAACTCCTCAACAATTAACGTCCCAGCATCGGGAAATAGCAATATTTTGTAAAAGGTGATGAGCAGTTTACATTATGCTATTGTAACTTAGATAAATTAAAAACTGACCCACTAAAAAGTGAAAAATAATTGTTTTTTTTTGTAATAAGTCTTTCAACGTGTAATCATTGCTTTTTTCTCCACCTTCTATGTTTTACTGAACATCGCTGCGTTAAAATAATTGTGTGTGCACCTTCTGTCTGCTAATGATATAAGATCAACAGTGATAATTGAAGCCATAACATACATGCTTTGACATTGTGCATTGCTTACTAATTGTGCCCAAACTGTCATTGACAGTTTATGAGTTAAACGTTGTGGTATTTTGCTATTCCAAGCCACATCTTTATTATATTTATACCTATATTTCCCTTTTAAAGGGCTACTATGTCCATCAAATTTTGTTAAATCTATTCTTTGTTTTCAAACATTATTATTATTACTTGTTGGTATACATTTTTTTTGTATCTCGGCACTGACCTGCCGGTTTTTTTTGTAACACGGGCCAAAGCCAGGTGCCACCTCTGAGAGTACTAATCTAATTGATGATAATATATGGCGTGATGATATTCTGCGTGTCCAGTACAATAACGCACTTAGGATACTGTTGGGGCTTCCATGGCGATGTAGCGCGTCAAAGATGTTTGCGGAAAGGCATATAGATGGTTTTGCGGCCATCATACGTAAAAGAAGCGCTTCTCTGCTTGCTCGTCTCCGCGGCGGTACCAACACTATCTTGAGTTTATTCGCAGATAGATGGGAGTCTCCAATGCTGCGACATTGGATGAAACTCCACACTAAATAAAACTTGTATTTTCTACTAACACTAGTTTTTAAGATCATTGTTAGAAAGAAAGAAAGAAATAAGAAAATAAAAAAAATACATTTATTTTGCACACTTCTTTCTTTCTTTCTTTCTGTTACTAACACTATGGGCGAGGCCCGAAATAAATGATAATAATAATAATAATAATTTGACCTACAATCACAATGTAACATGGGATGAAAAACAAGAATAAAACAGAATGTTGACGAGATCAGCAGCTCGCCACGCACGCCTACCACCTCCGGACTCTTCGCTCAGCTCCGCCTCGACACCGCCGGCACCCAGCACCATCATGAGCGCTCTGACAACACCGGCCGCGGTAGTTGCGTCGAGCTCGAGTGACGAGTATTTTCCCCCGCCGACGTCGCCAACACCTGTACGTCGGCAGGGAAGAGGCCGGCCACCGATGAGCTTGGGACTTAGGGGCCAACCAGCCCCGAGCCGGGTCCCCGATGCCGGTAGTTGTGTGCAGCGCATGAGATGGACTCAGTCTATGAACGAGAGCGTCATGCGCGCATATTACGGGTCTACAAAGGGGGGAACTAACCTCACTGCGTACCGTGTTAGGATGCTGTCTCTGTTTCAGAAACTCGAGCCAACCGTCAACGTCTCGGCCCAACGACTGTCGGATCAGGTGCGGGTCATCCAACGCAATCATAGGTTGGACGATGCCGCACTTGCTAGGCTGCGCTCAGAAATACTGAGCAACCATATCTTCTCAACTTCGGCACAAACCGCGGCACAAGTGTCAACTGTTGATTCAATCCCGCTGCGGTCAAATCATGGTGTTGAAGAGGAGGATGATAGGGTTGCACACAGTAAGCAGCCAGTGCAGTGCCCGATTGAGGAGCGCACTGGAAGATGCGATTCACTAGTATAGGTCAACTCCGACCGAACTTAGACCCCGATTACCACGCCTACCCATGCACATTGCTCTCAAAACATTATTTTATCTGTCTTCTGTATTCTATCTGTATTATTTTATTTTTGAATATGTAAACTGTTCATAGTCTAGACAATGTTTTAATTGTTGTATAATAGTAACACTTTTTCATGTGCTTCTCGATTGTAACAGTAACAATTAATGTAATGCGCATTTGCATATGGCAATACCACTTAAGGACTCTACGAGACAGGCTCGACCTAGTGTGGAGTTCTTAGGTAAAGTTATTCCTTTGCGTCTAATCCAATAATGTAAACCTAGCTTTTAATGTAGGTAGACTATAAGGAAATGTAAAGCACTTTTTTGGAAAATAAACAAACAAACAAGAAAAATAGGGCGCTGGTGTGTGCCTTGGACTCGCAGCTCAAACAGTTTTTCGAGAGTTTTGCGCAGCTGTTGCGGCATGTCGTTTAGCAAAGGAGTGATGCGCTTTGTGAGGCGGGCATTCTCGGGGACTGGAATCAGCCCTCGAGAATACATGTCCCATGTAACAGAGCGCATCGACTTCCTGAAGCAGAAAGTTTGGGCGAGCCGTATTCGGTGGTATAAGCGGCGGGTTCATCGGTACACGCAGAATCGCATGTTCCAGAACAATGAAAGGTGGATATATACAGAGCTTGGGAACGACCTGCTCCATAAGTTAGGTAGTCCCGTGGAATCCAAGAACTATAGACCGATCACGTGTTTGTCGACGGTCTATAAACTACATCCATTTTGAGAGTGAACATTAATGCGCACATTGACAATAACTCGATTATATCTGCCTCTCAAAATAGATGTAGGAATGGGTCCCGCGGTACTAACGAGCTCCTCACGACACCACGAGTTACTCCTCATCGACATGGCCATTAGCCAAAAGGTTCATCGATCCCGCAAGGATCTGTCGACATGCTGGATAGACTATAAGAAGGCCTACGACTCGGTGCCACATACATGGCTCATGATGTGGGTGAACTTGGCAGATCATCTCCCAGCAGAGCATAATAAATGTGAGTTCTATTCGCATGCGGCTGAGTTCTATAGTTCCTGATACTTAAAAAAAATAGTTCAGGCTTTTTTTCCTGAAAAAAGGCGAATGAAAATATGCTCTGCTAACTTCAGTTAGCAGATCAATTTATCCAAAATTAAAATTTTAAAATTGATTTAGGCACACAATGGTAAGTTCTATAGTTCCTAATACTTTTCCGGAAGAGTTCTTTCGACCTAAACCAATAAAAAAATAAAACAACAATAATGACCAATTATTAAAAAAAGACAATAATTTTGATAAAACAGCCGTGAATGACATAATTTGTGGATTTTGGTAGATTCTTCAGGCCATGATTAGTAACCAAGACCATAGTAACAAAAAAAAAAGTAAATGAAAGCAGAATTCTCAAAAAAGTATCAGCAGAGCCTTGTGAAAAAATTAGGTTAGAAGACATCGAGATTTCATAGAGTGATTCAGTAAGAAGGATGAAAAGAAAATTGAGTAGGAATGGGAAGTGGAAATTCTTCGTTTCCTAATGCACCGATAACAGGACTATTTGAAAATATGCAAAAGGGACTTAGAACTCACACTCAAGTATCAGCAGAGCATGGGTAAAGGTTTAAGTAAGGTGAAATTAAGATAGTATTCAGTGATTCAGCAATAAGGATCAAAAAAAAAATTAAGTAGAACTGGTGAGCGGGAAATCCTCGTATTTGATGCACCGATAAAGGAACTATCCAAAAACACGCAAAAATAATCTAGAACTCTCATAAAGGTATCGGCAGAGCATGGTTGAAAAGTTAGATTAGTAGCAATCAAGATATTATTCAGTGATTTAGCAAGAGGGATAAAAAAAAAGTTTAGTAAGACTGGGGAGCGGCAACTTTCCATTTTCTGATGCACCGATAAAGGAACTATCCGAAAACATGCAAAAATAATCTAGAACTCTCATTAAGGTATCAGCAGAGCAAGGTTGAAAAGTTGATTAGTAGAAATCGAGATATTATTCAGTGTTTCAGTAAGAAGGATCATAAAAAAAATAAGTATGACTGGGGAGCGAGAACTCCTCGTTTTCTGATCGACCTACAGCAGATATATCAAAAAACATGCAAAAGTTACCTAGAACTCTCACTCAAGTATCAGCAGAGCATGGGTAAAGGTATAAGTAAGGTGAAATCAAGATTTAATAAAGTAATTCAGTAAGAGAAATAAAAAAAAAGTTCAGTAAGACTGCGGAGCGGCAACTCCCCATTTTCTGATGCACCGATAAAGGAACTATCCTAAAACATGCAAAAATAATCTAGAACACTCATTAAGGTATCAGCTGAGCATGGTTGAAAAGTTGATTAGTAGAAATCGAAATATTATGCAGTGTTTCAGTAAGAGGGATCATAAAAAAAATAAGTAGGACTGGGGAGCAGGAACTCCTCGTTTTCTGATGAACCTTCAATAGAGCTATCCAAAAACATGCAAAAGTGACCTAGAACTCTCACTCAAGTATCAGCAGAGCATGGGTAAAGGTTTATGTAAGGTGAAATCAAGATATTATTCAGTGATTTAGCAAGAGGGATAAAAAAAAAGTTTAGTAGGACTGGGGAGCGGGAACTCCTCATTTTCTGATGCACCGATAAAGGAACTATATGAAAACATGCAAAAATAATCTAGAACTCTCATTAAGGTATCAGCAAGCATGGTTTAAAAGTTGATTAATAGAAATCGAAATATTATTCAGTGTTTCAGTAAGAAGGATCATAAAAAAATAAGTATGACTGGGGAGCGATAACTCCTCGTTTTTTGATGGACCTACAGCAGACCTATCTAAAACATGCAAAAGTTACCTAGAACTCTCACTCAAATATCAGCAGAGCATGGGTAAAGGTTTAAGTAAGGTGAAATGAAGATTTAATACAGTAATTCAGCAAGAGCGATAAAAAAAAGTTTAGTAGGACTGAGGAGCGGGAACTTCCCATTTTCTGATGCACCGATAAAGGAACTATCTGAAAAGATGCAAAAAATAACTAGAACTCTCATTAAGGTATCAGCAGAGCATCGTTGAAAAGTTGATTAGTAGAAATCGAAATATTATTCTGTGTTTCAGTAAGAAGGATCATAAAAAAAATAAGTATGACTGGGGAGCGATAACTCCTCGTTTTTTGATGGACCTACAGCAGACCTATCTAAAACATGCAAAAGTTACTTAGAAATCTCACTCAAATATCAGCAGAGCATGGGTAAAGGTTTAAGTAAGGTGAAATCAAGATTTAATAAAGTAATTCAGTAAGAGGGATAAAAAAAAAAAATTAGTAAGACTGGGGAGCGGAAACTCCCCATTTTCTGATGAACCGATAAAGGAACTATCCTAAAACATCAAAAATAATCTAGAACTCTCATTACGGTATCAGCAGAGCAAGGTTTTCAAAAGTTGATTAGTAGAAATCGAGATATTATTCAGTGTTTCAGTAAGAAGGATCATAAAAAAATAAGTAGGACTGGGGAGCGGGAACTCCTCGTTTTCTGATGAATCTTCAACAGAGCTATCTAAAAACATGCAACAGTGACCTAGAACTCTCACTCAAGTATCAGCAGAGCATGGGTAAATGTTTAAGAAAGGTGAAATCATGATATTATTCAGTGATTGACGAAGTGACGATGACGAAGAGGAAAACATAAGTGATCAACAAGGTAGTCATAAGTTCGACGACGAATCTGACATCGGTACGACGGAAGGTGAGACGGGCAAAGTCGGTTGGAAATCGTGGCGTGACGCCTTATATGACGCAGCGGTTAAAATAGCGGACTAATCTTCGAACGGCGATACAATCAACGCTTGTTACAGTCCAGATTTTGCAAAGAGGTTGAAAAGGTACCTCCTTCCTTACGTGCCTTTGTGGACCGCAATTATGGTGCCAGTTTTTGGTAGAGGTTCCGTATCCGCTACTTCCGCTGCAGTCGAGGCAGAATTTTCTGATTTAAAACATCGTGATTTTAGGGGTGAAATTCCGATGCGTGTCGATCGTTTTGTGATGCAACACCTGGAACGCATCGACGAAAAAATAAAGGAGCGATGTAACGCATATGATGCTTTATTTGAAAAAAGAGCATAAATTGAATAAATCACAGACATTGAGCATGTTGAATCTCCAAATCTCTCAACTTCTGAAGACGAAGAACTCAAGAGTAGTAAGAAGCTCAGCACAGAGCAGGCTGAGGACTCTAATGAGATTCAAAATAATGAACTGTCGTTTAGTGAAAACGATTGGAACATTAAAGAAGAATGGGGACGCTTGAACAAAACCTCGAAACGAGAAATTCAGGAACCACAAAATAAAAAGCGACGGTATCCCACGTGTCTCGATGTTCGTCCTGAATGGGATTTTATCAAGGATTTAAAGACTGCCCATACACCAATTTTATTAAACGGTAACATCTCGGGGTCTGTGCGATTTAAAGACCATGATTTAAACGTCACTTCAACGTGTCCATTTGACTCAATTTTTCAGGCTATCCTTTGCGGTCTAATGGTTAACAAAACGTATTTTAAAGAATTAATATCATCTGATTTTCCCATTGTAAAACTGGCGCAGTGTCATTGAAGATAAAAAGATTTCAAAGAAACATTATTTTCAACGGGCTGACATATTAACAAGCATATCCATTTTTAAAAACTCTATCATGACCTACACCAGGAAGCTGAAGCGTTTAGATGCAGAGTGCAATGTTGCACATTTAGCACAGTACTTAATGTTAAAAGAACCAAGTTATTCATGTCAAGTTGATTGTTTCTGCGGATATTCCAATATAAGAGAATACCCATTTATAAGCATTAACATTGACACAATTTTATGCCATGGTCTCCATTTGATGCAGGAAGCCATTGATGACGTTACGATAGGAGAAAGGTCTTGTTTTGATTGCAGAAACGAATTATCATGCACAAATAATTATGGACCGCATGTAATGATCGATACGTCTGTGATTACCGATTCTGGATATCCCAGCAGAACGAACATGATTGTTCATATGTTAGAGTCCCTAACAAAAACCCTTAAGGTTGGTAATAAGACGTACATGGTAACTGCTGTCATAAATTACAATTCCATATTGAAACATTACGTAACCTACGGGTTAACGGGTGAGTGTTGGCACAAATACGACGGGGTTTATAAAAAACGAGAACCGATCAATTCGAAGACTTCAATAACTCCTCACCTCATAATATACACGATTTTTCAAAAATAAATAATGCTCAAGTTCATCATCATAATTCATTCGTTCTTTCATAAATCTACGATCATGTTATAAAAACACGGATTTTGAAAAAACAATTAGTAATGTTCCTTGTGGTTTATTTACCACAAAATATTCATCATTCTCCTGCCCTTATCCTAATTTATTTGAGTTCGACGCAACATGTCCCTTTCTTCCATACTTCTCTATTAGTCGCCATCGAGGTAGTGACCAGATAGTGATAATATTTCGCTAGAAAGGGAAAATTATTAGAACGTAATTTTATTTTGGTCGATTCGTCATTCTGATCGATTATTTGTTATTTTTGGAAAAAAATTGTCCATGGATACAATTTTTTTATTTTTTTTCCTTCCTGCATCTCAGATGGAAATCATGGCATATAATCGTGTCACTGTTTATCCACAGCAAGAATAACGTGACTTAGATAACTGGGTTCTATTTCAAGGTGGCAAATTTGTAATCTACATCTAAACGCTTATCTTTCTTGTGTAGAATCCTGAAAAATGGTAAGATATGCTTGCTAAGTTTTATAATAATTGCAAAGTTTTCTAATATCTCGATTTATACGAATCTAACTTTTCCACCAAGCTCTGCTGATACCTGAGTGATAGATCTAGATTACTTTTGCATGTTTTCAAATAGTTCTGTTATCGGTGCATTGGGAAACGAGGAGTTCCCGCTTCCCAGTCCTACTTAAATATTTTTTTTATCCTAATGACTGAATCACTGAATAATATCTCGATTTCAGCTAATCTAACTTTCAACCATGCTCTGCTGATATCTGAGTAAGAGTTGCATGTTTACGGATAGCTGAATTATACGTGCATTAGATAACGAAGACTACAAGCTCCTCAGGCCTACTTACATTTTTTCCATCCTTCTTACTGAATCAGTGAATAATATCTTCGTTTCACCTTACTTAAACCTTTACCCATGCTCTGCTGATACTTGAGTGAGAGTTCTAGGTCACTGTTGCATGTTTTTGGATAGCTCTGTTGAAGGTTCATCAGAAAACGAGGAGTTCCCGCTCCCCGGTCCTACTTATTTTTTTTATGATCCTTCTTACTGAAACACTGAATAATATCTTGATTTCTACTAATCTAACTTTTCATCCATGCTCTGCCGATACCTTTATGAGAGTTCTAGATTATTTTTGCATGTTTTTGGATAGTTCCTTTATCGGTGCATCAAAAACGAGGAGTTCCCGCTCACCAGTTCTACTTAATTTTTTTTTTGATCCTTATTGCTGAATCACTGAATAATATCTTGATTTTACCTTACTTAAACCTATACCCATGCTCTGCTGATACTTGAGTGAGAGTTCTAAGTCCCTTTTGCATATTTTCAAATAGTCTTGTTATCGGTGCATTAGGAAACGAGGAATTTCCACTTCCCAGTCCTACTCAATTTTCTTTTCATCCTTCTTACTGAATCACTCTATGAAATCTCAATGTCTTCTAAACTAATTTTTTCACAAGGCTCTGCTGATACTTTTTTGAGTCTTTTGCTTTTATTTACTTTTTTTTTGTTACTATGGTCTTGGTTACTAATCATGGCTTGAAGAATCTACCAAAATCCACAAATTATGTCATTCACGGCTGTTTTATCAAAATTATTGTCTTTTTTTAATAATTGGTCATTATTGTTGTTTTATTTTTTTATTGGTTTAGGTCGAAAGAACTCTTCCGGAAAAGTATGAGGAACTATAGAACTCACCATTGTGCGCCTTAATCAATTTTAAAAATTTTATTTTTGGAAAAATTTAGCATATTTTCATTCGCCTTTCTTCAGGAAAAAAAGCCACAACTATTTTTTTTAAGTATCAGGAACTATAGAACTCAGCCGCATGCGAATAGAACTCACATTTTTTTATGCTCTGCTGGGAAATGATCTGCCAAGTTCACCCACATTGGCTCATGAGGGTGCTAGAGTTGTACAAGATAGATGCAACTCTATGCACCTTCCTGATGTCGTGTATGGGGCAATGGAGGACGGTCCTTCGCTATCCAGGGTGTCGACAGTTCCAGGGGAATAATGAGCCTGTATGGATTAAGCGGGGAATATTTCAGGGTGACAGTGTGAGTCCACTTTGGTTCTGCTTAGCCCTGAATCCTCTAAGTACACTGCTGGAGGATTCAGGTCTAGGCTATCGGTAAAGGAGAGGAGGTCACGTCACAATTCACAATTCTTTATTGCATTCCATAATGTTAGTAAAACAGGTGGTAGGCTTAATATTAGACATAACTATGGACCCTGTCGGGCACAGCGTAGTAGGAGAGAGGAGGAAGAGCGCTTATTTGTGTTTAAATTATTAAGGTATTCTAATAATTGTATTTTTATTTTATGAGTACTTTTTTCTTCTTCTAATATTAAATGTATTCATGCACCTATTTAGTAAAGTAGTAGTAGTAGCTGCTATCAGTATTAGTCTAAACTATAATATTTGGATATTATACCTAAATTATTGCACGATTATTTATTAACTATTGACTAGAAGTTATTATTGATTGAAAATAAGTTATTGCATTGTTTATTTATTAAATAATTGCAATCTGGTTATTGAAGTATTTATATTAATTGACTTATTTGTTTAAATATGTATTTAACGTGTAGTTTTAAATGTAAATGTTTATTTATGTCTTTATTGTAAATGGCTAATAATTTTCGAGGCGACTTACAACTTAAAGGGCGACTAACTATTTGCTGCAAAAAAAAATAACATGGCAGCGATTAAATATTATTTCTTAATCGCTGCCAAGTCATCTACTGTTATTGAATCATTTGGGTTAGGTTAGGTTAGAACAGTAACAGATCCCCTCTGTTGTTGGTAATTTCAGTTACCAAAACAAAAATTCGATGCCAGTTTAAATTAAAATAAAGCTAACAACTGATTATTGAGCTGCTACTTTCTACTTAAAATAATCCTTCGCTGTAGCTGCCAACCTACTATTTGTGTTACCGGATTTAATTATTTTTTTATCCCAAATTCAGATTAATTGGTCGCTGCGTTAAATACATGCCATTGTAAATTATAATTTATCGTCTAAATATTCTTTTATACTATAATAGTTTTTGCCCAATAGAAAGAGTTTTAATTTATGAATAAAACTGTTATCTTAATTTTTTTTTTTAATGGTTTCTGGTAACTTGTTGTATATTTTTATAGACATGACAAAGATACTGGAGGAGTGCATTTTTAGTCGCGAAGTTGGTATGTTTAGTCTATTTTTATATCTAAGTGTAATTCTAGTTTGTATATTTTCTCGTTTAGTATATAATTCCGGGTATTTGCGAACAAATTTATATATTTCAAAGATATAGAGACAGGGTAAGGTAAGTCCCCACCGAGTGTGTCTCCACGTTGTCGTCGTGGTGGGGCTTGCGTGTCTCAATGATCTTGGGGGCTTTGCCGGTAGAGTCACTCATGCCGGAAGGCCTCAAGTGAGAGACCTGACTAAGAGAGATATGGGGCGGAGTCAATAACATCTGACTTCCGCGATGGGCGCGCCGTCTGAGGACTTCAACAGCTGTTGGTGTTCTTGGATGGCGCGCGTTTCTCTCCTCATCGTTTGGAGAGTGGGAAGAGTGGTTCACCTCTAGTACGTGTCTGCTCATCAGACATGACTGAGGTGAAGGAGTGGTCTGGGGACCCCACCCCATAAAAAGGCAAAGCTGTGTTCAGCAACAACAATGGAAGCGAGTCATCAAAACAAACTACCCCAGGAGGGTACCTGCTGCTCCGCAGTAGGAGAATCCCTCACCGAGCAGAGCTCGGTCAGTCCCTCGTATTCTGGGGGGGACAATGAACGCCCAAAATACAATTCGGATTTTTACCCGTCCTTCGGGGACGCATTGAGCCAGGGTGGCTCACCTACCGGTGCCGAGGAGTCGCTGGGTTCTATTCCCAGTACATCCACGGCACCGAAACAAAACAAAAACACACAGGGAGTGCCAAAGACCCGAGCACAATTTGTGCGCCCGGCTACCCCGGTTGCTGACGAGGTGGCTAGTGACACCAGCGAGTCCTCTTGCTCGCAAACGTCGACAAGATTGACTCAAAGCCGAGCGCGCAAGCGTAGACAGCAACCGAAGAGCAAAGAGTCGATCGTGACGAAGAAGTCTGGGAAAGAGCAGGACAGAGACTCCGAGCCTGTGAGTCCACCGACAAAGCAGGCAAGGATTGGGGCACCAGGAACTGAGTCGTCCGGTGGTGAGCCGGATGCCGCTGGTGGCTCTAAGGAGCGAGCTGCCAGCTTTGAGGAGGTTGTGGTAGCCGCAATCAGGGGTGTGGCCTTGAAGAGGATTCAATCCTCTAAAGACAAGGTCGTACCCGCTGCCACGGCCTCCATAATTGCGGCAGCGAAGGCCCTTCAGGTCAGGCCTTCGTCAGGCGAAGTGTCCGAGATGCGGGCGGAGGTCGGCCGCTTGACGGCTTTTTTTTTTTTTTTGGGTGGGAAATCATCAAATAACTTCTCCCGCTCTGGGCGGAGCGGGAGGGCGTGTCAGACTTTTACTGACTAAAACCCACCCGTGTTCCTTCCGTTGCCTGTGTGCCAGGGCCACGATATCCCTTTCGGACAAACTCGCAACCCCGGCAGGCATTGGTCCTGACGGACCCCGTCAGTTTGTGCTGACATCTCTTTGAGGCGCGCGTGGAACACAACGCGCCGTCGACCCGGGCCTGGTCCTTATCGGATGGCGAGCTACCCATCGCTCACCGTCCGCAGGCCCGCGCCTACGGTGGCCGGAAATCGGCTTGCGACTCCCGACGCCCGGGGCGTCTCCTGCAGCGACTAGGGGCATGAGGGCGCGAACCTTGTCTCACCCTCACGCGTTCCGCCTCCTCCTTCGCTAGCATAACTGCTTCGCAGAAGGAGGTGACGGCCTCCCATGCACTCTCGCTCCGAACCATGGCCTGAACCAGGCCCGGACGCGAGAGATCGCCGCCGCCGATCGCCTCCGTGAGGACACGGCGGTGCTCCGCCCAAGCTGGGCAGACCTCCACCGTATGCTCCACCGTGTCCTCCGGGCGATCCACACAGTGGTGACACCCGGGCGTTTCCTCCCGCTTAATCCTAAACAGGAACCTCCCGAAACATCCATGTCCGGTGAGGACCTGCGTCAGGCGGAAGGTAAGGACGCCGTGGCGCCTCTCCAGCCACTCCTCAAAGAGGGGACTTATCGCCACAATTGTGGCGTGCCCAGCGCTGGGTTGCGACAATCGCACTCTCCATGTCGCCATGAGATCCCTCCGGAGCTCCGTCCGCTGTGCCGCAATTTCTTGCGGCAGCGGAGTTATGCCCCGGAGTTTCGCCTCTTCGCGCCACACCCAAATGTGCGCGAGGACTTTCGCCTCCAGATCCCATGGCGGCAATCCGGCAAGGAGGCTCGCCGCCTCACGGGAGACCGTGCGGTATCCCCGTACCATCCTGATGGCCATAACCCTTTGGGACGCGTTCAACCGCTGCGCTGGTCGCAGCCTCAGAGAACGCGCCCACACCGGTGCCCCGTAAAGGGCCATGGACCGCACGATCCCCGCGTAGAGCCTCCGGCAGGAGGCGTTTGGACCCCCTAGATTGGGCAGGAGCCGCTTCAAAGCAGCCCCGGCCCGCTCCAGTCTGGGAGCCAAACGTCGAAAATGCTCCACGAAGTTCCACCGGCTGTCGAGGACGAGTCCCAGGTACTTCATCGTCGACTCGACGCCGATGTGAACCCCTCCCGCCGTTATCTGGGAACCCGACAGTGGCGCGTTCCGAGGACCATAAAAACACATGGCCTCGGACTTGTGCAATGCCACCTCGAGTCCCAATTGCCGGATCCTATCGACGATTGTCGCAACCCCACGTGCCGCCAGTTCGGCCGCCGCCTGATGCGAACTCCCTTGTGCCAGGACTAGCGTGTCGTCAGCGTAGCAGACTACGCTGACGCCACTAGGGAGGTCGGCGCGCAGCACCCAGTCGTACCCGATGTCCCACAGATGCGGCCCCAGGACCGATCCCTGTGGGACACCGCACGACATCTCTCGCCGGTTCCACTCTCCGTGGTGACCGGGGTAGATGACGGCCCTGTCCGTCAAATAGGCCTCGACCACACGACAGAGGTAGGTCGGCATCCGGTGATACCGAAGTGCCTCCCTAATGCAACTCCAGGGTATTGAAGGCATTGGCGATGTCAAGAGACACCGCCAAGACGACCCCACCCCGGGCAACAGCATCCCCCGTCGTGAGGGCTCGAACGCGCATGATGGCATCCACCGTAGAGCGCCCCTTACGGAAACCAAACTGGCTCTCCGCCAAATCCGGCCCCACCCGCACCAGCCGCCCGACAAGGCGGTCTGCAATTACTCTTTCAAAGAGCTTGCCCACCTCGTCGAGCAGCACGATGGGCTGGTAAGCGGACGGAGAGTCCGCCGGGCGCCCTGGTTTCTTTATGAGGACCAGTTTCCCCGTCTTCCAACGAAGTGGAAACTGGCCCCTCTCCAAGCATGCGCTTAGGAGCCCCCTTAGTCGAGGCCCGAGAGCCTCTAAAGCCAGAAACCAGGCTTTTCCAGGCAAGCCATCGGGTCCTGGGGCGGTATTCTTGGCATTCAGCCTACGTACCGCCACTCTCAGATCTACCTCGGTCACCTCTGGAGCATCGTCGTCGTCGGTGTGGTCCGCATCTGGCACCGCAGGAGGCGGAGCCATGGGCGGGGGAGTATGTTCCCCTCGCGAAGGGAACAGAGCGCTCACCACGTCCTCCACGAGCTGGGGCCGGAGACTCTGCGTCAGCGGGGGAGCCCATGGGCGGAGTTTATCTCGCACCCATTTGTAGGGGCGTCCCCACGGGTCTCTGTTGAGAGTCTCCAGCGTCTCCTCGCGGGCCAGTCCTCTGGCCCGCTGGATCTCAGCTCGGAGGGCAGTCTTCGCTGCTCTGTACCCCTCGTATAGCTCCGCCTGAATGGCTTCCGTATCCGGAGGGCGGACACGGAGCCTGCGGTGCCTGGAGTACCGGTGGCGCGCAGCAACGCACGCCTCGCGTAAAGCGGTCAGCTCACGCGACCACCAGTACACCTGGCGCCGGGCACGTCCGGGCTGGACCCGGGGCATTGCCACGTCACATATTTCGGACATGGCCTCCCGGAACCACTCCGCCTCGTCATTGATGTCGGCAGGCCTGTCCGGTGATGACACCCAGGCCTGCACGATCGTGGCTTCCAGGAGAAGCTCCCGGTCCAGCTGCTTCAGCGCCCACCGCGGACCACTCGGGGTCTGTCGGACCGGCGCGCCCGAGGTCTGGGCGGAGACGTCAAACCGGATGTACCGGTGATCGGAATAGGTCTCCACCCCCTCCATGACGCGCCAGTCGATGACACGCGGTGACAGAGCGGGGCTGGCGAACGAGATGTCCACCACTGATTCACCCCGCATCCGCACACACGTGGGGACAGAACCCCGGTTTAGGACGACCAGGCCTGTCTCCAGAGCCCAGTCCTCCACCATCCTGCCCCGTGTGCCCGTATACCGGGAACCCCAAGCCACGTTCTTGGCATTGAAGTCCCCGAGGACGATCACTGGGAGGGGATGGTACCCGACGACGACGATTCTTAACTCCCCAAGGGAGTTGTGGAACTCGGCGAGAGTTCGGTTCGGGGAGAAGTATACTCCCACCACGACAATCTCCCCGAACCGTGCTGCCACGCAACCCCCTCCCCTCTTGACGGCCTCAAGGGACGAGGTACCGGCGGCGGCCGATGAATAAATGGTCACTGAGCCGCTCAGGTCCTCCACCCAGTCGTCCCTGGGCGGGACAAAGTACGGCTCAGCGACCACGGCGATGTTAATCGTCCACTGCGCCATGCTCTGGAGCAAGAGATCCTGAGCGGCGGCGCAGTGGTTGATGTTCGCCTGGAGGAGGCGTAATGGGGCCATTTATTAGCACTCCATTTCAGCCCCCTCCTGGGCCCCCTGTGAATGCCCTGCCGCGGTGGTAGCGGCGGCAGCGACGACGGTGGTGGCGGCAACGGCGGCGGCGATAGTGGCGGCTGCGGCGGTGACGGCGGTGGCGGAGGGCTTGCCTCTGCCCCTGGGTTTGGGGGGGGGAGCGCAGGCCTTGCCCCCAGCCCGGTGATCGGCCGGCTTGCTAGCCGCCGCACAAGCAAAACAGTGCGGCGTGGCATTACAAGAACCGGCCTTGTGACCGGGCTGACCACAGCGGAAACAGTGATCGCTGCGGTCCACCTCCGAGGTGCAACATGCTCCCACGTGGTTACCCACCCGGCAGCGGAAGCACCTCAGAGGTCTGGGTTCCAGCAGTTTAACCTGCGCGGATACCCAGCCCACCCGGAGCCTTCGGCCCTCCCCGGCTATCTTTTGGGCCGCCGACACGGGGCAGCTCACCGTAACGGTTTGCATACCCGTGTTATCAGGACGGATGGTGCCCGCCCTCACCTGCTCGGCAGAGCACCCTCCAGTCCTAGCCACGGCGGCCACAACTTCTTCCGCCGTCACGCAGTCATCCAGGCCCAAAATGCGCATGTCAGCGCACTTAGTAGGCCTGGACACCCGGGCCTCTTCCGCGTTTAAGGACGCCCTGAGCCTTTCGGCAAGGGCGTCAGCGGTAGGGCCGCTGGCCGCCCCGGGGATCTCCAGCATCCGGGCCCCCGTCGCAGTGACCTTCATTCGGAAGCCATCGGCGACGCCGATCTCCTCCAGGTTCACTGCCGCCCACGCCTTAGCGAGCACCTTACGGTAGGTCACGCCCTTCTTCTCCGCTTCCGGCTGTAGTGTGATCACTACAGCTGCGGACTTTGGGGCGCGGAGCCTAGCCGCGGCGCTTCGCTTCTTGCGCCGTTGCCGCCTCTCCTTTTTATTGGCCGCCCTTTTGGCCTTAGCCGCCTTCTTTTTCTCCCCGGCTACTTGCCATTCGGCGTCGGCCAGAGAGGAATTAGAAGGCTGGGGGGGGGGCGACCGTCCTGCCGCAGTGGCTGGGGCCCTTGCCTTCTGAGTAGCCACCTGTGCAGCCGTCCCGTCCTTCTTGGGCTTAGGCTGCGCCAATCTGGCCGATTTGGCCAGAGGCGTGGGCTTGGCTGCAGGCTTGGCCGCAGGCTTGGCCGCAGGCTTAGCCGCGGCAGCCACGGTGGCCGCAAAGGTGGCCGGTCTGGTCGCCGCTAGCGGGAGGCGCAAGACAATGCCCTCAAGTACGGAGAACCGGCTGTTGAAGGCAGCCAGCTCCTGCCGCACCAGGGACAAAACCCGGTCCTCCGCCGGCAAGGGCACACCCTGCCCTTGCTGCACCGCTCCATGCGGCACCTCCGGAGGGCAAGCTTTTCGAAGCCGGGCCAGGTCCGCTCGGAGCTCCTCGTTCTCCTTTCGGAGAAGCCCCATAGCGGCGGTCAGGCGGCCGACCTCCGCCCACATCTCGGACATTTCGTCCGACGTAAGCCCGGCCTGAAGGGCCCTCGCTGCCGCCATAATGGAGGCCGTAGCAGCGGGTACGACCTTGTCTTTGGAGGCTTGTATCCTCTTCAAGGCCACACCCCTGATCGCTGCTACCACGACCTGCTCAAAGCTGCTGGCGACTCGCTCCGCCTTGGAGCCGCCAGCGGCGTCCGGCTCACCACCTGAGGTGTCAGAGGGCCCCTCCATTGGCAGCCTCTCGGCTCCCTGGGCCGGCTCGGCTGGGCTAGCTCGCCTGGGCTCGCTGGCTCGCTGGCTGGCATCCTGGGTGGTGAGCCCTCTGCCCCCACCCCGTCCTTGGACCCCGCCCCGCTGGCCAATTTTCCTCCGGCCCGAGTTCAGCCCACCATCAGAGGACGACCCCTGGCCGTCCCCTGGCTTGGAGCGCTTCTTTTTGAGGAACTTTGCAGCCCCCACCTCCACGAGCTCCGGGCTCTTAAAAGAGCCCTTCGCGCCAGATGCATCGTCGGACTCCGACCCTGCATCACTCCCTTCCTCTACGGCAACCGGAGTAGCCGGGCGCACAAATTGTGCTCGCGCCTTTGGCACTCTTTGTGCGTTTTGTTTCGGTGCCGAGGACGTACTGGGAATAGAACCCAGCGACTCCTCAACACCGGTAGGTGAGCCACCCTGGCTCAATGCGTCCCCGAAGGACGGGTAAAAATCCGAATTGGATATTGGGCGTTCATTGTCCCCCCCAGAATACGAGGGACTGACCGAGCTCTGCTCGGTGAGGGATTCTCCTACTGCGAAGCAGCAGGTACCCTCCTGGGGTAGTTTGTTTTGATGACTCGCTTCCATTGTTGTTGCTGAACACAGCTTTGCCTTTTTATGGGGTGGGGTCCCCAGACCACTCCTTCACCCCAGTCATGTCTGATGAGCAGACACGTACTAGAGGTGAACCACTCTTCCCACTCTCCAACGATGAGGAGAGAAACGCGCGCCGTCCAGAACACCAACAACTGTTGAAGTCCTCAGACGGCGCGCCCCTCGCGGAAGTCAGATGACATTGACTCCGCCCCATGTCTCTCTTAGTCAGGTCTCTCACTTGAGGCCTTCCGGCATGAGTGGCTCTACCGGCAAAGCCCCCAAGATCATTGAGACACGCAAGCCCCACCACGACGACAACGTGGAGACACACTCGGTGGGGAACCTGGCCCGGCTTCGAAAAGCTGGCCCTCCGGAGGGGCCGCATGGAGGGGTGCAGCAAGGGCAGGGCGTGCCCTTGCCGGCGGAGGACCGGGTTTTGTCCCTGGTGCGGCAGGAGCTGGCTGCCTTCAACAGCCGGTTATCCTTACTCGAGGGCATTGTCTTGCGCCCCCCGCTAGCGGCGAGCAGACCGGCCACCGTTGCGGCCACCGTGGCTGCCGCGGCCAAGCCTGCGGCCAAGCCTGCAGCCAAGCCCGCGCCTCTGGCCAAATCGGCCAGATCGGCGCAGCCTAAGTCCAAGAAGGACGGGACGGCTGCACAGGTGGCTACTCAGAAGGCAAGGGCCCCAGCAACTGCGGCAGGACGGTCGCCCCCCCTCCAGCCTCCTAATTCCTCTCCGGCCGACGCCGAATGGCAAGTAGCCGGGGAAAAAAGAAGGCGGCGAAGGCCAAAAGGGCGGCCAAAAAAAAGGAGAGGCGGCAACGGCGCAAGAAGCGAAGCGCCGCGGCTAGGCTCCGCGCCCCAAAGTCCGCAGCTGTAGTGATCACACTACAGCCGGAAGTAGAGAAGAAGGGCGTGACCTACCGCGAGGTGCTCGCCAAGGCGTGGAAGGCGGTGAACCTGGAGGAGATCGGCGTCGCCGCGGGCTTCAGGTCAGCCCGGTCACAAGGCCGGCTCCTGTAATGCCACGCCGCACTGTTTTGCATGTGCGGCGGCTGGCAAGCCGGCAGATCACCGGGCTGGGGGCAAGGCCTGTGCTCCTCTCCCCAAACCCAGGGGCAGGGGCAAGCCCTCCGCCATCGCCGTCACCGTCGCAGCCACCACGATTGCCGCCGCCGCTGCCGCCTCCACCGTCGTCGTTGCCGCCGCTACCACCGCGGCAGGGCCATCCCAGAGGGCCCGGGAGGAGGCTGATATGGAATGCCAATAAATGGCCCCATTACGCCTCCTCCAGGCGAACATCAACCACTGCGCCGCCGCTCAGGATCTGTTGCTCCAGAGCATGGCGCAGTGGTCGATTAACATCGCCGTGGTCGCTGAGCCGTACTTTGTCCCGCCCAGGGATGACTGGGTGGAGGACCTGAGCGGCTCAGTGACCCTAATTTCGTCGGCCGCCGCCGGTACCCCGTCCCTCGAGGCCGTCAAGAGGGGACAGGGTTGCGTGGCAGCACGGTTCGGGGAGATTGTCGTGGTGGGAGTTTACTTCTCCCCGAACCGAACTCTCGCCGAGTTCCACAACTCCCTTGGGGAGCTGAGAGTCGTCGTCGTCGGGTACCATCCCCTCCCCGTGTTCGTCCTCGGGGACTTCAATGCCAAAAACGTGGCTTGGGGTTCCCGTTATACAGATACACGGGGCAGGATGGTGGAGGACTGGGCTCTAGAGACAGGCCTGGTCGTCCTAAACCGGGGTTCTGTCCCCACGTGTGTGCGGATGCGGGGTGAATCAGTGGTGGACATCTCGTTCGCCAGCCCCGCTCTGTCACCGCGTGTCATCGACTGGCGCGTCATGGAGGGGGTGGAGACCTATTCCGATCACCGGTACATCCGGTTTGACGTCTCCGCCCAGACCTCGGGCGCTCCGGTCCGACAGACCCCGAGTGGTCCGCGGTGGGCGCTAAAGCAGCTGGACCGGGAGCTCCTCCTGGAAGCCTCGATCGTGCAGGCCTGGGTGTTATCACCAGACAGGCCTGCCGACATCAACGACGAGGCGGAGTGGTTCCGGGAGGCCATGTCCTAAATATGTGACGTGGCAATGCCCCGGGTCCAGCCCGGACGTGCTCGGCGCCAGGTGTGCTGGTGGTCGCGTGAGCTGACCGCTTTACGCGAGGCGTGCGTTGCTGCGCGCCACCGGTACTCCAGGCACCGCAGCCTCCGTATCCGCCCTCCGGATACGGAAGTCATTCAGGCGGAGCTATACGAGGGGTACAGAGCGGCGAAGACTGCCCTCCGAGCGGAGATCCAGCGGGCCAGAGGACTGGCCCGCGAGGAGACGCTGGAGACTCTCAACAGAGACCCGTGGGGACGCCCCTACAAATGGGTGCGAGATAAACTCCGCCCATGGGCTCCCCCGCTGACGCAGAGTCTCCGGCCCCAGCTCGTGGAGGACGTGGTGAGCGCTCTGTTCCCTTCGCGAGGGGAACATGCTCCCCCGCCCATGGCTCCGCCTCCTGCAGTGCCGGATGCGGACCACACCGATGACGACGATGCTCCAGAGGTGACCGAGGTAGATCTGAGAGTGGCGGTACGTAGGCTGAATGCCAAGAATACCGCCCCAGGACCCGATGGCTTGCCTGGAAAAGCCTGGGTTCTGGCCTTAGAGGCTCTCGGGCCTCGACTAAGGGGGCTCCTAAGCGCATGCTTGGAGAGGGGCCAGTTTCCACTTCGTTGGAAGACGGGGAAACTGGTCCTCATAAAGAAGCCAGGGCGCCCGGCGGACTCTCCGTCCGCTTATCGGCCCATTGTGCTGCTCGACGAGGTGGGCAAGCTCTTTGAAAGAGTAATTGCAGACCGCCTTGTCGGGCGGCTGGTGCGGGTGGGGCCGGATTTGGCGGAGAGTAATCTACTATTATAATGGCGTCATTATGACTTTCCAATGGTCGGCCACTGACACTACATTGAAAGAAATTGCAAAGAAAATGATCGACCATTATGAATTTACCAGATTACGAACTTTTAGCAAAATGACAATGGCATGACAATGGGATCGTGTTGAAATGACTGAATTTATAAAAATAGCAGACTTGGGCCCCAGATAACCCAAATAGACATAATCGAGTAAAAGAATGTCGAGTAAAAGGTTAAATATCAAGAGGAACAAAAAGCATGCAGGGCCTTCTTTAATGGACTGGGGAAGAAACACCCTTCAAAACGCATGAAGGTGCTTTACCTATTTACTACTTTGTTTAAATCATTTTGCTCGTCTTTTTACACGTGCAGCCTGTGGACTAGTTATAGTTTGCGTGCATATAGCGATCTGCGCAAAATCGCGATCTGCGTGAATAACGCACTCAGGATACTGTTGGGGCTGCCATGGCGATGTAGCGCGTCAAAGATGTTTGCGGAAAGGCATATAGATGGTTTTGCGGCCATCATACGGAAAAGAAGCGTTTTTTTGCTTGCTCGTCTCCGCGGCAGTACCAACACTATCTTGAGTTTATTCGCAGATAGATGAAAATCTCCAATGCTGCGACATTGGATGAAACTCCACACTAAATAAACATGTATTTTCTACTAACACTAGTTTTTTAAGATCATTGTTACTAACAATATGGGCGAGGCCCGAAATAAATGATAATAATAATAGTATATAAATCTTTCTTCTTCTGCTGGACCTGTTTGAGTATAACCGAGTCTATTGTAAGTTGTTCGTTGCAGCCCTGAGTTTGTGGTTGAATTTTTTAACTTTCTATAAAACTGCATTTCGTTGTTCCTAAATGCATTATTTTGAATTTTTTTTTTTTTCATTTTTTTTTTTTCATTATTGTACCTGTTTAATCTACTATTTACAAGAGTGAGTTTCTGTTTTAGTGTATCTAAAAAATGTGTGAGTTGTGTGTTCGGTTCCTCATGAGTTGAGTGTATTCTGTAGTTTTCTAGTATTGTGTGTACGTCTCTAACAAGCCTCCAGCCTCTGTTTCCTTGCATATAAACTGTAAGTTTTCCGATTTTTGTTCTTAAGTCTTTTTTTTTTTAAACGTTGCCGCACACTAGGAATTTCTCCTGTATCGTGGGTGCATTTACAAACATTTAAACTCACATACACAAACAGCCAGACCCGGAACAGCTACTTGTAGGTCATACCAATATTTGTTCCGTGCGGCAATCAAACCCGCAACACGCAGCGCAGCAGTCAATCGCTTAACCACTGCGCCAACCGTGCCGCCTTTAACTCTTCATTCTAATTTTTTCTGCCATTTCGGTTTCTTATGGATGTAAGCCGTACTCTCAGAGGTGATATATGAACACGGTGTACTAACTTGACACGCGAACTTCGTCTCCGTGATTTTATTCCAAATAACGGTTAAAATGTCCAAATTTAATGTCGAATCGGCGTTCAACGATGTGATGAAGAAAGTGGCAGCGTTGATAGCAAAAATTGTGGCTCAAACAGCAGTAATTGAGTTGCAAAGCAAGAAAATTGAAGATCAGCAGCGGACGATCGGAAATTATTTGGTCACAATCACGGAACAGACGAGGGTACTTGCAGATTTGTCCAGTAAAATTGAGAAGATCGAAGTTCACATTGTTTCAATGGATACTTCGAAGAGCGAGATGGAAAAAAACTGTCGGGATACCTTCTAAGCAGCGGGCGAGTGAGATAAACGTCGGAAGTGTTGCTAAAGAAACGGACGAAAAGGTGACGGAACGTGCGCGCCGAGCGACCGTGCGAGCCAAGAATAAGGCTGCGTCCATACTGCAGAAAACCAGCGACAGATCATTGGAAACCGCTGAGACAGTATTGGAGGATAACGTTGTTTCCGAAGAATGGAAAGTAGTCAATAACAAAAAACGAACAAAAAAGGTTACTAATGCCATACAAAAAGGAGGAAACACACAAATTGCTACGCTTCAAGCAATTCAGAGGAAGAAGTTTTTGCATGTGTGGTCACTACATCCAGATACAACTGAGAAGGCGATGGGTGAACATGTGGCGGGAATCTGTGGATCTGCAGATATTAAAATCGAAAAAATAATTCCGAAAAGTGCAAGAGACTATGCGTCATTTATGGTTGGAGTTCCGGAATGCCTTTTTGATAAGCTGAATAACGTGGATAGTTGGCCATTAAATGCGCAATTCAGCCAATGGGTGTGGTTTCGAAACTCCCGCAATCCAGCAAAAGGCAATCAAAGCCAGCAATAATTGCATTCAAGTGTATTATCAGAATGTTCGAGGCCTACGAACGAAAACAAATACGTTCCATAATAATTTATTGGCATCGACGTATGATCTCTTTGCAATTACAGAGTCTGGTCTCAATAAAGGGATATATGACGGAGAACTAATTCCAACTGAATTCAACATAATACGATGTGATCGAGCAGACGGGCGAAAACAAGGAGGAGTATTTTTGGCGGCTTCCCCGCGTTTTTGTTTAAATCGCGTTTCTGTTGACAATGTGGACAAAGCCTTATTTGAGATTGTGTGCGCGACGGTACACAGAAAAAATAATTTTCTGTTCTTGTGTTGTGTTGTTTACATTCCACCAAAATGTGATGCTACTGTGTATTATATGCATTTATTTCATTTATTGGAGAATGTTTGTGTTAAACATGACAAAGTTTTAGTGATGGGTGATTTTAATATGCCGTCTACGACGGTGGAAATTCAAAGTTATTTGGAATATTTTATTGCCTTCGGTGGATTTCGGCAGGTAAATAATGTTGTTAATGTTAATAATCGTACTTTAGATTTGGTATTGTCAACGTTTGAGTTTAGTGACTTAGGGGTACAACTCTCTGAGGAACCTTTAGTTATTATTGATGCACAACATCCGCCGTTGGTAATTAGCACCAGGCTTTCTCATCGGGAACCAGAGGGTAACCGGGGGCTTTCTCAGAATGAAAGTGGTTCGTCACTCAATAGACAGAGGTGGAATTTTATTAAAGCAGATTTTCTAGGTTTGTATAACTCTTTTAGGGTAGTTAATTGGGAGTTCTTATTTAACATCCAGAACTCCGAGGCGGCTTTAAATTACTTTTATAAAATAGTGAATGAGATCATTGACGAGTTCGTTCCTAAGAAAAATGATAAAGTAAATAAGCAAGGGTGTAGGTTTAGTTATCCAGAATGGTACACATCTGATTTGATAAGGGATATCAGACATAAGTGGCGGTATCACAAATTATATAAAACAACTGGATCCGAGAGTGATTATGAAATGTTTTCTAGTTTTAGAACTCGTCAAATTAAAAATAGCTTCTACCTATGAAGGCTACCAAAACAGACTTCAGAAGAACCTACAAGGGGATCCGAAATCGTTCTGGAACTTCATTAGCAGTAAGCAATCTAGGCGCAATAAACCCAAAGTCACAAAGGACGACTTATTGCTAAAGGAGGAGAAGTGTGCAAAATGTTTCGCCTCGTATTTTCACTCTGTGTACAGCGAGAAGCGGCCGGTGTGGACCCGGTAGCCGCGGAGCGCGCGGGTGGCGGGGCGGCGGGAGCGGCGCGCGTACATGTTGACCGCCTCAGCGCGCGAGAACTGCACGCGGCGCTCCTGCGTCTCAAGCCTAAACGCTCAGTAGGTCCTGACGGCATACCTCATTGTCAAAGATTGCCGTATGGTTTTTGAAGAGCCCTTGTTGCATGTTTTCAGCTTGTGTTTGCGGGAGGGTCAGTACCCGGACGAATGGAAGATCACTCGAGTTATCCCAGTCCCAAAAGGGGGTGTAGGCACTGATGTGAGTGGATACCGACCGGTAGCGGTGCTGTCGGCGTTCGCTAAGGTATTTGAATCTGTCTTGCATAAAAGTATTTATACGCAGGTTAGCTCACAGCTGTCTGACGCTCAACACGGCTTTCGGCCGGGTCGCAGTACGGGGGGTAACTTGTTGTCATTTGTTAACTACCTGTCGCCCGTCATTGACGCCGGAGGGCAGGTGGATGTGGCATATTTCGACTTCCGGAAAGCGTTTGACACCGTGGATAACGATGTACTTTTGGGCAAACTCTCTACTATGGGATTCACACCGCACTTGCTCAAGTTCTTTGCTAGTTACCTTGGCGAGCGCCGACAGTACGTTGAGTTTGCTGGTCATGAATCCAGACCTTATTACACATACTCCGGGGTAAGTCAAGGGAGTAGTATTGGACCTTTGGAATTTATTTTAACAATTAATGATTTGTCAAAAGTCGTGAAAGAGGCAAAGTGTCTACTTTTTGCAGATGACTTAAAATTATCCCTTAAGATTGAGAACACTGCAGACTGTAATCGGCTCCAGTCTGACATTGATAATGTGGTCCAATGGAGTAAATCCAACAAGCTGCATTTTAATATTAAAAAGTGTTGTGTGATGAGCTACAGCCGCGCGCGTGCTCCATTACAGCATCAGTACGAGATGGACGGTGAAGTTATGCCGCGTGCCTCACATGTACGAGACCTGGGCGTACAGATGGTATCTGAGCTGACGTTCCGCAAACACATAGTTGAGATGTGCGGCAGGGCTTTCAGAAATCTCGGGTTCATCTTGAGACAGTGTAAGGATTTTACCGATACTGCAACGGTTAAAGCTTTGTATAATGCACTTGTGAGGAGTCATCTGGAAACAAGTGCAATCATTTGGAATCCACAAGAAGGGAAATACAGCCTCATGTTGGAAAAAATTCAAAACAAATTTACCAGATTTCTCTATCACAAACAGTACTGAGTTTACCCTTTTTATCCCCTGATGTACCCAAGTCTGTTCGTCCTGGGCATGGTTGGGTACACCAGGCTGACAGTGAGAAGGGACGTGGCACTGGTCAAGTACGTGGCTCGCGTACTGCTAGGGTTGCTGCACCACCCGGAGGTGCTGGCAGCGCTGCGGCTGCGCGCGCCGGACGGGTGCGTAGGTGCGCGCCGCCGCCCCGCTCTGTTAGACGTGCCAGCGGCTAGGACTAACCTACTCAAGTTTGCCCCTATGTCACGAGCTGCACGTATTATTAACAGTATTACAGTTTCAGAGGATATATTTGGGCAAAACCTGCCGAGATTCATTGAAATGGCACAAATAATTATTGAAAGAGGTATATTATAAACGTTGTCATGTTTATAATAAAATATAATTTAATTATGTGTAATTTTCCTTACCAATTATTTATTTTGTATAAATCTGTGTAAGTAGACATTGTGACTTATAACATCGCCTTGGATAAGTCTGTAAAGGTGTTATAATTGTGATTTAAATAAATAAATAAATAATAAATAAATAAATAAATGAAAGTTTAGTTCCATTTGTTTTAGCAGCTGTCCAAGCAGCACTATATATTGTTGTCTGCAAGGTTTCAAAGGCTGTATCTGCATTGACACATTTTGAAAGGTTAACGTTATTAGTGTAACTTACTATTTGTGCTAATTTTTAGGGTCCGTACCCAAAGGGTAAAACGGGAACCCTATTATTAAGGCTCCGCCGTGTGTCTGTCTGTCTGTCCGTCTGTCACTAGGCTGTATCTCATGAACCATGATAGTTAGACAGTGAAAATTTTCACAGATGATGTTTTTCTGTTGCCGCTATAACAACAAATACAAAAAAAGAGAATAAAATAAACATTTAAGGGGGCTCCCATACAACAAACGTGACTTTTTTGCTCGATATTGATAACGGCAACAGGTAGACGCTTGAAATATTCACAGAATATTTAGTTATATATTCACTTTAAAAATAAATAATTAAATTAAAATAAAACAAATATTTAAGGGGGCTCCCATACAACAAACGTGATTATTTTGCCATTTTTATAGATAATGGTGCGGAACCCTTCGTGCGCGAGTCCGACTCGCACTTGGCTGGTTTTTAGAACATTTCTCTTAATTTTTTCCTCCAGACAGTCATATCTGTTTCCATTTTTGTAGAGATGTAATAGGATTTTATGAGTTTTTCGTTCATTTCGTTTGACCACCTCATTCTACGTTTTGGTTCCGATTGTGAATATGTGTTACATTGATCCGTATTTGACTGCGCCGGTGTCCGGGTGTGCGTATCTAAGTTAGTGGTGTCTGTTTGTAGCTTTCTGCTTACTTCTAATCTAATTTTATCAAGTGTAGTGACCGAAACTAATTTATTGTGAGCTATTGATCTTCTTTGATCTCCAACTCTTTGCTTCGACACATTCATTTGCGGACATCTGTTAGTGAATTGTTGGTGCAATGATGTAACATATGAATTTGTTTCAGTTTCTAAATTGGTGATAATTAAATACGTACGCCAAATGAATTGGTTCATGTCTTCGCTCCATTTTTTATTTTATTTTATTCAGGGACAATAAACAGCTACAATATGTGTTGGAACATAGAAAAGATAATACAAAATTTGACAATATTGCAGCCCACTACATTATCCGCATATTGACAAAGAAAATATGACAATGAGTGCCACTAGATAGGCAATAAATAATTACATCACATTAATAATAATTAATAAAATCATGCAAAATATAAATTCCAATTGATTGATTGCTTGGCAACAGAGTAATAATTAACACAAAAAAATAAATAAATAACTAGCTAACATTCCTAATAACATTATTGGTTTATAATAGTTTTCATAACATTACATTTAAATTTAGATTTAGAGCATACAAAAATATCAATATTAACAAAATTACAATTATAAGATTCAACCATTCGACGGATAGGGCAGCGCAAACCAGAATTAGTTCGACAGGAATTGACAGCAAATAGGTTACCTGCACGGATACTACGTATATAACAGTGCGTGGAGCTACATAACAGAGTTTGCTCGTGAGGTCGATACAATCAAAATCCCCATGAACAATACCATACAGTACAGAAGCTTCTAGATACTTACGTCTAGATTCAAGGTGGACCTGCCTATATTTATCTAGTAATTGTGAGTACGACAAATACGTTTTATTGCATCTGTAATGCGTGGCTCGTAGAAACTTTCGCTGGACTTTTTCAATCTCGTCTATGTATTTCTGGTAAAACGGGTTCCAGATTGGGATGGCATTTTCTAATTGTTATCGTACAAGGGTCTTATATAGGTAAAGGCATGTGGAGATGCGCTTGAACTCAGTGGACGATCTCATAACGAAACCATACATTTATATGCTTTATTTACAATTTTTTATACATGTTGGTTTAGGGACAACTTATCAGCAATTAACACACCAAGATCTCTCACAGTAGATACATTACTGAGTGTTGTGTCCTGCAAAGAATATTTAAAATTAATAACTATTTTATTCTTAGTGAAATTGATGTATTGTATGATTGTTTAGACAGTAGTCAGTGAGACTGTCCAGATCTTGTTGAAACAGTCGAAAATCCTCCACAGTCTGTATAGACCTATACGCTTTTAGATCATCAGCGTATACAAGAAACTTAGTATTTTTTAAAATATATAAAATAAACAATAGTGGCCCCAGGATTGAACCCTGTGGAACACCCGAGGTTATATGCACTGCATCAGACTGATGACCATTTACGACAACCTTTTGAGTTCTATTTTTAATATAGGATGAGAACCAGCGAAGCAAATTCCTTCGTATACCACTAAATGCAATCTTATGTAGCAGGATTTCATGGTCGACCTTGTCAAAAGCTTTTTTGAAATTTGTATAAACCGCGTCAACTTGCAACCGCCTGTCCATGTTTTTAAAAAGACAATTAGTAAAAGTTAATAAATTTGAAACGGTCGAACGTCGCTGAACAAACCCATGTTGCTCTGGGATGATAACGCTGTGTAAGATAGGATAGATTTCATTGTGTATGAGTCTTTCAAAAAGTTTTGACAATGTCGACAGAATCGAGATAGGCCGGGTATTGCTCTACGTCATGTTTTGAGCCATTCTTCTGTACAGGCGTGATCTTAGCCCGTTTCCATTCATCCGGGAAAACACCCTCGCTTACACATTTATTGTAAATAATAAAGATATTTATGCGTATTAGTACAGTAGCGGGTGAAGGGTTTATGGCAGAAGTAGCCTCCGACACAACATCTACTGACATTGGTGACGATGATGATGATATTAATGAGCGTGATGAATATGAAGGTGGTGATGACACGATTGATGAAAAGATGGACCTCGGAGAGGATGATGATGAAACCGGTGATGTTTCAACATCCGCTGAAGCCTTATTTGCCTGAATTAGTCGTTCTGTTTAAGATCTTGTTATCATGAATATTGCCACGAGAAGCTAGGGATACAAAAAGTCGAACACAGCAGAGTTCTGCGTTCACTGTAGCAAGGGTGAATAAAACTACTACTATTATATTATTTTCCAGAGTTGGCACACTAACGACTAGCGCTCTCGCCTAGCCATGCAGCCCTCGGCATGCAGGACCTTGACTTGGATTGTATCTCTTTTGGTCTGGCCCCTCACCATAGATCTATCTCGGCAGAGTAAACTGTACCGGCACAGACCTAGGGTTCATTGGAGCGCACAAGCCCTACCACGACGTCAACGTAGAGATACGGCGGTGGGGTTATTATTACTATTATTATTTGTTTTTCATTATTTTTTTTTTTTTTTCATGAATTCTTACACATATATTATCATCCCCTTTACAAATTACTCCTGGAACACTATTAACGCTCAAACACACATCCTTTTAGTAACTTTTAATTGTTTTTGCATACAAGTACTGTATTTTATAATAATAATTCTCATAATGTAAACAATCTTAGAATATCTGTGTGTAATTTTCTAAACTATATAGCTTTCATGATTTGGCCAGATATACACATATCTAGTGTTGTAATGCTGGGTTCACATGTAAGCCGTTTTTATTGATTCTGGCTGACTATGACAAGAAGTAATTTTTAAATTGTCGAAGCTTGTAGAACGAGCCCAGACGCTGATAGCACACCTCCGTCTCTCTGAGTATAAGTTTTCTGTGAACTCCGTTCTAGTTCATCTTCGGTGGTGAATACTTGAGCTTTTCTGCTAACTAATAATTTAGATTCTTAATACTGATTAACTTAAGTTTTTATGTCTAAATACAGTGTTTTATACGTTAAGTGGAGTCTAAATCTTGTGAACAATGAAATAACTTCTCCAACAACCATTCATGTAACTTTACCTGACCCAATACCTGCCTCCTCTCGCCTGCGCCTCTGGGCGGCCTCTGATATCAGCTTTACACTAGCTGTGTGAAGTAAAGCCATAGCAGCTGATCCTGTTGAGCGTGAGGTAGAACGTCCGCTTCCCTTCAACGGCGACGTGTCACCTCCTGCTGAGCGTGACGCAGAACCTCCGCTCTCCTTCGACGGAGACGTATCACAAACCCTCGTCATAGTTCGCTTCCAGACAACTAATTAAGACTCACACCATCATTTCCCACTCCTGAACAGAATTGCCTCTTCCTGTATATCCATCTGTGGGACGCTGACAATACAGCCCCGACCTGATCCTGTCCTGAAGCCGGCTGAAGATCCTGTTCGTGTACCTGGTCCGTTTCCTGACTTTCCCGAGCCCGAGTCACTGACGACTTATATATTCCTTTTATAATGTTATATTACTTTTTAACTTGTGACCTACGACTGGCCCTCCGGCCAATCGTAACGTTATAACGTAGAGAGAATCAACCCCGATGGCGACGCGTGTCTGAGGGCAGAGATGGGCGATGGGTAAATACCCAAAGGGAAAACGTCCAGGTAGATTCCCATTTGGGTAAATGCCGGGTATGTACCCGGGTAAATACCCTAACGATGGGGATTGAAGATAAAGCGTGAAAATGAATTAAGTTCTTTCATGGAAGAAGTCAGCGATATGTTCTCAAATTTGCCTGTGAACAAAGAACCAGACTAGACATTTTAGAGTCGTCTTTGACAGAAATTAAAACACAAAATGATACTATAAACTTATCTATGTCGACTTTATCTGCCAAATATGATGAGTTGCAAATAGAATTGGAAGGTTTTAGACAGGAACGAAAGGACCACATACGAGTATCTTACATAAAGTTACTGTAAAATAAGTTAGAAAATCTCGAAAAACAGTCCTGCACAAACAAGCTAGAGATCAGAAATATTCCTAAATTTCAAAATGAGACCAAAGACCTACTGTGCAACATCGTTAAAAAATTGGTGCCACATTAAACTTGAAATTGGAAACGTCAGATATAAGGGATGTTTATCGTCCGTTTGCTAAACCTGGCGTCACTTTACCCATAGTCGTCGAATTTACCTCAGTTCTCACTAAGGAAAACTTAATTAGTAATTTAAAAAAAACTCACACAACAGGAGAAAACCGATAAAATAAATACCAGTTTATTTGGTCAACAAAACAGTGAATCCACACATAAATCAATTTACATTTCGGAATGTCTTACCCCTAAGGCAAGGCGACTATTCTTGCTTGCGAGAGATTTTGCTAGTTCGAATGACTACAAGTATTGCTGGACATCTTATGGCAAAATTTATTTACGGAAAAGGGAAGGAATGGCCCACGTCCGCATTGAAGAGGAGGCTGATCTGACTAAGATGAAGGTCAACACAGTATGACTATTGTTAGAAATAGGTAATTTTACTGTAACTCCGTATAATGTTAATTTTCTTTTCTCACCCTTATTTTTCGCGTTGCATGCTATTTTGATTGAAATTGTTATTTTAAAATTATTTTGTTGTGTAATCTACTTACTAATTCTACACTACTCAAAAATCGGTCTGAGGATTTCGTTTTTTAATGTTTTAATCAGGCACAAACTTAATACACCTACTATACCATCTGCTAATCATATTCATCAGAAAAAATATACCGGGAATTTGTATTACTATTGCATGGGTATTCAATAATGTCACTTTGAGTGATAACTGCCACACCTATATTGCACGTCTTATAAGTATCTTTAATATCTGTTCCCTTAAAATTGATCATATTATGCTATTACTTACTTTCACAAATGGATGATTTAGCTAAGGAAATAGATAATATATCTGTTTATGAATCTCGGTCTTGTTGTGTCGAGGATTGCTAGCATCTTATAACGCATCCCGCTGAATGTCTCACTATCATAAATCAAAATATACGGAGTATTTAGCGCAATTTTGATAGTTTCGTTGTAATGTTGGATAGGCTTAGTATAGAGTGTGATATAGTTGTTTTGATGGAGTGCTGGTTATCGTGCTGTCCTACGGTGCCAAGGTTAGACGGCTATTGCTCATATACATCGAAAATTAGTTAAGTAACAAAATTAGTATTTCTAATAATAAAATAAAAGCTGTGTGGCAGGTAATTAACAAAGAAACTGGAAACACAAAACGGCGAGATCAGAATGAATTGTCTTTAAAAATTAATAATGAAATCATTTCAGATAAGTTAAAAGTTGCTGAGACACTAGAAAACTTCTTTACCAACATCCCAATAGAGGTTACAAAATCTCTCTCCTCATCATCCGTATTAGCTGAATCTCTTCTCAAAGAAAACTTCTCTAAAGACATTCCAAGTTTCGAATTCAAGCCCATTTCTGTTGTCACTATTAAAAAAGCATTCAAAAGTCTTAACATAAAGAACTTATGGGGAATTTCCGTTAAGGTTCTTGGAGATATAATTGACACAATAGCCCCTGTCCTAACAGTCATATTTAATCAATGTTTAGACAGCGGTACGTTTCCTGATTTAATGAAACATAGTAAAGTAGTACCAATTTTCAAATCGGGTAGTAAGAGTGATCCCTCTAATTACAGGCCTATATCTGTGCTACCAGCATTGAGTAAAATACACGAAAAAATAATGCTAGACCAGATGTTGTCACATTTTTATTCAAATGGGATTTTACATAGTCGCCAGTTTGGTTTCACGAAAGGTAGGTCGACGACTGACGCAGGAGTGAAACTCATCAGTCACATTTTGGAATCCTGGGAGAAATTCCAGGATGCCATTGGCATTTTCTGTGATCTCAAAAGCGTTTGACTGCGTTGACCACAATACACTAATCTGTAAATTACACCACTACGGAATTCGTGGACAAGCTGCTGATCTTGTTTTTACCTATCTATCAAACAGGCAGCAAAAAGTAAACGTTAATGGGGCAACGTCCTTGGGGTTTCTAGTAAAGATGGGCGTCCCTCAAGGTTCAATTCTTGGCCCTTTCTTATTTCTAGTTTATATTAATGATCTGCCTTACATGATGGCTAACTTATCGAATATAATTCTATTCGCTGATGACATTTCCCTTATTTTTAAAATAGATAGAAAAGATACGGATGTCTTACATGTCAACGATAGTCTGGCTGTTCTTTCAAAATGGTTCGCAGCTAATAATCTTTTACTTAATGCAAACAAAACAAAATGTCTTAAGTTTTCATTACCAAATGTACCCCAAGTGAGTCTAAATTTAAAACTTGACGGCAAAAAACTAGGTGCTATTACGGAAACTGTATTTCTAGGAATTACTTTAGATTCAAAATTACAATGGGGTGCCCACATTAGAGCTCTTTCAAGTAGATTAAGTTCAGCTGCATATGCAGTAAGAAAAATAAGACAGTTAACTGATATAGCCACAGCTAGGTTAGTGTACTTTGCTTATTTCCACAGTATTATGTCATATGGCATTCTGCTGTGGGGATCGGCTGCTGACGTAGATTCAATTTTCATTTTACAAAAGAGGGCAATCCGCGCGATCTATGGAATGGGTCCTCGTGAGTCCATTAGAAACAAATTCAAAGAAATTGATGTACTAACTCTGCCTTCCCTTTATATCTTAGAAAGTATTTTATATATTCGCAAAAACTTAGGACTTTTCAAAATAAGAAGCGAATTCCATAATATAAATACACGTAGTAAACATGAAATTGTGATACCCAAATTTAGATTAACTAAAACAAGCAAGTCATTTCTTATAAACAGTATCCGCTTCTATAACAAGTTGCCAAAGTCGGTTATAGAACTTAGCGATGGAAAGTTCAAAACCCACATCAAACGTGTCCTAATCAAAAAAACCATACTATAAGATTAAGGACTACGTTGAAGACAAGGAAGTTTGGCAATAATTCCTTCTGCACATGTGGCTTCCCTGGTACCTCATTAACGGCATAACTATGTGAACGTCTATTAACTGCTCCTAAATTACGATTTTTATTTCTTTTTTTTACATACTTTGACATAACCTACAATTTTAATTTAAAATATTTATTAGTGACTTGTGGACAGAATATTTATTCAGTTTTTTTTTACAGTTGTAATGACAATGTTGTCATTTGGTTTAAATATGTAGGTTTTTATTTTTATTACTTTAGTAATATTTTATATAGATTCTTTTTTAATTTGGGAATGTGAGAACGTTGTAGGCTTAATGGACTGTAGCTTTGTAAACTATGTTTTATTTTGTTAAGTACTTGGTACTTGTTGACGGGCCTACACTGTCCTCCCATACCTATTAACACTGTAACTTATAACATTGTTAAAGCCCACTTTTTTTAAAAGAGTAACGTAGTGTTGTTGTTGATGAACCGCCTTGTCTGGATTGCAATGCTCTCATCATAAAAATTGGTACTGAAATGGCTATTTTGGCTATTTATAAAATAATAATGGCTATTTATCTCCATCACATAAAAACCTAGAGAATTTCTTCCACACACTCGATACTATCTTGACTGAGCTATCCTCTTTCAAAAATGTTACTATTATAGGAGATATTAACATAAACATCTATCCCGGTCAAGATTCTAGGTTCCAAATGGAGTACCTTAATTTGTGTTCATATCATGGCCTTTTACCAGCACATACGCTGTCTACAAGACATGGCAAGGCATGTCTTGATCACGCGATATTAAAAACGAAGTTTCCAGCTCTTACTTTAGTCTTGCAATCTATGATAACGGATCACGAGGCCGTCCTACTATGTCTTAATTTTAAACCAAAAATAACGTTTGCTCATGTCAGCTTATGTCTCAAACGATGCTAATTATTTATTTAGAACATGGAGGACTTACAGCTAATAAAAACAGATAAAAAAAAAGGAATAGTCACCAGAAAGCCAATTACAAATTCTCACGTATAGACTTATAATAATAATAATGGTGTGAGCAAAAAAACAAAAAACACATCGCCTTATTAAAGTAATTATGCCATGAAATACTTCACAAATTCCATCCAACGTGCTATAATTTGTAACTCTGTCCTGATAAAGTTATCAAGACGAAATAAAATCATCAAACCGTGGATAACACCAGGACTAGTACGATGTATGCGGCATAGGGACGCTCTCCACGAAAAAGTGAAACAGTCACCAGAAAATGATGCTCTCAAACTAACGTATAGCAGATATAGAAATTTCTGTAATAAAAGGTTGAAAAAAGTTAAAATAGCTTATAATAAAAAAAATATTAGAGCAGGCGGGTAAAAATAATAAAAAAATATGGGAGGCAATAAAAAATATCACAAACACAACAAAAGTAAAAAATTACGCTCTAGAACTAATAGGTACTCCTTGTCCAACATAATCTATTGAAGATGTAAACGAGTTCTTTGTCACGGTAGGTTAAAATTTAGCCAGCAAGACCAACAGCTGCCAAAATCCTCGACACCCTGTTGCTTTTATTTCTCAATCTACTGACTTAGGTAATAGGTAATACGGGCTGGTGTCCGCAACTCCACGTCAATGCGCGTATTTTGCGTACGGGTGGGAAAATCGATTATTCGATCCACCCCAGCTCCTCAAGGAAGGCCAGCAACGCCTTGGTGTTACTGACAATCTCACGTAGGATACCTGGGTTACCGAAGTACTATCAAGGAATTTCATATCTATACACCTTATGGACTATTTTTGCTTGCAGCGCTCGGCCGCTATAGAAATCTCATCAACCAATAGCATCGCACCATCAGATTTTTAATGAGACCCTTGTTTTTGTAAATGAAAAAAAAAGACAGTAAAAAACCAGCTGAGGTGGTGCATATTTTTTCAATGGAAACAATTTCAATGGGAACCCTCGTTCGGTCGTAGTTCGAGATCGTTTGGGACAAGTTTATGGGTTTTTTTTTATGAGTGGGTTTGCTATGCTCTCAGAAAAGTATAATATAAAATTAGAATTGAGTAGTTTCACAATTAGCAGTTTTTGGGTGAGAGGCGGAAAATTTCCATAATACTTTAAAAGCGCAAAACGCGGTATCGTTTCGGTATAGTATGCTCGGTATACCGAAACGATACCTCATTGCTTTAATTTATCAATTTATGCAGTACCGTTAAATTCGTTGTAATTTATGCGCGCGCCTATATTTCAATCGAGTATACCGAGCATGCTGTAAACCGTGTGACGTGAGCGAGTACAGCACTGCAGAGCTGCAAAAAAACAAAGTATGTCCATTTTTATAAAATCTACAGTTTACACTTTCATTTTTGGGATACCCCGATACGGCATCCCATAGTATTTATTGAGTGTTATAAAAGTAAAAGGGGCGTAAAACAGATGTGGTCATCGTGTTCACGGGATTTTGTTTTGAAACTGGTTAGATATGAAGTTCCGCAATAGTACTTTGCCCTGTATGTAGCGATCACAGGGCAGTTTAACAGCACATGAGCCGCTGTCTCGTCGTCCTCCATGCAGGCCCTGCACAGCGGACTGTCTGTGACTCCTATGACAAAGAGGTGTTTATTAAATGACCCATGGCCAGTTATAGCGGCTGTAACTGTACGCAGCTGTTGTTTAGTTAGTTGTAGAACCCGTTTCGTGAGGCGGCCGTCGATAGTAGGGAGTGCCTCCTTCGCCTGCCTGCACTCACTTTGGTCCAACCATAGTTTGTGATGTTGGTCCCTGGTTCGTTTCCTTACCAGAGTGCGTAGATAACCGAAGGGGAGTGGCGCGGTGGGTTCGGGTCCCACTGGCGCCATGCCGACGAACCCCCTTCTTGCGAGTTCGTCGGCTGCATCGTTACCTAGCAAACCGCTGTGTCCTTTGATCCATTGAATGGTTATATTATTGAGGCAACCCACCTGGTTGAGGCGCTGGTGGCACTCGTATATCAGCCCAGAGTCAACTGTATGACTATTTAGCGCTTGCAAAACAGCCATGCTGTCTGAGAGTATGCGTATCGAGTGGTCCTTAACTTTCCTGGCCATGATCGCTGAAGTGGCAAGAGAAATGCCCATGCATTCGGCCTGGAACACTGTGTTATGGACTCCCAATGGTGTGGTTATGTGTATATTGAAGTCATCCGTGAAGATTCCAGCACCTGTGCCACTACCTGTTTTGGATCCATCCGTGAAGATGCGCAGCTCTGCGGGGCGTAAACCCTCGCATCGGCGATCCTCGTGAAGTTGGATTTTGTATTTCTTATCAAAGATAAATTGTTTGGGTACCCGGTCATTAATAGCTTTCGTAATAGGGAACTCATTATATAGTCCCTCAAGCAGAGCGGTGTGTTGTGTATCCCTCTTACCCCAGAGATTTATTGCATTTAGACGTACCGCCGCCATCGTCGCTTCCTGCTGTATGAACACGTGGAGCGGTGGTAGACCCAGCATGGCTTCGATTGCTGCAGTCGGAGTAGTCCTCATGCAGCCCGTGGTCGCCATGCAGGCTAGTCTTTGCATGCGTTGTAGTTTATTAAAGGCCGTAACCAGCTTGGTACGGGGCCACCAGACCACAGCCCCGTAGGTGATCATGGGGCGGATCACTGCGGTGTACAGCCATAGTATAATTTTGGGGGATAGGCCCCACTTCTTACCTATTATTCTCCTGCACTGCCAGAAGCTAATGCAGGCCCTGTTTAGCTTGTTGTCCAAGTGACTACTCCAGTTTAACTTACTGTCTAGAATGACCCCAAGGTACTTGACCTCATTGGCCAACTGAAGTTCTGTATCGAACAATTTTGGTAGGCGGAAAGGGCCTAATGTTCGTTTTTGGGTGAACATGACTACTTCCGTTTTAGTGGGGTTCACCGATAGGTCAAATTCCCTGCACCATCTTTCTACAATACGTAGTGCCTGCTGAGTGAGGTTACAGATTGTTCCCGTCACCTTCCCCGAAACAAGGATGGCGAGGTCGTCTGCATAGCCTATTGTGTAAAAGCGGTTGGCGTTGAGTTTGGTGATGAGGTCGTTAATCACCAGATTCCATAGAAGAGGGGACAACACCCCTCCCTGGGGACAGCCTCTGGCTATCATGGCCAGTTGCTGCTCACCTTCAAGGCGAACCACCCGCTTGCTCAACATGTTTGTAATCCAGTCCATCAGTACCTGTTCTACTCCATGTCTCGAGAGAGCGCTGCTGATGCTAGAGAAATTAGTTTTATCGAAGGCTCCTTCGATGTCTATGAAAGTGCCCAGGCAGGTGCCTTTCTGATTGATCGCCTCCTCTATCTGGCCAACCACTAGATGAAGAGCAGATTCGGTTGACTTACCTGAGCTGTATGCATGTTGGTTACCGTGTAGCGGTATGGTTTTCAGAGCGCCATCCCTTAGTTCCCTATCACATAGCCTTTCCATAGTCTTTAAAAGAAAAGAGGTCAGGCTAATTGGTCGGTGTGATTTGGCGTTTGTGTAGTCACCCTTACCTGGCTTTGGGATGAATATTACTTTCACTTCCCTCCACCCTTTAGGAACGTATCTAAAGGCCAGGCACGCTCTCATTAGAGGCACCAGTCTTACTGCGACTGAGGCTCCCCCCCACTGTAGTAAGGCCGGAAACACTCCATCAGGACCAGCTGCCTTAAAAGGATGGAAGCTTCGGATGGCCCATTGGAGTTTCTCCAACGTGATCACCCTGCGAGCATAGAGCCAATCATTGTCTGACGGTGTTTGTATTACGTCTTGCCAGTCGATTACCTGCGCGAAGACGCATCCGGGAAAGTGAGTCTCAACTAGGACGCGTCTTGTTTCTTCAGGCGAAGACGTGAGTGTGTTATCAGGTTTGCGAATGGTAGCGGGCCCAGATGTATTTTGTTGCGCCAGTACTTTCCTTACCCTGTTAGCTTGCTGACAAGATTCAATGCTGCCACAAAATTTTCGCCATCCCGTGGTGCTCCTGAATCGAATGCATTTTTTGTAGCTGGATTTGGCTGCATAATAGTTATCCCAGTCCTCATCCGCACATGTGTTCATGGCTCTATTCAGAGCTTGTCTTACCTTACCGCGTTTTCGCTCCAGTTCAGCGCCCCACCAGGACTGTTTACCCGGCGTGCTACGCGGTGTGGTCTCTGGGCAGGCAGAATGGTAGCTGTTTATGATTGAGTTAGTAAGATGGCTTACATGTACTTCAATCAGTGTCGAGTCCGCAAAAGTAGTCGGATCACTTAGAGTTGCAAGCTTGCAATCAAGGTTGCGTGTGAAGGTTGCTTGATCCGTGTTACGCGGATTCCGCCTTGGTGGTGTTGATGGCACACAGACCTGTATGTCGAAGCGGATCCACCTATGATCAGAGCAGGAGGCCTCGTTGGAGACCTGCCACCCGGTGGTAATTTCCGCCGCGCCCTCTGATGCCAGAGTGAGATCAATGATTGTGCGACTTCGCCTGGTTACGAATGTTGGTTCGGAGCCAGTGTTTAGTAGGGATAGGTTAGTCGAGAATAAGTAATCAACCAAGGCCTTACCCCTCTCGTTTTGCGTGTCCATACCCCACAGTTAGTGGTGAGCATTAGCGTCCACCCCGATGACTAATTCAAGCCCGCATCCCTCGCAGTGGTTCACGAGGCGGGCGAGGTCATGGGGAGGCGGCGCCTCCGCCTCAGGCATATAGGCTGAGGCGAAAACGATCACCATCTCCCTAGCGTCGTCACGCTGTATTCTCAGCTTTGCTGCAGAGATATCTCTGCAACAGAAATCCATTAAGAGCTGTGTTTTGAGGTTACCTGTGACATAGATGCACGATCTGGGGTGATCGTGGTCATTGGTGACTAGGAGCTTACCGCCAAGATTGGAGAGTCCTTGTATGCGGCCCGCCCTAATCCACGGCTCCTGGATCAAGGCAATGGCCGTGTGTTGAACCTCCAGCCACTTGCGGAGCTGAGCCGTCGCGGTCTGACTGTGGTGGAGGTTTGCTTGGACAACTCTACAAATCGACGAAGGGGACGCCATCACTGGTCGAACCCTCTTCGTCCCCCCCAAGTTTGAGCCCGGCAAACAGGTCGCCCTCGTCGAAGCCGTCCCCTCCTAGGCCCGAAGCCGGGGATAGGATGATGTCGTCCAGCTCCTCGCCCGATGAGAGGACGGCACCCACGGTGACGGCTGCAGGGCGGCCGACTCTGCTGCAGCAGGTTCAGCCACGGATGCTACCGGGTTGCATAAAGGGGGAGTGGACTCCCCTTCTGGTGCCTGCGGCACCTGTATCAGTGCCTCGCTGACGGTTCTCGTGGCAGGGTCCCAACCCTGAGGAACGTCCGTGAACCTGCCGTTCCGACCCTGAAACCTCACGTACACTGCCCCTAGTCCAATTGAGAGGCAGCGTCCGGCCTCCATCAGGGTCGGAATCTGATCCACAACAACACCGACCACCACGAACCACGCCTCAGGTTGTTTGTCGGCGTGCAGCAGTACCCACCTCTTGAAGTCAACCCAAGGGTTCTGGTAGCTGAGAGCGCGACCAATATTGGACGGCTCTCCGTAGACCCCCTGCTCATCCGGGATCACGATGCCACACCGTGCACGCTTCTGGATCTCCGACTGGCTCACGACGACTAGCGAGGTGCCAGTTGGGAGAGCTAAGCCAGAGACAGCTTTCCTTAGCCAGGCTAAGGTGTGGTCGTTGCCGCACCACAGTTTGAGGACACCCCCGGCGAACAGCGGCTTCGCGTTGAAGGTCGGCCCTGGAGTGTCTTGTTTGGGGGAGCAGGCCTCGAGGATGATCTGCTTCTGGATAGCAGCGAGTACCTGGTCCGATACATCCTTGCTGAGGATACCCGTTCGGTCGCAGGTGATGGCGACGTCGAGGGTAGCGCTGGCAGCTTTGGCGTAGCTTCGTTGGTCGACCCGTTTGGATTTATCAAGGCGCGGCCGCTTATGCTCTCCCCGAGGTGTCAAAGTCTCGTTGAGAGTTCGCTTGGCCGCGGCCTGATCCTTCCAATCGGGTCGTTGTGTCGTGTCGGTCCCCACAGCCGGACTCCCCGAAGCACCGGTTGGCAGTTGACTGGGCGCAGATCGGCTTGTGCCGGCCTCTGCCTGTAACCGCTTTCCGGCGGAGAAGTTAAGCTGGCCGCCTGTCGATTTGATCGGACTGGCGGCAGTGGCCTGTTTGTTCCCGGAGTCCTTACCTGACCACTTGCGTGCCTGGCGTCGCTCCTTCCTCGTCACTCTGTCCCTCTTTTTGACCTTATCTAAGGCAGCTGGTGGACCTGAAGGGTCAGAGCAAGGGCAAAGGGCTTTTTGAGTGCGTTTTACCCTTGCCCTTGCGTTTGTGTACTGCAGCAGCCGGTGGACCTGAAGGGTCGGTGCAAGGGCGACGGGCTTGTTGAATGCCTTTACCCTTGCCCTTGCTTTTCTGCACAACTTGCCAGGCGCGTGAGAACGCATCCTCGGTGCAGCTGGCTGTCTCCGTTTGACCCGTTACGGCCATCCGGTGGGAGGCGGCTAATGAAGCCACAGGAGTGGGAGGGTGTATGGGTAGGAACCCGGCGCTAGTTTTACCCGGCGCTGGGGTCGGCGTGGAGAGGTTCGGACCGGCAGTGGTATTAATCGTCGCCGTCTTCACTTTGGTTTTAGAAGGGTCGGTACTGGTCCCAGTCAGCGCCGACGTCCTTTGTTTAAACAGGGACTTTTTGGCTTTGGTCTTAGCTGTGGTTCTCGCCACAGCCAGACCTACGCCCGCGCTGGTACCCGCAGCGTTAGCCGCATGGCCACCAGGGGCGAGGGAAGTGCAAGCACCACCCTTGGGAGTCTCATTGGCTTTCGCCTCCACTCCGGTGTTTTGGTTTTTAACTGGCCTTAAATTTTCCATGTTAAAGTGATTTTAAAAATTTCATCTCTCTGGCTCCCACCCTCCATGGAGCCCGCACCTGGGAACGTCTTACTATAAAAAAAGCTCGAACGTTAGGACTACCAGAGAGATATAGGGGCGCAAGGCTGGTTTACAGTGCGACATCGGGTGCTCGAGCGGGTTGGCATAGGGAGTCGAAAGGCCACTACCACAGGGCAGTATTTTGGGACCCAGTCTCTTTCTTGTGTACTTAAATGAACTCTGTGGACTTACTTCTGTAGGTGGAAAAGTAATTTCTTATGCAGATGACACTGTTCTCTTTTCTCAGCTGATACGTGGGAACGTGTCTATAAGGATGCTCAACGTGGTTTTGATATCGTGTGCCACTGGTTAGAGAGTAACATGCTGACACTTAACGCTGATAAAACCCAGTACATAACGTTTTCAATGCGTAACTCTAACTCACCTCCTACATTACTCTCTTTAATTGCACACAACTGCTGCAACAGTGGAATTTACCAATGTCCAGCTTTGGTCAAGACCAATTTCATAAAATATTTAGGAATAACAATAGATAACAATCTCTCTTTTAAACCCATATAGAATTAGTCACTGCTAGACTAAGAAAACTTATTTACGTTTTCAAAAATCTGAGACATGTTGCAGTCCCCAAACTAGTGAAGCAGGTATATTTGGCTCTTGGTCAATCAGTTTTGTCATACTGTATTTCCGTCTGGGGTGGTGCACCAAAAACCATACTAAAGCCACTTGAAGTAGCCCAAAGAGCTATTCTCAAAGTAAGCACTTTCCATCCGTATTTGTTCCCAACCTATCAGCTGTACTAAACTTGTGAGGTCCTGTCTATCCGCCAAATGTTCATACTGCACACTGTCTTGACGCAACATACGAGAGTGAATTTGAAAAACTAGCTGTACCATCCAGGCGACAATCACCTATACACAGTACCAACAGATCCATGTTCAAACACCCTTTCGTTATTAGGTATTTCTGCTTCTTGGGTCCGTACCTCTATGGCAGGATTGGTAGAATTGTCGACATACTTGCCTTAAATAGCAGAAGTTGTAAGAATAAAGTGTTTGAATACATTCATAAGCTGACCTATGACGAAACTGAAAACCTCATAATTGTACCACATTCAATTACACAAACTCACCCTCCTACACACACTCACTCGTCTACATTCTACTCAAAAGGAGGTCACCACTGCACTATACTTAATTTTTCTTTATTTGGTACTTGATCTAAAAATAACGAAATATGTTTATTATTATTAAAGCAAAGAACTTGTAAGCTTTTAAATGAATATTTTTAGGGAAGATCGCTGTTGTCTGAGCTACAGATATTTATTTATCTAGTTCAGACACAGATGTCTTGTCGAATTTTTGTTAGTATAAGCTCATTTATGATATATTTTTATTTATAATGTATCTACTATCATGCTTGAATTTGAATAAATTAAATTTAATTTAATAACAGAATTTTTAATTTAAGATATGTTCATGTGCGTTAGCTTCTATTTCTCGGTCTTGGACTATATTAAACTGATTTTCTATTGATGTGAAATATAAAAGTTAAGTTATAATGTAATCTACTTACTTAATAAAAATCTTAAATCTACTTCTTAAATGAATTGGCAGATAACGGACAGTCTAAACCGCTATGTCTAGACTAGAATCATGAAAGTCTGCACCAGAGTTCCTATAACGAAAGTGAGCACCAAGGAATGATTTTTGAAAACGTCCCTAAAAGGCTTAAATATGAGACTTGATCCCCTATTTAAGCCTTTTAGGGACGTTTTTGTATGGAAGTTCGTCATTATAGCCGAGGAGAAGTGCCATCGGGTGCAGGCTTGTAATTATTAAATATAAGATGATGAAGACTAATCTAACTGAATCGTCTTCATTATGGATCATATAAAACTACAAAAAAATAATGACTGTAAAGGTCCTTGTGTAGTAGAAAGTTCGTTCACAGGACTCCTATAATCTCTCTCTCTTTCATCTCTATAATCTCTCTCTCTTTCATCTCTATAATCTCTCTCTCTCTCTCAATCTTTTTTTAAAAACTATTAAAATATTTGTATCGTGTGATATCCAAAAACGATAAATTACTTCGAAAATATTACCCTGAGGAGAACACGAACACGGCCATTGACAGAAAAGACTATCGGCGACTCTAATAATTCGACACTATATGGCACTACTAACAGCCTACCAGAAATATCAGACCACTAAGCCAATGATAATTATAATGCAAGAGTTGCGACAAAAAAATTAAGAACTTAAGTTATAATTTATTGGCAGCTCACGGGGAGATAGAAAAATTGAAAAAAAAGATAGATTGATTGTAAAGCAGCTTACTCCCCACAGAAAACAACAACAACAACTTATTAAAAATACAACAAATAGTCCAGTTAAAAAACACAATAAGTCAACTCGAATTGTATACCGTTGCACAAGAAACTAACCTACGAAAGTACGACATTTGCCATTATCGGAAACCGAAATGTGGACTAAAGCAAGTATTAGAGACAATTGATGTAAAAGTTGAAAACTTAACAAGTAAAGACTATTGTATTATTTACAATGATGATGAAGACTTCCAACAAACTCATAACTATAGAACTAACCATTTTTATTCCAGAAAAATTAATAACACTAACTCACACTAATTTTATTATTTGTTTACCGACAAATAAATTTAAATTTCAATATAATAATTATTATGTAAAACAACAAAATTATAACAATACTCTGAACAATAGAAGTGTTTAATAATGTTCTATAAATGGATACACAGGCATTTAACGAGGCGTAGGTATCTTTTGGATTCCAACCTAAATGTTTCTTATAACTATGACATGTATAATCATAATTATATTTATAATGCACCAAAATGTCAATGGCCTCATAAATAAGTCGGATCTATTAAGTACACCTGAATGAACACGCAGATGTAGCTAAATATAGATATCTCAAGCATAACCGAACACAACATGAAAATGATGACCAGGAACACCTACATATTTGTAACTACTCACTAGCAGCACGTTACGGTAGACAAGACAGAAACGAGGGCTCGTGCATTCTAGTAAAAAACACATCAATTAGAAAACCATTAATGTAAATTTTCGACGGCGATTGACTGCTGCGCTGCGTGTCGCGGGTTCGATTCCCGCACGGACCAAAAATTTGTATGACCTACAAGTAGTTGTTTCTGGTCTGGCTGTTTGTGTATGTGAGTTTAAATGTTTGTTAACGCGCCCACGATACAGGAGAAAGTCCTACTGTGGGGCAACGTTTTTTAAAAACAAACAAAAAATAAATGGGCCATAACTAATCAAATTGAATGCTGTGCGATAAAGCTGACTTCCCATCCCATCATCATTATTTGTATCTATATACCGCCAAATCATAGTAAAGATAAAGTATCAATGTTTTTTAATAATCTAGAAATGATGTTAAACTAAATAAGTTTTAAAAGTAATAATAATATTATATTAAGTGGAGATTTTAATATAGATATTTGCAAAAATAGTAAAAAGTCATATAGTAAAAAATCATATAATAGTAAAAAGTTCAAAATATACTGTATAGCTACTTGATTCTGGGTCGGGATCTCCAAAAAGTCTGTGTAGCGGGGCTTGCATTGACAACATCATTCATAATATTAGAGGAAGTAGCTGTGAGGTCACAGAATTGGCAATATCAGACCATACAGCACAACTGATTAAATGTGGTGTCAAAAAAACCTGCACATTCTCTCATTGGTTTATCTACAAACGTGACTATAGCGATGAAAATATTAGAAAGTTTGAGGGATACCTGCAAAAGTTATCATGTCATGATGCATATACATGCTTATATCCAAATGAAGCATTTAATGAGTTCCACGACCTATTTAAATTGTTCTTTTCCCAATTAACAAAATAATAAATTTAAACCAAAGTGGATCACAACAGGATTGAAAAAATGTTCAAAACGTAAAAGAGACATGTTATGGGAATATAGAAAGTCATTTTAATTTTTAATTAATAAGCAAAAATAAAACTACCCTAAACAAGAACAAGGTAGGTATTGATAGCATAAAAAATGACAGCAAAATAATAAATAACCCTGAACAAATAGCAGAATCATTGAATAATTATTTTATAGACCAAATTGAATCTCAAAGTGACATTAATCTTAATCTAAATAGTAAACCAGCAATAAACTCTCATCCTAATTCAATATTTATGACACCCACAGTACCCTTTGACATATTTGAAACGATTAATTCCTTGAAAAATACTAAAAGCGCTGGATATGACGACATAGCCGCCGAGGTAATAACAGCCACATCTATCGTTGCACCAATACTCAGCCACATTATCAATGGTAGCATTGAAACAGTCATATTCCTAAAATAATTGAACATTGGACATCGTACTCTGCCACCCCTGCCGACCTTTGCTGGAAAACTGGATCTGTGTATTGCTCTTTTGACGACTGGCTATTATAGATAACGACATCATGAGCCTGTGCATTAATTGCGGAATGTTCAGTTTTCTGTTGAAAGTTGTATTTTATAAAATGATACCAGAATGTGCAACAAATTCATAGTCAAAGATGTGACATCACCAATCCGGGTTGAACCTGCATGGTTAATTACGGCCTATTCCCTCTCTCAGATATGAGGCCTGTGTCACTGCAGTGAGAATGTAATAAGGCCGCTTATGTTTACCCAAACGTGCCACTCAGATGGTTATTGCTAAATGCTAGTGCTAGACCTAATATTAAAATGATAAATGATTGCTTCAGGTAAATGAAAGTGACTTTATCTGCCAAGCTTGCTAGAATCATGCCAATGCTGTGTCTCTTGATGGAAAAGGACCAGAAGAGAGTGAACAGACACCTATAGAACACCGATGAGTGTGTATTCACTGTGGACATTCTCTTTTGAAAAGAGTTTGTTGCCATCAACTTAGGACCAGTACAGTGCAAGAACACAGAATACAAGTGAAGAACTTTGTTGCCATCAACTTAGGACCGGTACAGTGCAAGAACACAGAATATAAGTGAAGAAGTTATAAGAGAATGGATCCAACCACGCACGGTTAGTTTTTCATGGTTTATTAATAACATTCTTTAGTTTAGTTAAAAAATATTATTTGGTATGCTAAAACATTTAAGTGAATAAGAAAGACTGTGTGATAATGGTCAACCTCCTACATCAGGATTTCTTATTTGCAGGATTTCTTTAGACCAGTCTTTTTCAAAGTGGGCAATAATACAACACACATCACTGGTGTAAAGGCACTCTTTAATGTAGATAAATTATTTTGCAGGTGGGTGCTTCAAGTGTTGTTTGTCACTCTTGTTGGGTGCAAGCAAATAGAGCATCCTGAGATTTTCATTCAGGCCCCTCAACACCTGGTGCATTTTCATCAGCTGCAAATGAGCCAAATAGTCAGAACATTCCTCATTTTGAGAATTTGAAGACATTTGAAGAACCTCCAACAAGGCAAGAAACGGTGACCTACAGCAAGAGCTGTCAACATCGGACTCAACCTGGATGATAAGAGGAAGAATAACATCCAGGCATATTAGTGATACAATGTATTTCGTTTCTATATTAATGCTGACAGCTCTGTAAGTGGAAGGGATACTATAATCCTATATTATTGCAAAGAATGTGGTTGGTTACTGTGCTCACACCATGAGCTTAATATGGTATCTTGGTTGGGCACGGCACCAGGGTAATCAATGGCCTCCTGCACAATTTCTGGATAAGTACTGTATTATTATATTATGATAATCATAATGAAGGAGGTGATTGATAAAATATACACAACAAATGTTCTAATTTATGGCCAAATTCCAGCCCTGTAACGCCAGGCCCAAGTTTCTATGGAGTTTGGGTTTTTCCTTTGGTGGTATGAGGAACAAAGTTCACTCATCCACCATAGAAAAGGGAGGATCCTCCGACCAGACGGGTGTTGTGTCTGGTGGGCAACTGCCCGACGGCTGATGTCGGGACGTTGTTTAAGTTAGTTGCGCGGTAAACTTGCTTGTGATGCAGAACGCGTGACGTGTAGTTCGCATGTGGCGATGTTGATGCCGCTACAAAAATACATGCAAAAAACTTAGCCAGCATTCTTATGCTCTCCTAAGAAAAGTGTCAAATTTCGCTACTGACTTATATTTTGGGGGAACTCGCCAGACAGAGAAATGGCGTTCAAATGCCAGAAACAATGCATAGGGGCAATGCGTAGCAATGCACAGCAAGCTGTAAGCCACATATTCAACAGTTCCAGCTATTGACATTCCCGCGACTTTATATACATGTCGCATCCAGCATTTAATGTTTACAACAAGACAAGGCGCGAATTAAGTGATCAACACTTGATTAGTTTAAAAAAAATACTTTATTTAGATGAACAGCGTTACAGTACTTAAGATAGTAATGATTTATTCTAGTCGTGAGACGTATTTATAATTAATTATTGCTAAGTTTACAATATTCTTATGAACTACTTATTTGCTACTTTGAGTGGAGGTGAATTTGCTGACAAAGCAAACAGTGTTAGGGTCGTCACACTTAACTCGCGCCACCTAGCGGCAACGATCAAGACTAGAATTGGCGGGCTTTGACAGAGTCGGAGCGTTTCCGGTCGCTTACGAGGTTGCGGAGAACGCGCCAAGTCAGGCGTTCTTTCGAGTTGAGGACGTTTCGGAACTGTCCTAAGTTTTGTTGTACTCAGTTATTGTAATTTGTAGTGATTGTGTGAATTTCTTGCATTTTAATAAACGCCGTGTATCGTACATTCGTACCCAGTGTGTTTTCATTGTACGAAACCCACCTTATGCCCACATGATGTCTGAATCTAACAGAGTAAATCCTGTCGATCTGACATCAGAACTGGGATTACATCGTGCTAATGAGATCACACGCGGGGACAGTGACAATGTTATTGTCACTGTCCCCGCGTCATCAGTGGCGGATACTTTTTGAAATGCAAAACCAACAAATGCACGCGCTGATACAAACTCTTAAAACCCAGCCAGTGAATAGCAAGTTGGTGTTGCCGGATTTCGACCCCAACAAACCCGATTCCGATGTGCGATCATGGTGCGCTAACGCTGACTTGTGTTTCGACGGGAGTGCAGTGGAAGGAAGCCAGCTTATTTTGACAATAAGCAAGGCGTTTAAAGGGGAGCCCTTTTTCTCCGCATCTACATGGCTGTCGCAGATAAGCTCTACAGCTACAAAAAATAGGCACATTGCAAGCCAGCAGCAGCTCACTGGAGTGCTTCAAGTATGACACGCCAGGTCACATCGCCAGACGCTGCATAGCGGATGGGTCCAGCGCTGCTGTACCAGCGGAGAAACGAGTCCACCATCGTCGAGCCTCCATCAGGAACATTAAAGCATTTTGGTGCGTGTTTCAAATTTGATTTTGCTTCTGGTGCTAAATGTTTTTTTAATGAAGGAGAGTATTACTTGTAAATTAAGAGGTAGAAGAGTAAATGATGTGGTACTCGTATCTTTAGTGGCATATAAAGAACTACATTAAGATGGGCAATCAAAAAGTTAATAGTACTTTGCAATTGCTGTTTCAGGTAGAAATTAACGATTTCGCGACGGAGATTCTATTCCACGTTTTGCCAGATAAGTACTTGCATAGTAATATCCTATTAGGTCGAGAGATTTTGAATAACGGTTTTTGTGTGAGCATGACTGCAACTGAATTAATTCTGACTAGAAAGAAAACTATAAAAGTGTGTTAAGCTATTCAGACTATGGCAATGCTCGTCCACTGCGTGGAGTGTGCGTCATTGTATTTTATTTTATTTTATACCTGCCTTTAACTACTACTAACACTAGAATATAAGTTGTTTTTGTAATACTAACATAATATGGATCCCTGTTATCTGTAATAAATGAATTTTAATTTAATAAAGAATAATTTTGATAAAATTGATACGGATTTACCAATTGATAGAAGACATGACCTTGTAAACATCAATCTCTCTTAGAACATCGAAGACTCTGACTTTTTATTAACGGTTTTCCGACAACACGTGTTAACGCTGGTGACTTGGAGATAGGGATTGCAAATATTCGATGATTTTTAGTATTCGAATATTCGGATACTTTCAGCCTTGTTCGAATTATTCGAAAGATATTTGAATTATTCGAATAGTATTCGAATTATTCAAATAATCTTCGAATATTCGATTGAAATGCCTAGTTGGAAGTAAGATTGATAGATCCTAATCGTACAGTGCAAAGACGTCCTTACAGACTGTCTCCGGACGAACGTCGAATCATGCGGGATGGGGTTATTGAATTGTTACAAGCTAAAATAATTAAAGCCAGTAGTTCGCCGTTTGCTAGTCCAGCCCTTTTGGTTGAAAAGTATGATGGATCAGACCGTATGTGCAGAGATTATAGAGAGCTTAATAATAATACAGTGCCAGAAATCAACGGTTTACCGTTGATTTCTGGCCAAACTTCACGACTCCATGGTGCAAATTACTTAACAAAGTTAGATCCAAAATTTAAAAGTCATAGAGGTTCTTGACGGTGATCGCTACACTAAATTGAATGCTCTCAGCATTCAATTTACAAGTACGCGCATGCAAGCCACTTGAAGTAGAAGACGTTGAGTCGAGTGATAGTGGTGAATCTTAGTTCGGCTGGTCGGACCGTACCAGTAGCCATTTCGTAGCCGTACCCGTTGGAAATCGATAGCTGCTTATAGTAGTCCGTGGATACGCGGTGCGCGGGTGGCTCTGATGGAGGTCGGGTCTTGTAGAGACCATAGAGTCCCTGGGACTCGGAATTCAGGAGAATTCAGTGAAACAAACATGGGGTTTGTTGAAGGGACTTAATGAAAAGCCACAGGCCACAAATAAGATTCCTGCTGTGTGGTTTGTTATGCTCTAAGGTTGATTTATAAATAAATAAATAAAATAAAAAATAAAATACGGTTATTTCGACCAACAAGAATCATAGACACAGTTTTTTACCAAATTAAAAATAAAATAAAAACACATAAAAAAATACCACATACACACATTACCGACCCCGATTGCTCAGTATGTGAACCATACAGCAATGGTTCAGGTACTGGCAATCGAACCTCTGCGCAAATGCCCTCAGGATGCCGCTGGAGCTAGCCCGAACCCTGCGCTCCAGGGATGTACACCGTTTTCGCATAGTAGAATAGAAACAGTCCCGACAGCCGAGAGGCAATGCGCTGCGGCTGCGCTTTCAACATATCATCACGCCTGTAATCCCCGAAGGTTAGGCAGAGGTGTACCTACAGTTAGTTAGTATTTCAGCCAAAGTTTGCCACAGGAAGAAAACAACTATAAATCGTAAATTAATAAGACATTGCATAATTTGACTTTCCAATTAATTGAAACTGACAATTATGTTAGTAATTGACAAAAGATAGATTTTTATGGATAGGTACTATCTTTTAAAATATTGTAAAAGACAGATCTGAGAGCTGTGTGCCACTATCATATTACTTTTCTATTACAGCCAAGCATTTGGTTAAACAAATTGCTTTATTGAGCAATGCAATGACATGTTAAAAAATTCAGCCAATCATAAAGTATCAAAAATTGACATTGAAAATAATTTAAATTAGAAATTAGGACAATAGAGGCAACCTCTAGCAATAATGTACAGAATTAGAATAATGAATCAAATAAAAGTTTAAAATCAGTCAATAGTATCAACTTGGCATAGTGCATCAAAATATTCAAGGATTTGTAAACAAAGATTTAGAAGAAGAATTATTTATGAATTTTAACAGTGTTGATACACTTTGTATAACAAAACATTGGCTTAAAAGCCACCATTTCTTGTTCAATTTTAATAATCACCAGGTTGGTAGTTCGTTCAGCAGAGTAAATGATATACACGGTGGCTCATTTATTTTAGTAATTAACCAGCTTAAATTTAAAGACCGTAAGGATATTGTGAGCGGACTGTTGAAATAGCCTGTATAGAATTGGAGCAGTTTATTGTATTAAGTGTGTGTGTGTTGTGTGTGTAGTGTGTGGGAGGATTGTATGACTGCTTTGAAAAGGAAATGGATGAAGTCTTGCACAAGATTTGTAACTCGAACAAGTACATTATCACTTGTGGTGATTTTAATGTTAAAATGTTAGAAAATTCAGATTCTTGTAGTTAAAAAATAGCTCTGTTTCTGTCCTATAATCTTGTAAACATGTTGTTGGAGCCCACAAGAATAACCCCTACTAGTGCCACATGCCTAGATAATATTTATACAGATATTATACCAAGCCACAAATAAATTATAAATTCACTAGATTCTGATCATTGGGGGCAAAGGATTACTATCCAAAACTGAAATAACAAAGTGGTTAAAAAAGATATCACTTTTAACCCCAAAACTGCAAGTCGCTTGGAAGCTTTTAAAGGTAAACTCATTAAGAAATCACCAGTTTCTGGTCTATTCATGCTGGTCCTAATCATCATTATAATGATTTTTTTTTTGATTATCTCGGTTAATAGTAACGCATCTTTCAGTGATTGGGCTACCATTGGTATTCATAAAAGTAAAACACGGCTTTATGAGCTGTACAATGAAAGGAATTATATGTAAACACTGATGAATTTAATTTATATAATAGAAATTATTCAAAATTATTTAAAAAGGTTTGTTGTATCGCCAAGTCGCGTTATTTGAGTTCGAAGATTAAAAATAGTAAGAAGTAATGTAATCAAAACGACTTGGAATATTATTAATAGTGAAACGGGAAGGTCTAGTAACAGAAATATTGACTATAACCTGTCAATTAATGACAACATAATATAATCAGACTCACAAGTCGCCGTGGCCTTTGAAAATTTATTTTAAGATATTCCCGTTTCAACTAATAAATCCCTAAACACATCACCTTCTGTTGCTGAGTCTTTGCTCACCGAAAATATTAATGTTTGCGGTTCTTAATTTCACTTTGAACATAATTATTGCCTGTAGATATATATATATCGGCGCAACTACAAATAGTTCGTAGTTCGTTCGTATTGAAATATTTAAGATTCATAATTTGATTGTTTAAAATTAGTTTACAAACAAATGATTGATTAATTACGATGTAAATTACGTTAAACATGTTAAATACTACTTCTATTACCAAAATTAATTATAATTTGCCTAGTTTAATACTTAACCTAAAAATGTGCACGTGCGACAGACACTATAAATACGGCCGCACTGTGAGCACTCGATCCCTCATCCGATCCGCGCCGGCGTCCCTCAGGGGTCTGTGCTGGCTCCGCTCATTTTTACGCTGTTCACCAGTGACATCCCGAAAAGTAGAAAGGCGCAGTTAGCTCTGTTCGCAGACGACACGGCCATCTACTACACCGGCCGCAGTCAAGACCTGATCTCCCGCATCCTACAGACCGAAGTCAACAGACTCGGTTACTGGTTCATGAAGTGGAGGATCGAGGTCAATCCTGATAAGAGCCAAGCGGTCCTCTTTTCTAGGCCCCGGCGTAGACCGGACCTACCACGACAGATCAAGATGTTCGGCAAGCCTATCCCTTGGGAGAAGCGAGCCAAATATCTCGGTGTGATCTTAGATCACCACATTTCGTTCGCTGAGCACATAAAGCAAGTGCGTTCGCGCGCTGCTTTCGCTCTCGGTAGGCTTCATTGCGTTCTGAACTCACGCAGCAAGTTGTCCCTTAAGGGCAAATTGCGTATTTACACAGCGTGCATCCGGCCGATTATGACGTACGCGTGTGCCGCTTTCGCACACGCCCGTCCCCATCTCATTCACAGAATGCAGGCACTTCAAAACCGATTTCTCCGTAAAATTACGGACGCTCCATGGTTCGTTCGGAACGAAACCCTACACGTAGATCTTAGAATCCCCACCATCAAGCAGTTTTTGAAACGCGCGACAAAGCGGTTCTTCGAGTCCGCAGATAGACATCGCAACCCCTTGGTTGTGCAGGCAGCTAGCTATAGGCCATCTCAAATTAGTCAGACTCGCCGACCTAGGCATACTCTCTCAGACCCGGATGACCCCATTACTCTCCTTCAGGAAAGCAATAGGGCCACAAGTACAGTGCACAAACACAAACCGTCATTCCGTCCTCGCCGCCGAGGTACCACGCAAAGTTCAAGAATAAATTGTTCCCCCCGTCCCTTGCACGTCGAACCGCCAGCCCCGAGGCTGAGTGAGCCGTAGCATTTAATAGTACGAGTAATCCCCGTTAATAATCATGAATTTAAACTTTCGATCCAGCCCGTCCCCAATTTGCTTTGTTTTTCCCCAACGACGCCCTAAGCCGAGGTTCGTACCCCACAGGGGGTGCCCTTAGAGCGCTGTCGTTTAGTTTTTAATACTTATATTTACGCTCCTGGCTGGAGGCTTTAAGCTAAAACCTTAGGGCAGCCACAGGAAAGACCGGTTAAGCAGTCACGGCCTCTCAAGGTCAACTGCGAGATGCCATATATAAAAAAAAAAAAAAAGAGCACTCGATTCATTCTTGTTCGAGCCGCTGGACAGTGCGGACCTCTCTGTGACGTCGTTACGCTGTCGGTTGAATAAACGAAGCTTTGAAACAAGTCCTGAAGTTTCCTTTAAAAATCGAAGATGAGTGATCACCAGGAAAATAACATCAGTGACGTCAGCCATGCTGACGTCACACTTTTTAAAAACAATACGGAGGTCCTTTCCGTCATCAGAAGTGGGATTGCAAGAAGCTCCTACCCAGGCCACTTCCTCATCAGCTCGTTCACCACCTGATCAACCGGAACCAACCAACGTACAGCAACATGGGCCAGTGTTCGTCACAAACGCACCATTGGAAGCTGTACTACAATCAAGACCGCAAACATACACTCACCATGGAATGCAGATGGATGGGATACCACCACAGTTCCTGATGCAAATGATGGAGACGATGCAGAAAATGTCGGAGCGCTTATGTGCTCCACCTACCGAAACAAAAATAAGAATCAAGGACGTCTACTTACCATCGTTCGACCCGGACACCCACGTCGGTGTACGAGAATGGTGCCAGCATATAGATCAAGCAATTGAAGCCTACAAGCTGAATGATTTCGATGTCCGCATGAAAGTCTGCAGCCTGTTGAAGGGGCGTGCAAAAATGTGGATCGATGATTGGATGGTGACTACTAATACGTGGGAAAAGTTGCGGAAGAACCTCATAACCACGTTTGAACCTGAAAACAGATACTCCCGAGACATCATCATGTTCAGAGAACATGTTTACGACACCACAAAAGACATTGCTGAATTTTTGTCACGCGCATGGATCCTATGGAGAAGGGTCACCAAGGACGAACTGGGAGACGAACACGCTGTGGAAGCTGTGATTGGATGCGTCAACGATGAGCGTTTGCGTATTGAATTATTGAATATCAGAGCAACCACTGTTCCTGAACTCATCTCGGTTGCAACATCTATACGGAAGAAGCGTCCTCACTCAAACTCAAGTTCCACAATGCATATCAAGCGTCCACGATTATTGGACAATACACAATCAACATCGAGCTGCCGTATATGTAAAAAGACAAACCACTCCACCAACGACTGCAGATTCAAACCTTCAGAAAATAGACCTGAAGCTGATAAAAAGGATTCAAAAACAACAACGCCGCCTGCCTGTACCTATTGCAAGAAACCTGGTCACACTTACGAAACTTGCTTCAAACGTGAAAGTTCGTTGACTTCAAACATGAACTGCGTAGCAAGCAATAAGCTGGCCCCAACTGCGATCAAAATAGGCGAAAGGAGTCTGCAAGCTGTGTTCGATAGCGGGGCTGAATGCTCAATTATACGAGAATCTCTCGCTGCTGTTCTACCTGGTCAGAGGAGACCAGTAGTCAACTATATTCATGGTACTAATCTGAGTATGATAATCACATCCAACGGGACGAAGCTAATTCATAAAACACTCGTCAATCATGTGAATACGAGTTCTCCTCTCTTCAACAACCTGGACTGTGACCTAACCAACGAAGATGAAGTCTTGCAGCTACGTCGACTTCTGAATAAATACGAACACCTATTTATTCGTGGATATCCCAAGACTCGAGTCACCACCGGTGAACTAGAAATCAGACTGAAAAACCCTGATAAATTCGTGGAAAGAAGACCATATCGCCTCAGTCCAGTGGAACGAGAGAAGGTTCGCAGCATAATTCAAGAACTTCTTGAACACAATATCATCCGCGAAAGCAAATCACCTTACTCAAGCCCCATCATTTTAGTCAAGAAAAAGAATGGTGATGATCGGCTTTGCGTAGACTTTCGAGAACTTAACTCGAATACTCTACGTGACCATTACCCGCTTCCGCTAATTTCTGATCAGATTGACCAGTTGGCAAATGGTCATTTCTACACAAGCCTTGATATGGCAGCAGGTTTCTACCAGATTCCTATTGGTGAAACCTCCATAGAGAAGACCGCCTTCGTCACACCAGATGGTTTATATGAATACCTCACCATGCCGTTTGGTTTGAGCAATGCTTGTTCAGTATACCAGCGATGCATCAACAGAGCTTTAACATCATTGCTGGGAACAGCTGCACAGGTCTACGTGGATGACGTGCTGAGTAAATGCACAGATTTCCCTGAAGGAATATCACACCTGGAGCGAATCCTCATAGCACTACAAGATGCTGGCTTTTCCATCAACGCTGACAAGTGCAGTTTCTTCAAACGATCCATCGAATATCTCGGAAACGTTGTTTCTGATGGACAAGTACGACCAAGCCCGAAAAGTAGAAGCTCTCGTCAAAGCCCCAGTGCCTAAGACTGTCAAACAGGTCAGACAGTTCAATGGTCTGGCAGGATACTTCAGGAAATACATCCCGGACTTTTCCCGTATAATGGTACCTCTCTACGAACTGACGAAACAAGGTGCCAAATGGGTATGGACAGATAAACACGAGAAAGCCCGTAACACAATCATCGAATGCCTAACGTCTGCTCCAGTACTTACATTGTTCCAAGAAGAAGCACCCATACAGCTATACACGGATGCAAGTAGCCTCGGATTTGGTGCAGTACTGGTACAGGTGATTGATGGACGTCAACATGCAGTTGCTTTTATGAGTATGAGAACCACAGAGGCTGAAAGTCGCTACCATGCCTACGAGTTGGAGACACTGGCAGTGGTGCGTGCTGTAAAACACTTTCGTTAATACCTATATGGCCGAAAATTCAACGTGATAACGGACTGCAACGCATTAAAAGCGTCCAAACACAAAAAGGATCTCTTGCCGCGGATTCATCGCTGGTGGGCATTCTTGCAGAACTACGATTTCGAAGTCGAGTACCGCAAAGGCGCACGGCTTCAGCATGCTGATTTTTTCAGCAGAAACCCAACTGAGTTTGCAGTTAATGTTATGACAAGAGACTTGAACTGGCTCAAAATTGAACAGCGCCGAGACGAGGAACTACGACCAATAATGGACAGCCTTAGTGACAATAACCCTGTAGAGGATTATGTCTTGGAAGATAATGTCCTAAAGAAGAACGTCAATGATCCTGTCTTCGGTCAGCAGTTTAGTACAGTCGTTCCTAAGTCCTTCCAATGGAGTATCATCAATTCTTTTCACACGGCACTGAAACATCCCGGCTGGGAAAAGACATTGCAAAAAATCAGAGAAACTTATTGGTTCAAGAAAATGAGTTCTACTGTCCGAAGATTTGTGGATAACTGCGTAATATGCCGAACATCCAAAGGAAGATCCGGTGCCATTCAAGCCCAATTACATCCAATACAAAAACCAACGGCTGCCTTCCAAGTTATTCATATGGACATAACAGGAAAACTGGGTCATAGTAACCATTGATGCCTTTTCGAAGTACGTTTTACTCTACTTCGCCAGCAACAAAAAACCACACAGCACATTGGCTGCTCTGAAACGTACTGTGTATCTATTTGGCACACCAGTCCAAATCATAGTCGATGGAGGAAGAGAGTTCCTTGGCGAGTTCAAAGACTACTGTGATCAGATCGGAATAAATATCCACGCTATAGCCCCAGGAGTCAGCCGAGCGAATGGGCAAGTTGAAAGGGTCATTGCAACCATCAAGAATGCATTGGTCATGATCAAAAACTACGAAACAGAGCAGTGGCACACTGTACTAGAAGAACTTCGACTGGCAATCAACTGTACAACTCATCGTGTCACCGGTGTTGCTCCACTGACACTCATTACACAACGGAAGCACTGCGTATCTCCAGAGCTTCTCACTTGGTGGATATTGACAATGAAACCATCGATATCGAAGCACTTACTCAACAGGTGCAACAGAAAACGTTACGAATAAGCGAACAAGACAGACAACGCTTCAACCTACACAAAGCCAAAATCCATCATTTTCAAAGAGGAGACTACGTATTGATCAAGAATAATCCTCGTAACCAAACCTCGCTGGACCTTAAATTCAGTGAGCCATATGAAGTCTGCAGAATATTGGAAAATGACCGATATTTGGTGAAGAAAGTTGTCGGCAGAGGTCGACCCCGCAAGGTTGCCCATGATCAGCTTCGCCGTGCTCCACAACCTGGTGAACAGTTGACCGTATCGGCGGGAAATTAATCACCTACTCACCGAGACTCTGCATCATCAACTGAGCCTATTCCATCGACCTCACGAGAAGAGCTGTAAGAACAGTCAATTCGAAACCCATCAGAATAAATGGTAAGAAACTCAATTCAATATTAATAATTCCAAATAACCCTACGAGAACCTTTAACACATCTACGACACTCCGAGAACCTCCGAGAACCTCCGAGAACCTCCGAGAACCTCCGAGAACCCTTCGAGAACCTACAAACTTTAATATTTTCAAACATACAAGACAGTTGTGTGTTATGGCATTATGTAACAACCAACATAAAGCAACGCAAGTTACATAACAGATATCCAACTCAGAGAAAATCTTTCTTTATTTACATGTAATCACAAATATACCAACGAGAATCAACGAGGCTGGTGCAGAGCGCGCACCGCCTGTCAGTATGGCCGTATCGGCGCAACTACAAATAGTTCGTAGTTCGTTCGTATTGAAATATTTAAGATTCATAATTTGATTGTTTAAAATTAGTTTACAAACAAATGATTGATTAATTACGATGTAAATTACGTTAAAAATGTTAAATACTACTTCTATTACCAAAATTAATTATAATTTGCCTAGTTTAATACTTAACCTAAAAATGTGCACGTGCGACAGTCACTATAAATACGGCCGCACTGTGAGCACTCCATACCTGATCATGCTAATGACCACCATCTTCAATGGTGCTCTTAGTAATAACATTTTTCCACAATCGTGGAAAAATGCCACCGTCATCGGTATCCCGAAGCCCGGCAAGCCTAAGACCGAGCCTTCCAGTTACCGTCCCATCAGTTTGCTCGACGTTTTCGGCAAGGTCTATGAGAGGCTTATTTATAAGCGTCTCAGAGACTACGCCGAGACGAAGGGGCTCATCCCCAACGAACAGTTCGGTTTTAGAACCCAACATTCTTGCGTACAACAGGTCCACCGTATCATAGAACACATAAGCGCCGGTTTCCAGCGCGGGTTCATGACGGGTGCTGTGTTCTTCGATATCGCGAAAGCGTTCGACAAAGTCTGGCACAACGGCTTATTGTATAAGCTATACAAATTCGGTGTGCCAGATCGTCTCGTGCTCATCTTACGGGACTATTTGTTGAACCGCACCTTCCGCTATCGCATCGAGGGTGCGCTCTCTTCCCCTCATCCGATCCGCGCAGGCGTCCCTCAGGGGTCTGTGCTGGCTCCGCTCATTTTTACGCTGTTCTCCAGTGACATCCCGAAAAGTAGAAAGGCGCAGTTAGCTCTGTTCGCAGACGACACGGCCATCTACTACACCGGCCGCAGTCAAGACCAGATCTCCCGCATCCTACAGACCGAAGTCAACAGACTCGGTGACTGGTTCAGGAAGTGGAGGATCGAGGTCAATCCTGATAAGAGCCAAGCGGTCCTCTTTTCTAGGCCCCGGCGTAGACCGGACCTACCACGACAGATCAAGATGTTCGGCAAGCCTATCCCTTGGGAGAAGCGAGCCAAATATCTCGGTGTGATCTTAGATCACCACATTTCGTTCGCTGAGCACATAAAGCAAGTGCGTTCGCGCGCTGCTTTCGCTCTCGGTAGGCTTCATTGCGTTCTGAACTCACGCAGCAAGTTGTCCCTTAAGGGCAAATTGCGTATTTACACAGCGTGCATCCGGCCGATTATGACGTACGCGTGTGCCGCTTTCGCACACGCCCGTCCCCATCTCATTCACAGAATGCAGGCACTTCAAAACCGATTTCTCCGTAAAATTACGGACGCTCCATGGTTCGTTCGGAACGAAACCCTACACGTAGATCTTAGAATCCCCACCATCAAGCAGTTTTTGAAACGCGCGACAAAGCGGTTCTTCGAGTCCGCAGATAGACATCGCAACCCCTTGGTTGTGCAGGCAGCTAGCTATAGGCCATCTCAAATTAGTAAGACTCGCCGACCTAGGCATACTCTCTTAGACCCGGATGACCCCATTACTCTCCTTCAGGAAAGCAATAGGGCCACAAGTACAGTGCACAAACACAAACCGTCATTCCGTCCTCGCCGCCGAGGTACCACGCGAAGATCAAGAATAAATTGTTCCCCCCGTCCCTTGCACGTCGAACCGCCAGCCCCGAGGCTGAGTGAGCCGTAGCATTTAATAGTAATCCCCGTTAATAATCATGAATTTAAACATTCGATCCAGCCCGTCCCCAATTTGCTTTGTTTTTCCCCAACGACGCCCTAAGCCGAGGTTCGTACCCCACAGGGGGTGCCCTTAGAGCGCTGTCGTTTAGTTTTTAATACTTTTATTTACGCTCCTGGCTGGAGGCTTTAAGCTAATACCTTAGGGCAGCCACAGGAAAGACCGGTTAAGCAGTCACGGCCTCTCAAGGTCAACTGCGAGATGCCATATATATAAAAAAAAAAAAAAAAAAAGAGCTCTCCATCATACTGCGTTCGGATCTCGCTGCTATCGGTGTGCTCCCGCCCTCCTGCCGCTCTCTCGTGCCCGGTATTGTTACGCTTGCGTAACGCTCTCGTAGTCGCCCCGACTACATCCGATCGTCGATTGATTGGGTCGATTAATTTATTAATCAATTCAATCGAAAGACCTGGATCACAAAAATTGTCTTTTTCAAGACAGGTGTTTCTATAACAGGAAAACGTTATTAAATTCACTAGGCCCCTTCTGGGTAAAACCACAGTTTCGTGGTCCTCGGTGGATACCTTACGGTGCCAACGAAGCCGAGTGGGGTGCTGACCCAAACGCACCCGCCGAACCCCCTCAGGGAGAGTCAATAATTTGGACGGGTCCCAGAGTTAACCGGCCTTGGGGGATCTCCTAGTCGGCTCTGGTGACAGTTTTCCTCCCACAGCGACTCACCTAGTGTCTTTAGGTTGTGTCTATACCCTTCGCGCTAGACCAAACAGGGCCCCCTTGCACAATAAGATTGGCAACGGGATCACAAGCTCAGGGCTCACCATAGGTACTCATCCTCCCTGTCTACACCCGACAGGGAGCGAAACTCATCCCCGGACCAATCCACCCGGGGAGTTAGGCGTAGGGCCCGATAGGTCATTTTCTAGTAGTGGAGTCCGGCTCCAAAATTCCTCCGTTAGGGTCCCCCCTCTCGGAAGTATGGAGGACGACCTCTTACTGACGTTCGTCAGAGAGGTCCTCCTCAAGGACCAGGACTTCCTCAGGAAGTACGCGTCACAAATTAGTGGGTTGAGGGCTACGCCATCAGCGAGCCTCTCCCAGTTCAGCGATGCGCTCGCTAGCAACTCGGACGACTCTGACTCACAGAGTCGGTCGGATAGTCCGATTGTGTCAATGGACACCACCGCCCCCGCGGACAATAACGCGGCGGCGGCGAATTTTAACTCCGACTCTTCGGATGCGGAGACAGGCTCTTGTTCGTCCTCCTCTGGACCATCATCATGGAAGGGGGCATCACCTCAGGCCCTGGCAAGAGGAAAAAGAACAAGAGCAGGTCTTCGCAACCTAGTAAAATGGTTGCGATCGAGGCTCCCTCGACCTCCGCTCCCTCTACCCCCGCGGTAGTCGCCACTAGGGCCCCTACCCCGGCTCCGTCCGCGCCGTCGCAAGCTACCACTTCCGGTACTGCGGCCGCGTCCGCCAAGACTCCTTCTGCCTCCAAGAAGGCATCCCGTCCCCCACCCATTATCATTCAAGATAAGGGCAGGTGGACGGAAGTTTCACAAAGGTGCAGTGATCTTAGGATCAATTTCACCAGTGCCATCAGCACACAGCCAGGCATTAAAGTTTCCGTTCCAACGTCGAACGACTACAGGGAACTTACAAAACTTCTTCGGGCGAGAGGAATCTCATTCCACTCATACACCCTCCCCGAGGATCGTCAGATACGCGTGGTGATCCGTAGGATCCCCAGTGAGATCGCCACGGACGACATCAAGGCAGACCTAGAGAGACAGGGGATCCCTGTCCTCGGAGTGCACAGGATGCACCGATCCAGAGGTGGATCCGCATACGACATGGTTCTTGTCGTGTGCCCACAAACTGAAGGGCATCACCCAATTTTCAAGGTCAGCTCGATATGCTACCTTAAGGGCTTCGACGTCCAGAAGCCCCACAAGTCAAGCATCATAGGCCAATGCCACAGATGCCAATTATACGGACACGCGCAAAAGAACTGCTTTGCGAAACCCAGGTGCGTCAAGTGCCTGGGCGAGCACGGCACTTCTGAGTGCACTCGTCCAAAGGACCGTGCCCTCTGCACCGAGCCTCCCAGCTGCGTCCTATGCGGCCAACAGGGTCACCCAGCCAATTACCGTGGCTGTCCTAAAGCCCCAAAGTCATCTTCCTCGAAGCTGACCAAGCGTTTCGACGCGAGGCAGCAGCGAGAGCACCCCGGGTACCCCGCTACCCTGTCCCAACCTCCGCAGCGTCTGAGCCCTCAAAGGTCCAGTCCGTAGAACTATTTTAACCACCAGCAGGCCTTCCCTGCCTTCGGCCAATATATGGCCCCTCCTCTCCATCCTCAACCTCTGATGATGGACCCCAATATTCGCGCTCAACGCGCTCAACAGGCAACCGCCGCTAATACCGCGATTCCCGCGGCTCGCGCGCCTCTCGCACCCCGCGCGCCTCCCGCGCCCCCCGCGCCCCGCACGCCTCTCGCGCCCCGTGCACCTGAGCCAGCTCCTAAAGCCGCGACTTCTTCAGTTGGCGCCGTCGCTAACGCACTAGACGCGTTTAATGTGATCACGAGCACATTCAACGTGTTCATGTCTCCTCGCGCCATTCAAATGGCCGGGGAATTAGTTAAGGCTCAATCCTCTGGCAATCTTTATCAGATCCAGAGCATATTCAATGCGTACCCGGAAATTACGCAAGTCCTCAACACCTTCGCGAAACGGCCCTAATATGTATAATACGGCCCCCGCAAGAACTAAACTCAGATCCCTCAAGTTAGGCTTCTTCAATGCCAACGGCATTAGGGGACAACGCGACGAAGTCGCCGAGTTCCTCCGCGTCAACAAGTTAGATATTCTCCTAGGACAGGAAACCTTCCTCAAGCCGAGTCATCGAAACCCGTCAGTTGCGAACTATCGCATAGTTCGCAACGACAGGTCTCGATGCCACAGGGGCGGCACCTTGATCTATTATAGAACCCCTCTATACTGTATTCCTCTCGATCCTCCAACTCTCTCGTGTCTTGAAGTGTCTGCATGTAGACTAGGCATGTCAGGTCATAGACCGATTACGATAGTTTCGGCTTACATGCCGCCCACCGCGACCTCGTCAGCAGACGGTCTCAAACTGCTCTCTGACGATCTTTCAATTCTTTTTGGCCTGAGCGAATCCGTTATCATAGCGGGTGACCTCAACGCCAAACACCCGGCCTGGAATAGTACCAGTACCACGTTCCGAGGCAGACACTTGTTTGACCTCTGCCCCGTCCTAAACTTTGACGTCATCGCCCCGATGACGCCCACCCACTACCCTCACGACCCCAACCATACCCCTGACGTATTGGACATAGCGCTCCTAAAGAATATCTACCTCCGGTTGGATTCGATAGAGGCGATGGACGAACTGACTTCCGACCACCGACCAGTCGTCATGAGACTGGTCCCTCGCGACGGACTCCCTGACCCGGACGAACCCTCTCGTAACAAAGTAGTCACGGACTGGAGGAAAGTAAGCGATCGCTTGAAATCCACCACTTCCCCTCTACTAGACTCTATAACAGATCAGTTTACCTCAATCGCTGACACGACGGCCGCGATCGGCTCACTCACGGAACACGTACAATCGGTCCTGAACGATTGTTCAAGGCAAGCTCCGGCGATGGACGAACATCGCTTGAGGCTGCCGGACGATGTGCGTGAACTGCTGACTGAGAAGAACGCGGCTACTCGTGCCTACGACGTCTTTCCCTGTGACGCCAACAAAGCTCACATGCGCTATTTGCAGAGATCTGTAAAGACACGCATGGCCGAGCTGCGTGACGGTAACTGGGACAAGATGTTGAGCGAGCTAGAGCCCACTCATCTGGCATTCTGGGAACTTCAGAGGAAACTCAAGTCCCAGCAAGTAGTCTCTATGCCTCCCCTGACACGACCCGACAGGACGATAGCATTCGACGACATCGACAGGGCTGAATGCCTAGCTGACAGCCTCGAGACCCAGTGCTCGCCCAGCTCTCAACCAGTAGACCAGGCTCACCTCGCCGAGGTGGATGCCGAAGTCGAACGTAGAGCCTCTCTCCCTCCGGTCAAAGACCCTGATTGTCCTCTAGACCCCGTCTCCCCGGACGAGGTTCACGATATAATCAAGGGTCTGAAACCCCGTAAAGCCCCTGGATCAGACGGTATCACCAATAGGGTGGTCCAGTTGTTCTCGGCTCACCTGATCATGCTAATGACCACCATCTTCAATGGTGCTCTTAGTAATAACATTTTTCCACAATCGTGGAAAAATGCCACCGTCATCGGTATCCCGAAGCCCGGCAAGCCTAAGACCGAGCCTTCCAGTTACCGTCCCATCAGTTTTCTCGACGTTTTCGGCAAGGTCTATGAGAGGCTTATTTATAAGCGTCTCAGAGACTACGCCGAGACAAAGGCGCTCATCCCCAACGAACAGTTCGGTTTTAGAACCCAACATTCTTGCGTACAACAGGTCCACCGTATCATAGAACACATAAGCGCCGGTTTCCAGCGCGGGTTCATGACGGGTGCTGTGTTCTTCGATATCGCGAAAGCGTTCGACAAAGTCTGGCACAACGGCTTATTGTATAAGCTATACAAATTCGGTGTGCCAGATCGTCTCGTGCTCATCTTACGGGACTATTTGTTGAACCGCACCTTCCGCTATCGCATCGAGGGTGCGCTCTCTTCCCTTCATCCGATCCGCGCAGGCGTCCCTCAGGGGTCTGTGCTGGCTCCGCTCATTTTTACGCTGTTCTCCAGTGACATCCCGAAAAGTAGAAAGGCGCAGTTAGCTCTGTTCGCAGACGACACGGCTACTCCACCGGCCGCAGTCAAGACCAGATCTCCCGCATCCTACAGACCGAAGTCAACAGACTCGGTGACTGGTTCAGGAAGTGGAGGATCGAGGTCAATCCTGATAAGAGCCAAGCGGTCCTCTTTTCTAGGCCCCGGCGTAGACCGGACCTACCACGACAGATCAAGATGTTCGGCAAGCCTATCCCTTGGGAGAAGCGAGCCAAATATCTCGGTGTGATCTTAGATCACCACATTTCGTTCGCTGAGCACATAAAGCAAGTGCGTTCGCGCGCTGCTTTCGCTCTCGGTAGGCTTCATTGCGTTCTGAACTCACGCAGCAAGTTGTCCCTTAAGGGCAAATTGCGTATTTACACAGCGTGCATCCGGCCGATTATGACGTACGCGTGTGCCGCTTTCGCACACGCCCGTCCCCATCTCATTCACAGAATGCAGGCACTTCAAAACCGATTTCTCCGTAAAATTACGGACGCTCCATGGTTTGTTCGGAACGAAACCCTACACGTAGATCTTAGAATCCCCACCATCAAGCAGTTTTTGAAACGCGCGACAAAGCGGTTCTTCGAGTCCGCAGATAGACATCGCAACCCCTTGGTTGTGCAGGCAGCTAGCTATAGGCCATCTCAAATTAGTAAGACTCGCCGACCTAGGCATACTCTCTTAGACCCGGATGACCCCATTACTCTCCTTCAGGAAAGCAATAGGGCCACAAGTAGGTACAGTGCACAAACACAAACCGTCATTCCGTCCTCGCCGCCGAGGTACCACGCGAAGTTCAAGAATAAATTGTTCCCCCCGTCCCTTGCACGTCGAACCGCCAGCCCCGGGGCTGAGTGAGCCGTAGCATTTAATAGTAATCCCCGTTAATAATCATGAATTTAAACTTTCGATCCAGCCCGTCCCCAATTTGCTTTGTTTTTCCCCAACGACGCCCTAAGCCGAGGTTCGTACCCCACAGGGGGTGCCCTTAGAGCGCTGTCGTTTAGTTTTTAATACTTATATTTACGCTCCTGGCTGGAGGCTTTAAGCTAATACCTTAGGGCAGCCACAGGAAAGACCGGTTAAGCAGTCACGGCCTCTCAAGGTCAACTGCGAGATGCCATATATAAAAAAAAAAAAAAAAAAGAAAAAAAAAGAGCACTCCATTCATTCTTGTTCGAGCCGCTGGACAGTGCGGACCTCTCTGTGACGTCGTTACGCTGTCGGTTGAATAAACGAAGCTTTGAAACAAGTCCTGAAGTTTCCTTTAAAAATCGAAGATGAGTGATCACCAGGAAAATAACATCAGTGACGTCAGCCATGCTGACGTCACACTTTTTAAAAACAATACGGAGGTCCTTTCTCCGTCATATATATATATATATATAAATAATAGATATAATTAAAACCTTTCACACTTTAAATTTAAAAAAGACTGCAGATCTTAAGCGTCTACCTGTTACCGTTATCAATATCGAGCAAAAACGAGCAAAAAAATCAAGTTTATTGTATGGGAGCCCCCTTAAATATTTATTTTATTCTGTTTTTTTGTGTTTCTTGTTATAGCGGCAACAGAAATACATCATCTGTGAAAATTGCAACTGTCTAAGTATCACGGTTCATGAGATACAACCTGGTCACAGACGGACAGACAGACAGACAGACGGACGGCGGAGCCTTAGTAATAGGGTTCCCGTTTTACCCTTTGGGTACGGAACTCTAAAAACGGAACCCTTATATAGGATCACTCGTGTGTCTGTCTGTCCGTCTGTCACAGCCAATTTGCTCCGAATCTACTGGACCGTTTAAGTCGAAACTTGGTAGACATACGAATTTCCGTGACCCAAACTCGGACATGTAACTTAAATAATAGGTTGGGGAAAAAGTTTCTTCGCATTTTTTAAGAAAATTCAAAACATTTTGTTAATATAGTTTATTTACATTTAACTAAAGTATGTAGGTACCATTTTGTTCGATAACTTTTTGCCATCTTGTAGGTAGGGACATGATCCCATTGCTATAGAAATTTTGGGACGTCTGATCAAAATACCGCGACAAGTGATTTTGGCAGTCCTCTCGTGATGTTAACCTGACACTGCCTAAAGAATTCTGAAGAGACCGAAACAGGTGGAAATCTGAAGGTTCAAGGTCAGGACTATACGGCGGATACATTAACACCCCCCAGCCAAACTATCTTAATTTTTGCTGAGTGGCTAAAGATGTGTGAGGTCTAGCGTTATCATGATGAAAAACCACACCCCTTCTGTTGATTAATTCCGGCCGCTTTCTCTCAACTTCTTGCTTTAATTTCATCAGTTGTTCGCATTAGAGTTCAGAATCGATGGTCCTGCCTGGTGGTAACAGCTCATAACGAATAATGCCCTTCCAATCCCACCACACACACAGCATCACCTTGTTGCGAGTTAACCCAGTTTTCGCCACAGTCTGTGAAGCCTGACCAGCCTTTGACCACGACCTTTTTCGCACGTTCTTGTCGTACGTGATCCACTTTTCATCACCAGTTCAGCTGTCAGCTTCTTCAAAAATGGTTCGGTTTCTTTACGTCGTAATAAAGATTCACAAATGAGTACACGGTTCATTAGGTTTCTTTCAGTGAGCTCGTGAGGTACCCAAATATCGAGCTTTTTTGTGTACCCAGTTTTTTTCAAATTGCCAAAACTGTTTTGTGGTCAATTCCCAGTTCTTCAGCTACGTCGTAACTACTGATATGCTATACTACTGATATCTTCCTCCACTTTTTCAAAAATGGCATCCATTTTATCCGTAATAGGGCGACCAGAGCGACGTGCATCTTTGACATCAAAATTTCCGGATTGAAAACGCTTAAACCAAATTTGTGCTACTCTCACAGACACTGCACTAGGTCCATAAACACACACAACTTTTTCGCGGCTTGCGTTGCATTTTTACCTTTTTTGTAGTAAAATTTTAAAATGTATCGAAATTCTTCATTAGATTCACTCATCTTGACAGTACGAAAAACAAATGAAAATCACACATTTTCCTAATTTGAATTTGGAATTATGTTCTTTAAAATTTTAACTTTCAATGATACCAAAACCAGCCAGATACAAATAGTATAGCCAAAGAGATTTAATTACAAGTTCATACATACTATAATGCGAAAAGACTTTTTCCCCAACCTAATAAATGAATTTTAAATTGACCCCCATGGGTCACTTTTGGGAGGCTAATAAAGAAAATAAAAATAAAGTTTTGCAAACTGCACTGTGTTGTATCAAATGAAAAGGCTTGTTGTAAGGATTTCAGATATATATATAAATACTTTTAAAATTTTAAAGAAAATCGATGAAAATTGACCATTACTCTTATATCCTAAACGAATGAGCCTATAACTTTGAAAAAAAAAAAAACAGAAAATAGTTCTTTACTTATAGGTTACAGGAAAACCTATAAGAGTCTCTAAGACGAAGAGTCTAAGAGAGAGAGAGAGAGAGAGAGAGAGAGAGAGAGATAACATGGTAAATCTCTCAATATTGTGCGTACAAACTTACTTTTGCAGTTGAAATGTATGAGGAAACATATTTTTCAACTACAATGTTAAGTTTGTTCCTAAGATAAATTCATCCCAACTACGGAACCCTTCATTGTGCGTGGTCTGACACGAAATTGGCCGGTATTTATTGTACGTAACTAACTACACTTAGATAATTATGGACTCCTGGGTGCCTTCACTGGTAAAATTAACTGATAAAATGTCACCGCAGTACAAGCTAGAAATAGCCGACATATTGAAAATTTCCCGCTTTGCTGTCCTCATCAACCTAGAAAGTAATTACAAATACGTTTAATTAACTTCGCGTCCTTATATAAATAAATACCCATCATCTGGGTAATTATCCGGGTAAATACTCGGTATTTACCCATATTTTAATTTACTGGGCAGAATCACATCTCTCGCGGCGACTGTCTGCGACAGTACCGCCCGAATTTACGACACGAACAAAGTGCGGTAATAGCGTACAGTTGCGGAGGAAAGTTGTGCAGACAACTGAAATTGCTTTTATCCGTATGAAATGAGTGTGAAGTGTAACCGCGCGGTCGTTACACTCACTACTGCTGATCTATTCTGAAAAAATCTCACCGTGTAAACGTAGGTGAAGTGAGCTTGAAGTGACTTGTTAACAGTGTCAATCCCTCACTGACAGTTCACTCCACGCTCACTTCACCTAAGTTTTTACGGTGAGATGGTTACAGAATAGCACTACTGTTCGGCTGTTTCAGATGTTCACCGCGTGATGGAAGAGCTATAGGTGTGTTGGCCTGAAGTTTCAAATAAATTGTCGTAGCTGTCTAACGTCTTTTATTTTACGTTCGACCTACAAACGTTTGATGAATAATGTATCTTTTTACCTTGATCATAAAAAGCGTAACTGCGTGCTTATGATGGGAACGTAGTGTTGCTCCATCGCGTCCGGAATAGCAACAGGAAGCGCGCGGAGGGGGCCGCAGCAGTGGGGCTGGCTGCTGACAGGTCGTCATTGTGCGAACTGTGACAATATCGAGCAACACTTCGTTATCGGCGACGTCGAGCAACTGAACACCTCGTCACGAAGCCTGTCACAACTTTGCCCGTTCGTGTGACCTACATACATAAATAGGATCGTTTAGTGGCTGAAGTACTCCCTACAACGCGGTCCCCACAGTGCTCAAGTAAGCACTCACTCACTGGGACTGAGTAATACGCACAAAGTAAACAGATTCATTGATTTCACTGAAACAAATCATGGAAAACATAATACTCTGCATTAGAATTTCCAATTAATAAACCGACAAGTACTAGTTCGTGATTATGAGCCGTGTTTGCAACTCACGTCGAGTAGCGTAAAGTACGTACTGTACGTGGGTACCTACATGATACTCGTATGTCGTTAGTTTATTTTACATATTTATTTTACACGGCACTATTTATAGGCTGACGGACAGACGGACCTAAATACGTTACCTGTCATCGGATGAGTTGCACGTTCCCGTGGCAAACTGTACTCTGTACCGCTGCCGTCTTTAGCTCTGTCCGCAGCTAGTACTACGTACTTACGTACAACTGCGAAGTAGAGTTCTAACAAACTGTACTCTGTACCGCTGCCGTCTTTAGCTCTGTCCGCAGCTACTACTACGTACTTACGTACGACTGCGGAGTAGAGTTCTAACAAACTGTACTCTGTACCGCTGCCGTCTTTAGCTCTGTCCGCAGCTACTACTACGTACTTACGTACGACTGCGGAGTAGAGTTCTAACAAACTGTACTCTTTACCGCTGCCGTCTTTAGCTCTGTCCGCAGCTACTACTACGTACTTACGTACGACTGCGGAGTAGAGTTCTAACAAACTGTACTCTGTACCGCTGCCGTCTTTAGCTCTGTCCGCAGCTACTACTACGTACTTACGTACGACTGCGGAGTAGAGTTCTAACAAACTGTACTCTGTACCGCTGCCGTCTTTAGCTCTGTCCGCAGCTAGTACTACGTACTTACGTACAACTGCGAAGTAGAGTTCTAACAAACTGTACTCTGTACCGCTGCCGTCTTTAGCTCTGTCCGCAGCTAGTACTACGTACTTACGTACGACTGTGGAGTAGAGTTGCAACAAACTGTACTCTGTACCGCTGCCGTCTTTAGCTCTGTCCGCAGCTACTACTACGTACTTACGTACGACTGCGGAGTAGAGTTCTAACAAACTGTACTCTGTACCGCTGCCGTCTTTAGCTCTGTCCGCAGCTACTACTACGTACTTACGTACGACTGCGGAGTAGAGTTCTAACAAACTGTACTCTTTACCGCTGCCGTCTTTAGCTCTGTCCGCAGCTACTACTACGTACTTACGTACGACTGCGGAGTAGAGTTCTAACAAACTGTACTCTGTACCGCTGCCGTCTTTAGCTCTGTCCGCAGCTACTACTACGTACTTACGTACGACTGCGGAGTAGAGTTCTAACAAACTGTACTCTGTACCGCTGCCGTCTTTAGCTCTGTCCGCAGCTAGTACTACGTACTTACGTACAACTGCGAAGTAGAGTTCTAACAAACTGTACTCTGTACCGCTGCCGTCTTTAGCTCTGTCCGCAGCTAGTACTACGTACTTACGTACGACTGCGGAGTAGAGTTGCAACAAACTGTACTCTGTACCGCTGCCGTCTTTAGCTCTGACCGCAGCTAGTACTACGTACTTACGTACGACTGCGGAGTAGAGTTGCAACAAACTGTATTCTGTACCAATTCATAGGGTTCCGTACCCTAAGTGTCCGTCTGTCCGTGTCGTCTGTCACACAGGTTTTACAGTCAAACGGTTAAAATGTACACAGTATAAGCATCTTGTTGACCCAAAACCATAAAAATTTTCAAAAAATATTTTAAAATGTTTTTAAGGGCTCCCATACAATAAAGGAGGGCATGAAAAAAAATGTTGACCTACCCCATCGAGTGTTTAGAATTCGGTGAATAGATAAATGCTGTATTTTTTGTTAAAAAAAATACTGGAAAACAAAGGAATGAGAAGCCAATGGAAAGTCAGCTTTTTTTTTTTTTACAAAATTTTGTCCCGAAGAATTTTGTCCGATGAACTTGGGTGATAATGTTTATTATAACGTATATTTTACTAAAAAATACCATTAAATAGTTTTTTTTTTATTCCCTTTTTTTTAAGGTTCCGTAGTTAACAAGGAACCCTTATAGTTTCGCCATGTCTGTCTGGCTGTGTGTCTGTCTGTCAGTCTGTCTGTCTATCTGTCCCCGGCTTAGCGTAAAGACGCTTAGCACTAGAAAGCTGTAATTTGGCATGGGTATATTATATTAATCACGCCCACAAAGTGGTGAAATGAAATCATGCAGATTTGTTTTTAAGGTAGGTACTTTTCTTGCACTTAAAGTGGAGATGATTTTTTTTCTCGTCTTGCCGGTTTTTATAGATAATGGTACGGAACCCTTCGAGCGCGAGTCCGACTCGCACTTGGCCGGTTTTTATTTTATTGGTGATAGTTTAGGTATACATAGAAACTTTAATAACTAAGCAATTTCTTGATTGAAATATTTTCTATCAGGCATCGAACGTGCGTCTCATCAATGCCTCAGCTGTAAGATAGGCACGGCTTGCAAACACAATGTGTAGCGCATGTGTTGTCTCGTGAGGCCAGCTTGTCGGGGCTCTCAGGGACGGCTCGGCCATTTACCTATTTTATAGGCAGTAAGTTATACGACGCCCTCGTCTTATGTTACACTGTATCCAGTGCCAGGAGCGCGCACCACATCTCGAGCACCATCCAATCGCGGCATGTCTTCTCTCTCTCTGTCATCGAGCGTTGCCCGTGGTTACCATTACACACACTACAATTCAAAACTAACTGTATGTCTGTCGGCTAGGGTTTATTTTACCAAAATATCCGCTTTCTATGGGGAAGGACGTCGCGCGTTGTACAGACGTTTTGCGCATTAAAAAAACATCAATTACAAGTTGAATAGGAGCTGGCTTTGTGCAGGTAGCCCTAGCCTGGCGCGTTAGATGAGCGTAGATCCGCGGTACAAGGCGGTACGTCCGCGCGCCGCGCATAATAAGAGCCATACCACACGATGCGGTGCGGCGGCGGCGCGGCGCCGGAGCGGTGTCGCTGCGGCGTCCTACATACGGCACACGGCGCCGCCGTCCGGTGCGCTCCGGCGCTGCACCGCACGCGCATCAGAATCGAGACGAGGCGGGGAGGGTGTAAGTATCGCGGCCGCTCAGTTGTCTGCGCGGCAGCAACAGACGCCTTCCCAATCCATTTTTTAATACACACTGTCGTCGTAATGGGGCCAACTCTCTCTTCTGTCGCGCCATACGCCGCAACGGCGCCGCAAAACGTTGCGGCGCCGCACCCACCGTGTGGTCGCTATTCCGCACTGCATCGTGTAGTAATGAGTAACTCATCAATTTTATTTGAGGTTGAGGGAGTGCCTCACTTTTCCTCGTGAGGTCCTCACGAGGTACCCCTCATTTGAGGTGAGGATTCGTGCAACGGTATTCACCTCACGCCTCGTGCGCCCGAGCCGAACTCTGCCGATTACTGCCGAATGTCTGAGGGAACGAGGCGGGCGGGCGCGACGACAACTCACGAGTAATCACGACTCTCCGTCCGATTATTTACATCTCCCTCATCTTTCACAAATATCATTTTCTTTCGCTCATAAATTTTAGACCGCCAAAATAAAGGAATCATTATCACGTGATTACCAATCTAATACTAATGCTTTTAGAGTTCATATTAATTAACCATAATTATCTGAAATAAGAATATTTGCTTCAAAATTCGTTTTGACTAATAATTTTAATAGTTTACCTAATGTTGACCTTGGAGGTACACGTGAAGTGAATTGTTGATATTTTGTTCCAACAATTACGTAAACTTTTGTTTTTTTAGTGTTCGTACTTTTTCGCTTGCTTGCTTTATTTGCTTGTTTATCCCACTCTCCACACACACATACATGACACAATAATCATTACCTAAATTATTTCATTAGGTACATACTAAAATCGTAATGTTATTTTTTACTGTGTTATTGTGTTGTAAAAATTTCGAGACCAGACCTCACCTCAGTCACCTCACTCATTCTCTAATTCTGTAAACAACCAAACAATTTGTAAGTCGGTTCATCTTTCATCATTCGCTCAGTGAGCTCACTCAATACTCACTCGCGACTCGTGAGTACTCGCGAGTCTCGAACTTGCTCGCCTCGCCCCTCGCCACGATTTCATATTGTCAATGTCATATTTTGAGGACGCGTGAACGAATGAGGGAGTGAGGTGTGGTGAGGTGCTTCAATGTTAAAATTCGAGTAACTCTTTCAATGTGCGATCACGAGTTCCTCAAACGAGGCACCTCATGAGTGAGGGACACATCTCTAGCATCGTGTGGCATGGCTCTAAGGGCGTGCGGCGCGCGGCGCGGGCGCTCGTGACGTGCCCAGTATGTGCGCGAGATACCGCAGCTATGCAGACGACTGTCGTCGTTAAACAGACGTATCTGCTTTATGATTATGACAGCTCGTTTGTTCGCTGCTCGGAATGCGTTATCAACTACAATTTGAACAATGAGTTGAACAATCTTATAGAAATGTTTACTAAGGCAATCATACTATCACGACAGGCGTACTAACCGCTTAGCTAGTGTTGTAGCATTTCCTGGAATTTGTAATTTGTAACAGTAAGTTGGGAACATAAGACTGTATGCGCCGACACGCATCGAAGTAGTGCGACGACGTCCGTCGCGTCGCAGAAATGGGCGACATTACCCTCAGATTATAGAAAAAACACATTACCAAAGAGTTTTATATTAGTTTGGAAATGTCCGAAAGTTTGGCGCTTTTCTAGTGTCCGGGCCTCTGTGCTATGAAGTCGAGTTATGAGACATTTTAACTTATTTGTCCACATCATCAGAAACTCTTCAACTGGTATTGAGGAAGTACAGCGCGCCGATCACGGGCGTGCCCAAGACGCTTGTGACAAGACATGATAAATTATGTCTTACTGGTTTATCCCATAGGTGTCCCTATCAACAGCGTTTGAGTTTCTTTAAGATGACACCCCTACGGCAATGGAGAATTATGCATAGCCTTATGTTCCTTCACAAACTAGTGAACGGTCGCATAGATTGTAGTGAACTGCTATCGCGCATTCTATTCAAGGTTCCGCCTAGAATACCGCGCTTCTTCAGCGCTTCCCATATCCACAATTCTTCAGCGCCCTACTACCTCCACAAACACAGGTCTTAACTCACCACTCGTTAAGATGTGTGACAACCTTAATTAATTTAATAAGTCCGTACCCGAGGCAGATATTTAAATTTAATGACCGTAAGGTGAAGTTTAAATCAAGAATCTTGGCCTCCCTCCACACCAATGAAACGTTGGCGTAGTCATAATTTCTCTGTACAGTTTATGAATGAGTTGCTCGTTTCCATTTCTTCGTAATAAAATTTTTTTTTTTTTTTCTTAATCCATTTTACACCGAGATTTAATTAGCAACTAAGCGGTATTCTGGCGTCTTTGCTATCAATGTTGTGTTTACCTGTAATTGGCATATATATTAGAATATTACCGTATGATTAAGTATATGTATGTGTATGTATGTGCTGTGGGTGAACCTTTAGTAAATAAATAAATGTCTATAACTGTCCCTAAAAACTCTCGATCTCTCTCAACAGCTCAGGTTTAGCGGATACGATCCTGCCATCATCGGTCTTCAGTTTTGTAAGCTGGCTCTGCCCAATAGACAGATCCCTTGCAAAGACATTGTAATTATAATATATTTTTCTCATTTATTTCGGATCACACATAAAAATACACAATAATGTTCCATTTACTTAGTAACGACGACTTACTTAAGAACAGGCTGTCAATATCAAATTTCGAACGCAAGCTCCGCCCCTTGCTCCCCGCCACTCCGTTATGTGCTAAACGCTAATACCTCAGTAATAAATTTGAATATCGCGGGCGCTCTTTGAGCGTGTTCGAGCACGATACTAAATAGAGTAAGTCTCAATTGTTATTTCGTTTATAACTAAAGTAATAATTGATCTAGAGGAAAAATATCTGGTGGGTGGATAATAAACTATATTTTCTTGCTGTGAATATTTATTTTAGACATAAAAGCCTGTTTGGCTTTTATGTCTAAAATAAATCCTGTTTGTTTTTTAGGGTTCCGTACCCAAAGGGTAAAATAGGAACCCTATCACTAAGGCTCCGCCGTCTGTCTGTCCGTCTGTCACCAGGCTGTATCTCATGTACCGTGATAGTTCGACAGTTGAAATTTTCACAGATGATGTATTTCTGTTGCCGCTATAACAACAAATACTAAAAAACCGAATAAAATAAATATTTAAGGGGGCTCCCATACAAGAAACATGATTTTTTGCTCGTTTTTGCTCGATATTGATAACGGCAACAGGTAGACGCTTGAAATTTTCACAGAATATTTAGTTATATATTCAATTTAAAAATAAATAATTAAATTTAAATAAAACAAATATCTAAGGGGGGCTCCCAAACAACAATCGTGATTTTTTTACCGTTTTTAGAGTTCCGTACCCAAAGGGTAAAACGGGAACCCTATTATTTATTTATTTATTTATTAAAAACTTCTCACACACAATTAGGTACAAAGGCGGACTTAATGCCTTACTAAGGCTCCGCCGTCTGTCTGTCTGTCCATCTGTCACCAGGCTGTATCTCATGAACCGTGATAGTTAGACAGAATATTTAGTTATATATTCAATTTAAAAATAAATAATTAAATTAAAATAAAACAATATCTAATATCCCATACAACAAACGTGATTTTTCTGCCGTTTTTATAGATAATGGTACGGAACCCTTCGTGCGCGAGTCCGACTCGCACTTGGCCGGTTTTTATAGACACACGGTACGGAACCCTTCGTGCGCGAGTCCGATTCGCACTTGGCCGGTTTTTATAATTATCCTTAAAAAAGACATGATTTTCGAATTAAAAATGTATTGAGAGACAGACGATATAACAATTACGTACCTGTCTTCACATCTTGAGATCGGTGAGTGCGATTATTGATAACTGTAATATAGATTATGTGTTCATGTTAGGAGATTTTAATGCACACTCGTCTGAACTATTTTATGCCGAACTGGGGCCCAAGTCTGCTATTTTTTAAATTCAGTCATTCAACAACATTTCATGCCATTGTCATTTTGCTAAAAGTTCGTAATCTGGTAAATTCATAATGGTCGATCATTTTCTTTGCAATTTCTTTCAATGTAGTGACAGTGGCCGACCATTCGAAAGTCATAATGACGCCATTATAATAGGAGATTACCAAACTTGTCAAAATCAACAATTTTGAAATCAATGATCGACCATTCTGACACTATTGTAATAGCAGACTTGAGGCCCTGGCCGGTTATTGTAGTGAGCAAACATGGACTTGTAATGATACAGCAATGTTAGGATTATGTTCAAACACATACACATTCGTGAGTGAGGCGCATGGCTCAAAGAGGTGGCCCGATCACTGTGTAGTGACAGAGGCAGCTGTGACCACTGTCAGGAATGTGTTACTTCCAAAGAAATGTGCCAATGTTGTATGTGTGAACAAGGTTGTGTGGGGGGAAAGGTCTCAAAATCAGATAGAAGAATAACAGCGTAAATGTCATAAAAGATTAAAACTACTTGACTTTCCACACGAACTTGGTGTATATTGTGATAGTATGTGTAACGATCCAAAGCACAGAATTGTGACAAGCTGTATGCAGAAATTATACACGCCTTGAGTGCGGATGCTTTGATGGGTCGGGGAAGCGGCGTTAGGTGCCCAGGGCGGGTAATTGTTGGCTGGAACAAACATGTTGCGGAGCCTCACAGGGAAGCTAAGCAGAAATATTTGTTGTGGGCTTGGCATGGTAAAACTACTAATGGGTTAGTTTATAACGAAATGTGTGTGGCTAGAAGAGTCTTCAAATCAAGGTTAAAGTGGTGCCAAGACCATGAAAACCAAGTTAAAATGGATATTCTAGCTTCACACCACTCTAAGAACGATTTTCGTAGTTTTTAGAAACACAAATAAATTGAAGGCCCGACTGGGCATTCCTGTGAGCGTCGGTGGCATGAGTGAGCCAGAGAACATTGCGAATCTTTTTAAACAGGCGTTATTTGTAAAATCTCCTCTGGGCCCGTCGCGGTCGGTGCCCTAAGTTGAGCCCGGGGTGGAAATAGGGGTTCAATTTATGGCCGCAGAGATTACTTGAACGATTAGACGTATGTCTAGGGGTAAGTCCCCCGGCCATGACGGGCTTAGCATCGAGCACCTCCTATATGCTGGCCCTCACTTGCCTAGGGTAGTTGCTATGCTGTATAGCTTCTGTGTGGGTCATGGTTATATGCCTAGTGAGATGATGCGAACAGTACTTGTGCCAATCGCTAAAAACAAAACTGGTGACCTCTCTGACAGAACTAGTAACTATAGGCGCATTTCACTAGTTACGGTGATATCAAAGGTTTTTGACAGCATGCTTAATGCACAACTGAATAAAAGAACAACCATTCATGACAATCAGTACGGTTTTAGGACTGGATTGTCAACTGAGAGTGCAGTGTTGTGTCTTAAGCATGCTGTCACGTACTATGCGAAGCGTGAGACGCCTATTTATGCCTGCTTCCTGAACCTTTCTAAGGCTTTTGATCTGGTTTTATATGATGTGTTATGGAGTAAGTTAGAACGGGTTAATTTACCCATAGAACTTTTAAATATTTATTCGTTTTGGTATGGAAACCAGATCAACACTGTACGATAGGCGTGGGCGTTGTCTCGTCCATACGGGTTGGAATGTGGGTTAGGCAGGGTGGGTTGAGCTCACCTACGCTCTTTAACCTTCATGTGAACGAACTGAATGCCGAGCTCAGCAGTACCAGAGTCGGATGTGACGTAGACAGTATCTGCGTTAATAATATCAGTTACGCGGACGACATGGTGCTGCTGAGCGCGACAATCTGTGGGTTGAGAAAACTGGTTGCCCAGTGTGAGACGTATGTTAGGTTACATGGCCTGGCATATAACGTCAAGAAAAGTCAGAGATCATGGTCTTTGAGGCTGGGGATAAGAACCTTAATAAAGTACCACCTGTTTTACTTTATAGCACGCCTTTAAAAAGGGTCCATAAGTTTAAGTACCTAGGTCATATATTAACCCCTAATCTCAAAGACGATGACGACATAGAACGGGAGCGGAGAGCATTGTCGGATAGAGCGAACATGCTAGCTCGCAGTTTGTACGATGCTCACTTCCTGTAAAGATAACGCTCTTTCGAGCCTATTGTACGTCTTTTTACACGAGTAGCCTGTGGGCTAGATATACACACATCGTACAAACGCTCTCCGCGTTCAGTATAATAACGCGTTTAGGATGCTGGTGGGGCTGCCCCGTTTCTGTTGTGCGTCGGGGATGTTCGCATGTAGATTGTTTCTACACAACCATGCGCAAAAGGTGTTCTTCCATGGTGGGCAGGGTGTGGGGCAGCTCCAACAGTATCCTGAGCATGATTTTAAGTCGTCTGGACTGTGTTGTCGTGGGTCGCTGTTGTGCCATCTCACATGGGTTGCCACAACGGTGATTCACTACCATTTGTTTGTTTTTGTGAAGTGTCAGTTCTTACTAATGTAGTTGTAAGTCTTACTAATCATTTTTGAGTCTAACATACTTGATTAAGGATAATTATATTCTATTCTATTCTATAGAAAGAAAAAGATCCAATAAATCATATACTAAAGTTTCATTTTGCTTGTAGGATGTGTGACTGTTTCAGAATATTCATGCAACAAAACATATAAATAGGGAGCCTCCTCTTAAAAACTATGTTAGTAAAACTTACAAATTAACCTAACAACTAATAACTACGTGGCTCAACACATGTCCACAGGTCTAACTGAGCCGGCGAGGTCAGTTCACCTAACTCCACATTTAGGTGCGACTTCGATTTCTGACGCGATTTGTTTGACAGCTGTACCAATACTTCAACAAGTTAACTAGCTCTGTAGGCAGATTTAAACTATGGAGCTTCAATCATAGCTTCTCATAGGATAAGACGTCAAAAGCCTTGGTAAAGTCAAGAAAGGCAGCATAAACTGGCATTTTTCTGTCCGTATAATACCTTACAGTCTGCTTGAACGCCAGGATAGCAGTCTCCATCGACAATTTGCATCGGAAGCCAAACTGCGCATCATTTAATGTTATATGGCTATCCCCTCGAATGTCTTATGTTACACAGTTCGACATAAGAAAAAATGCTCCAAGTGTTTTAAGTCGGACAGTTACACTTAAGGGCTTGGTCAAGATTGGTCGCTAAATATCTGTAGTTGTGTTGCAAGTAGCAATATGTTCTGTATTTATATGAAAGAAATGGTTCATTCACTCTTAATTTTAATATTTTTCAACAGCAGAAACATTATTTTGAACGAACTAAAGAATAAATAAATTCATCTGACATTCCAGTCACGGCCAACGTCAAAGTGTATAAATTTGTGCGTAACGAACGGAGAAATAAACGATGAATAGAGGCAGAAAACCATAAGTTTTCTTATAAGAATCTAAATAGAATTACTGAGAAATAAGTGTAGATTCCGTATTGAGTAATTGTTTTTCAAAAAGTAATGATTATATAGGCGAAAAAAGTAACGAAAGTTTGGACTTAAAAATTTTTCCAAAATGGCCGTTGTGTTATAACATGTTTTTGCTAAAAATATTCTCGTAAATAGTTTGTAAGTAATATATACTTATACCATCACGTATTAACATCATTATTGTGTGTCTAATTAGAAAAAGTCGTCAAATTGGCGCCAACCATGACGGTTGCGGGACAAAGTACGTTACCGGCCAGGCAGTATTGCCGCCGGCGCGCGCCGGCGTTCGCAGAATTTTTATCGGTTGACAGAATAAGTTGTTGTGTCATGCAAATAGTGTATTTAGTAGTGATATTTAGTATGTTATGAATGTGTAAACATATGTGCCATCATATTCTAGTGAAGTTTTAGTGAATATATTTGTGGATTCGACGTATTGTGATAAAGTGTGTAGGTTATGTGAATGAATATTATCAAAATGAAAACATATCACGCCACTGCAATATCAGGTCAGTTTTATTTCACTACGTAGCTGTTTTATTAGATAGGAAAACTAATGAGGATTACGGGAAGGTATCATTTATAATTTGTTATTATCGATTTAACAGTAAAATCTTCCTTTTTCTGAAGGCCTACCTAAAGTTATTACCTACTCGTAAAAGTACTGTCTTTAATGTGCGTTTACGGAAGCCGACATCCGAAAGGTGCTGACGCTCAAGCAGACCATCAAGTACCTTCGCCACTACCATAGCTAAGGAGATAGGCCTGTAGTTTATTTTGTCGGAGACATCACCGGTTTTATTTTTAATTACGGGCACTAACCACTTTCTACGTATGCGGTATTTATGAGGTCCAGCGTACTGCAAGTGCTCAACACCTAATCCGTCAAGCCCCGGAGACTTCCCCTTTGATTAATTAGTCACTACTTGCTTAATATCTTTAGCAGTGAACCCCCAGGGAGCCTGCGAGTCAGTGAACCCCCAGGGAGCCTGCGAGGCAGTGAACCCCCAGGGAGCCTCCGAGTCAGTCAGACCTACCTCTGTTTAACCTTCTTTCTGAGTCAACGCGGACTGCTCGATGCGACTTAATAGCCTACTGAAATCTGAAGTGTAGTCAACTCTCTACCCTGAGACAGTTTTACAAGTCGAAAAAAAAAACAATAAGGATTCGAGTCAATGCATCTCCTACAAAAATCCGCGAGTCAGCTTTCGCAAAAAATTTACAAAATATTATGTTTATGAAGTATTGTATTTATTTTATTATTTATGTACCTACCAGTAAAACACACAGAGATACGAAATTATTTATACACAACATACAGACACACATACATATTATTCTATCTTTTTTTTTCTCTTTATTAATTAAAGGGGGTTTTTATCCATACGGATATGCCAACCCCATCGTACCTCATCACTATTTAACTTTAATTAAAATAACTAAAACTATAACGATATATACATATATACTGTATTTGAAACGGAATCAGTGACTAGGCATCATCTTCACCAGGCCACACAACCTCTTCGCAATCGCCGATCTAGGGTTTGCTAAAATGTTATGAATTAGCCCAATGTCCAAAATGTTCAATTTAAATTCTCTGATCATTGATTCCCTTTCATTCTTGTTCTTAACACAATCCATCAACAAATGTTGCACATCTTCAATTTTGTTGCATAATTCACAATTAGGTGATGTGACCTTTCGCATTAGGTAAGCAAATTTTGCCGATGGATAGTGCCCAGAACGTCTTAATACTAACTTAACATAACTTCTACTTAAACTTGTATCCTCAAACCAGGGCACGCGAGAAGGCTCATTCTGAATTACTTTGTACCAAATTCCTTTCACTTGAGACTTCATCGAAGTAGTTCTTCCATCTGTAAAAACACGACAGCTTAAACTTAGCGCAATATTCCCAATAAACTGGAATGTATGGCTTTTCGCTACCTTCCACTGCAAGCTTTGACAGACGGTCAGCCTCCTCGTTGCCCCGTTTGCAATATTACCCTACTCTCGTCTTTGTTAATACGATTAATAAATTTGAGAATATCATAGGCTATCGATGCACCTCTGCAACCAGAGACGCATTGAGCCACATGTTCAATGGCGCTCCTGCTATCAGTAAAAATAACTGTTTTATTAAGCCTTTCACTAACTGCAAAGCCACAGCTTCATAAATTGCAATGAGCTCCAGAGACATTATACATACATGTGAATCAATTTTAAAACTAGCCTTAAAACCTGTATTTTGGCAGAAGAAGGCGGCTCCAGACCCATACACTTTTCGAACCGTCTGTGAAAATTTTACACCAATCACTGTATTTAGAAACTAATTCTGATACCACTCCATGAACCAGTACATTAAGATTATAATATTTTTTTGAGTGGTTGATACATTCTAAATCCGTTTTGATCGCCATTTTAATTTGTATAGCGGATACCCAAGTATCTAGAGTAAACATTTTAAGAATATCCGAGGAATGAATTTGTAGTTGCCCAACTTCGTCTAAAGTAGTAGCCAGTAATGGTTTCTTCTTATTTGGCCAGTAACTATAATGACTAAGGGAGCCCAATTCTGAAATTGTGTTTAAACACGCACTACTAGACCAGGAACTTGATTTTAGAATATACTTGAATGCAAGATATTGTCGTCTTAGAAATAGTGGTGGTATGTACAGCTCACTTTCCATCACATGGATTGGAGTACTTTTTATAAAACCTCCCACTACCCTAAGGGCTTGGTTGTGTAGCTTATCCAGTTTGGATACATGTGTCTTTGCACTAGAATCATATAAGTAACAGGCATAATCAATTCGGCTTCTTACGAGTACTAGCGGGATATATATCCTACGTATGTGTTTAGTATGAACACCCCAAGAGGAACCTGCTAGTACCTTTAATTAAATTTAAAAAATCGTACATTTACTGACTATTTCATTAATATGTTTGCGCCAGAGTAAACTTCTATCTAACCATACACCAAATACATTATTTCCATTTACCCAAAATGTACAGTTTTCTTTATCAATGTTACCGGCACCCCTCTAAACTACTCTATAAAGACAACCTTTTGAGATCAGCTGTTGGATGTCAACAGGGTGACCCCCTTGGGCCAGTCATTTTTAGTTTGGCAATAAATCCAATTATTCGACAACTAAATTCTGAATTCAACGTTTGGTATTTGGATGACGGAACCCTAGGAGGTGATGTAGACACAGTCTTAAAAGATTTAACTTTTTTAAAAGAAAAAATCAGTTCCATTGGCCTTGACCTTAACTTTTCAAAATGTGAAATTTATCTTCCCCAAACCACTGACAGACAGACTACCATAGCAAAATTTAATACAATAGCACCAAATATCAAAATTACGGAAAGAAATTCTCTTCATCTCCTGGGCTCTCCAATTTTTGACGAATCCTTTCCAACGTTCATTGAGGAGAAAATACAAAATTTTAATGATGTCTCGGAAAGACTTTTTAAAATTAACATCCATTCGGCCTTCACACTCATTCGATACTGTTGTTTTGGACCAAAATTTACTTATAGCCTTCGCTCCTTTTTCTAAAAGTTGTGGATGTCTCCATAAATTGGAGACATCCACAACTTTTAGAAAAAGTTGACCAAATTATTAGGAACACACTAACTTCTATCCTAAATGTGGCCCTGGATGACCGAGCGTGGCAGCAAGCCACACTTCCCATTCGCCTGGGAGGTCTCGGCGTCCGCAAAACTTCATGTATAAGTTTACCGGCCTTTAGGGGGGGGGTCTGGATTTATGCTTTCGCGGTTGCACAACGACATGCTTTGCTTTGCTTGGTAGTATAGATGCAGGCCTACCCTGCCACCTCCTTCAGAGGTAATAGGGTGGCGAGGTCTTGAGGGAGAGCGCTACAATCGTGTAGATCCTCAAGGCAAGTCTGGCGGATGCACCTTCCCGAGGTTGCCACCCCGTTTCTTGGTCTAATTCCATAAGAAATAGACGTAACAAAAACCACCAGGCGGCTTCACATCCCCTCCCCATTTCCCCGTAACCCCATTTTCTCCCGTCTTCTTCCATCCTGCCCCAAATCGCACAATTCCTCCCCACTCCATCCTACCCACACTCCCTTACTCCCTCTCCTCCACCTTTTCCAATTTCCACTCCGAACTGCAACCCCTTTGTGATTGGGTGGTTGCGGGCTCGACTGTCACTAAAATCAGCTGATGGCGAGTAGGAGTAAGTAGTCACCTGTGCAGTTGAGCCTGACCTGCGCAGTTGAGCACCGTGAGCAGGGATGAAGGAGTCCTGGGGGGTTGAGCCGAGTGGCTGTGGTTGTAATGTGCCCGTAAGGCAACACGCCCCCTTTGGTCCTAATTTCAAGCAAAACGGTGGCCCTACCCAATAGCCAGGGGTAGGGAAATGGTCATAGTGTCCCGTCAGAGGGCCACAGGCGAGGTGCGTGAGGTCCGCTGAGGTCGTCCTCGGACGGCTGAAGTGGTAGGTAAAGGTCATGCTGACGGTGTAAGTGAGGGTTGATCAGTTCGTGGGGAGTGGCCTTTCGACTCCCTATGCCAACCCGCTCGAGCACGCGATGTCGCACTGTAAACCAGCCTTGCACCCCTATATCTCTCTGGTAGTCCTAACGTTCGAGCTTCTTTTATAGTAAGACGTTCCCAGGTGCGGGCTCCATGGAGGGTGGGAGCCAGATGAATATTTAAAATCACTTTAACATGGAAAATTTAAGGCCAGTTAAAAACCAAAACACCGGAGTGGAGGCGAAAGCCAATGAGACTCCCAAGGGTGGTGCTTGCACTTCCCTCGCCCCTGGTGGCCATGCGGCTAACGCTGCGGGTACCAGCGCGGGCGTAGGTCTGGCTGTGGCGAGAACCACAGCTAAGACCAAAGCCAAAAACTCCCTGTATAAACAAAGGACGTTGGCGCTGACTGGGACCAGTACCAACCCTTCTAAAACCAAAGTGAAGACGGCGACGATTAATACCACTGCCGGTCCGAACCTCTCCACGCAGACCCCGGCGATGGGTAACACTAGCACCGGGTTCCTACCCATACACCTTCCCACTCCTGTGGCTCCTTTAGCTGCCTCCCACCGGATGGCCGTCACGGGTCAAACGGAGACAGCCAGCTGCACCGAGGATGCGTTCTCACGCGCCTGGCAAGTTGTGCAGAAAAGCAAGGGCAAGGGTAAAGGCATTCAACAAGCCCGTCGCCCTTGCACTGACCCTTCAGGTCCACCGGCTGCTGCAGAACACAAACGCAAGGGCAAGGGTAAACGCACTCAAAAAGCCCTTTGCCCTTGCTCTGACCCTTCAGGTCCACCAGCTGCCTTAGATAAGGTCAAAAAGAGGGACAGAGTGACGAAGAAGGAGCGACGCCAGGCACGCAAGTGGTCAGGTAAGGACTCCAGGAACAAACAGGCCACTGCCGCCAGTCCGATCAAAACGACAGGCGGCCAGCTTAACTTCTCCGCCGGAAAGCGGTTACAGGCAGAGGCCGGCACAAGCCGATCTGCGCCCAGTCAACTGCCAACCGGTGCTCCGGGGAGTCCGGCTGTGGGGACCGACACGACACAACGACCCGATTGGTGAGCATGAGGTTAATCAGGGCCGCAAGCTCTTTCAAAAGCGACTCACCTGCTTCCCTGGCGCCTGAACTCAACAGATCCTTTAGATGTTGTGGAGTCAGGCCGTCGAGGCCGCCGGCGGAAACACTTCGGAAGGAGCTCACGGCTGCAATCAACTGGGGGGCCGAAACGTTTATGAAGGTTGAATTTAGTTCTGGGCCGTCTGGTGCGTCGGGAAAGGTGAGACCATCCGCAGGCGCTGGATGTTTACTCTCTAGAGCTGTTAGCGTTTCTGGAGAGAAAGGCGCCACCACATCGCTGCTGAACAGTATCCTGGCTGCTCCCCTGATGTCACCTTCACTTAGTTTGGATTCCACATGTGAACATAAGCCATTTGCTGATGTGTTATTGAATGCAGGTAATTTTGGATCTAATATTAGGGTCGAATAACAATTCGACCCTAATATTAGATCCAAAATTAAAAAAACCTTAACGAACCAAATTAAAGAAAATTGTAACAACAATTTTCTTTAATTTTGTTCGTTAAGGTTTTTTTCGTTGCCAAATTTTTTTACAGTAATAAAATCATCTTCACCACTGTCATCTTCTCGCCCCTTTCTCTTCTCTGCCATTCGTACAGTTTCACCACCATCGCTTGTTCCTCTTTTTAAAATTTCCACATCCATCTTATTTATCTCATTTAATTGTTGTTCGTATTTATCCAAAATTTCTGAATCACTCAGATCTTCACCACTCGAATCACCTTGCAATTCACAAATAAAAAGTTTCGTGGGTATACGTAAAACTTAGTCACTCGCAACGGAAGGCAAAAACGCGTGCGCACAGCCCAACGTCACAGCGCGAATTGATTTTTCTATCTTGACTTTTTTTTTTCGTTAAAGTGTAAGTAAAGTGTAAAGTGTATTAAAAACATCAGTTTAAAAATAAAATGCATGTGAACAGGCAAACCATCCACCTCATTTAAAGGCTGCAATTCCTCGAGCAGTTCTTGTCACAAATAAATCACCATAGGCTTTGTCAGGCGGAACATCGAATGTTTCTCAGGATTTTTTTTCCTGCTTTAGGCCTCTTGCTTGTGGGCAAGAACATAATTATAATATTTATTACCATTTGGTGCAGTAATAAGCACGATATTTTTTTCCCATTTTCAAATCTTATCACCACCCCGACCGAACGTGATAATTTCAAAATGTGACATTTTGGTCAAAATGAGCGCCCCCATACGCCCATACTAACAAAAATAAGACATAAATGATTCCCAACTAACCGTCAAGAAGTTATGTCACCTATCAAGAAATTATCTCACGCCACCGTGCTAGCATTTAAGGCAAAACGGTTTTATCGCCCAAACTTTGATAAGCAAACCATGTCACAGTAGGCGGTGCTAGCCCCGCAGCAGGATGTTATATTAGAGTCACGGAACTGAACCGCGTGGATCGTGATCTTGTGTTGATAGAATAATTATGGTTTATAAGGTAGAAGTTAAAATCTCGAATTATAGGGGAAGTAACTATATGAAATCACTGTAATACTTAGGTACAAGAAATGGTAAACTATATTGATGTATAACTAACTTATTGGTAGAATGTAGGAATGGTAAAATGGTAATGGTAATGGTTTTGAGTACGTGGTGTCTCTAAATTTAATGAGATCTGGTTGCGAAGCTGGCCCACATTTTGGAGAACAAGCGAATATGCATACTTGCGTTCGATGCAATTATGCATTTTCGCTGAGTGTTCGATTAAAACTCGAACATATTCCCGAGAGCGAGAAGAAATGCGGGATGATAGCTAAAACTACATGATGGTGTGCACAAAAACATTCAACTACTAAAAAGCAAAAAAAAACGTAGTGGTCTACTTAAATAATTATAATAAATAAAAACAGTTATAAACACTATTGAGTCTTCCACAGTAAAAGCAATATTTTGATTGCCGGTGTCCGTATTTTTAAATAATTAATAACATTCAGAAACGCGTTATCATTTATTGATAATGATTTTTATTTCGGAACAAGGAATCCATAGTGTTAGTAACATTATATTCAAACAACTTATTATCTAGTATTAGTACCAATCACGGATCACCCTCCCCCTCCGCACAAACTGTTTTATTTTTTATTGCCCACCATTACGGATTTAAATAAAAACATTAAGTTTCTTCATGAGCATTCAGATTTTAAGGACTATCTAAGCCAAAGTTATGAAGCTTTATGATTAATAATTATGATACAGATTACAATATGCTAAGGCAGGCTATTTTATATTTGATCAGCGGCTGTGATAATAGTCGTAACTGTAGGAACCTAATAACGCAGTAAGTGCACATTGTTAGCGCGCAGTTCTGAGCCCGCGCCCGGTATTGTGTGGAATGTCAATACAACGGGCCCCCGGACTGCAAATTCTCATTTCATATCTACACCACACGACAGAGAAAGACAGAGGGTCCATTCCGAGCAATGCACGATAACAAGCTTGATTGAATTGCTAGTTGCGCCTGCAGCTGTTCCCGTGCCCGCACGCTCCGCTCCACACGATTACCTCTCAATACTGAATAGTTATTCAGTGTGCGAACCGAATTTTAAAGAAATATCCCCATCCGTTATAAGCGTCCATTCACTGACACTGCATTAACAACCGTCAGCACCGAGCCGTGTCAGTGCGACACACTTTTTCAAGGAGAGTCTTCATTCAAAGAGTGACGGTTCATTTTATTTACAAATTATTGTATTGGAGTCAATTATCTACTTTTAGTGGAATACGACGCGTGAGCACCGTTCCAGTGTTAATACCGTAAGTGATGGTTGACGCGACACTTGACAGCCTCTCCTCACAGGCAGCGCGCTCGCCACGGTCGCACGCAGTGTGAACAACGTGGTGCTCTTGTGCACTGTCCTCTATGCTATCGTACACATACGTGTCTCTATTCAAATTCTATTCAATTCCTATTCAATTTAGAAACCTTTGTGTCGCAATAGCTTGTGTACGTAGACATGTGCAACCGCGAGCCGTCACCGGACGGTGCAAGTGGGACGCGGCCACTACTATAGTAATATCTACTCATGATAACTCGCAACTTATAAGCCGAAAACGCCCACCGCGTGACCGCGCGCCGCGGCTGCCGCCGCCGCCGGCCAGAGTGAAAACCAGGGGCCACATTCTGTAAAATAACCAACTTGTCAATAGTGTGTCGGTAGTGTGTCAGTAGTGTCTCAATAGAATAGTCATGAACATTTGGGCCCAATTCTGTAACTTTGAGTTAAGCAACACGCCATTGACACTCTATCGACACACTACAGACATTCTTTTGCCAGTGTTGCAAATTTGGCATTCTGCAAAAACTTCAATGGCGTTTCAGTGGTGGCTCAGTAGTGTGTCGGTAGTAAGTCGATAGTGCGGCTTATAATAGTTTTAGTGTTGCTATCAAAAATCTACCATGATGTAAACCAAACCTACCACTTTTTCAAATCCAATTTTTATCAATTAAATCTTTATATTATGGGTTTATTAATTAATATAAAAACGTTTTATTATTAGACACATCAAATTTCACTAAAAACATGCGTTTAATAACGTTTAATGAGTGTAGCCTTAGGGGCGCTATGGCTCACCGGACATGGATGTTTCGGGAGGTTCCTGTTTAGGATTAAGCGGGAGGAAACGCCCGGGTGTCACCACTGTGTGGATCGCCCGGAGGACACGGTGGAGCATACGGTGGAGGTTCTGCCCTGCTTGGGCGGAGCACCGCCGTGTCCTCACGGAGGCGATCGGCGGCGGCGATCTCTCGCGTCCGGCCTTGGTTCAGGCCATGGTTCGGAGCGAGAGTGCATGGGAGACCGTCACCTCCTTCTGCGAAGCAGTTATGCTAGCGAAGGAGGAGGCGGAACGCGTGAGGGTGAGACAAGGTTCGCGCCCTCGCGCCCTTAGTCGCCGCAGGAGACGCCCCGGGCGTCGGGAGTCGCAAGCCGATTTCCGGCCACCGTAGGCGCGGGCCTGCTGACGGTGAGCGATGGGTAGCTCGCCGTCCGATAAGGACCAGGCCCGGGTCGACGGCGCGTTGTGTTCCACGCGCGCCTCAAAGAGATGTCAGCACAAACTGACGGAGTCCGTCAGGGCCAATGCCTGCCAGGGTTGCGAGTTTGTCCGAAAGGGATATCGTGGCACTGGCACACAGGCAACGGAAGGAACGCGGGTGGGTTTTAGTCAGTAAAAGTCTGAAAAAAAGGGGCGCTATGGCGCGAGGATGCGGGCCGTCGATATTAAAAAAAAACCTTAATTCATGTTGGGATGCTGTTTACAGGGGGGGTCGTACATAGGGGGGGGGGGGTCAAATTTTGGTTATTTTTTTTCCTAGGACGCACCGTTTTCGAAATATTTGAATTTGTATATTAATAAAAAAATATTAGATATAGAAATAAACAATTGTTTTTTCGTACATTTTTTACATCATCTCATGGTTTTCGGTCGGAGTATCAAATTAGGTACCTTCACATACAAACCTTTAATTTAGCAGGGATTCCATTCCGCCGTCGCTGTCTCTGGAGAATGGGAATGAGCTCGTCAATTAGCTTCCTTGCTTGCTCTACGTCCACTTTATCAATTTCACTACGTAAGTCGCACACACACACGGACACATTATTTCAAATTTAAAAAATATACAAATTGAACCCAATCAACAATAGGGAAAATAGGTGTCGTTGTTCGATGGCTTCACAATGGCGGTTCGATGGCCAAAACACTATTCAAACACGATAGAAACAACTGTCAAATACACTTAAAATATTTACAGACTACCGTAAACTGCCAAATTTGCAACAGTGGCAAAAGAATGTCTGTAGTGTGTCGATATGACACTCTATCGACACACTACAGACATTCTTTTGCCACTGTTGCAAATTTGGCAGTTTACGGTGGCGTGTTGCTTAACTCAAAGTTACAGAATTGGGCCCCAGGAACCTTGTGGGAAGCTTACACGGCGCAATATTAATTGTGGGCGCACAGCGGACTCGCGGCCGGAGTCGCGGCTAATGAGCGCGACGTCACGTCACTACGCCCGCCCAATATGGAGGCGTGCCCGCTGTATGAGTCCGCATGACTGTGATCAACTTCAATATGACATACAATGACGTCCATTTACAGTTTAAAGTGCATTTGCGCGCGACTGCTTGCGTCCGAACAGTATCAATAAGCTCGTCACCGAATCAGTCGTGTTTGTAAGTAAACACCATACCCCGACGCGGGCCGCGTGCGTGCTCGCCGGGCGACCTCGTCAGTGAGACACACCGCGCCAGTCAGGGGTGAAGCCACAGAACTACACATACGCCGCTGTCACATAATTACTTACTTGAAGGTGAGAGCGACATGGACACGGACAGTCATCCGATAATGTAGGGACACCTACATACTGTAGCGAAAAGACATTGAAAAAAAGAAAACACTTCGCCACTAAATACGTATAATTTCACATTTTATCAAAACCGAAAATAAAAGGTATCAAAAATAATAAAAAAAAGACAATATAAGAACTCGCACACAAATACTGTCGGTTTAGTAGTATTAACAAAAGGTTAAAGGAAGAATTTCAAGTTTTTGTACCTTCAGTTAAGTTGTGTTAAACGACAGGTTTTATTTGTGGATGCATCCAAAAAGTACTCCATCGTACACGAGACTAAAATTAGATCAATGAAACCATGAAAGATGGACATTAAACCTGCAGTATACTGTATTTTGTAGAATAGAAATTCATATTTTAGAAAAAATCATAGACTGGAAATAACGTAACTAACGGTAACAATGTTGTAAAAATACTAATAGGAGATGATAAAAATCTAATAAATATCTGCCGGGTCTTGCCTCAGGTATTTGACATCGATGACGCGACTCCGTCTGCGGTCACTGGCTGCCTTGTACCTTGAACCACTTGAGCTTAAGAAAGGGCAGTAGCAATTCAATCAGGTGTAAAATGGTAGGAGCCTGGGGGGTGGAGAAGGACCCTCAACTCAGCTTGCTGAATCTTCGGGCGTAACCTAGACAAATAACGCACAATAAGAATCGAATAACAAGCTGAATCTCTTATACCAAAAATTAGTAAAATAATACATACCGGGCAACAAAAGGATAAGGAAATCGCGGCTTCTTTGGTAGAAATCACGTCTCGCCGGCAATTGTGGTAGACTGTATTAGTGCAATGGAGAAGAAATCGGATAAAAAATAATGACAAAATGTAGAAAGACTTAGAATAATCAAAAGGACAGAAAAACATAGGTACCTCAGTTCAAATTAATCACAAACTCACAAACACATCACTTACGGTGAGATTAAAATTACTGCAAGACCAAAAAAAACAAAAACAAAATTAAGGTCACGAATTTTTTTTTTGTCTTTTACCTTTACTAAATTAATAATTTTTAATCAGAATTTCATATATTTATTTTTACCAATATTGCCAATTTTTCAGTGTTAGCGCTTATTACTAAGTAAGTTACGTTATTTCTCTGATCCATTGTTTTATGGTGGTGTTTACCTATAAGTAACTGATGCACTGTTATTTTAATTTTTTAAAATTTATTATGTGTTTGTATCAGTGTAATCAATTGTTGGTGAACCTAATAAAATAAATAAATAAATAATACTGCAATACCTACGAACTAGAATATTATGCAACACAGTTGTATTTTGAATTGTTTAGTCGCGCAAGATGCAATGAGAGTGGGAGAGTCATGACTTGAGATATACCGTATACATAAATTGAATTGTTTAGTCGCGCAAGATGCAATGAGAGTGGGAGAGTCATGACTTGAGATATACCGTATACATAAATTGAATTGTTTAGTCGCGCAAGATGCAATGAGAGTGGGAGAGTCATGACTTGAGATATACCGTATACATAAATTGAATTGTTTAGTCGCGCAAGATGCAATGAGAGTGGGAGAGTCATGACTTGAGATATACCGTATACATAAATTGAATTGTTTAGTCGCGCAAGATGCAATGAGAGTGGGAGAGTCATGACTTGAGATATACCGTATACATAAATTGAATTGTTTAGTCGCGCAAGATGCAATGAGAGTGGGAGAGTCATGACTTGAGATATACCGTATACATAAATAATAGTTATGCTCATAAGTTCATAACCACTATAAAACATAATTTGTACTGCGATTGTGTGGCGTTACTCACACCCGCGATAAGACGTATGATTACTTATTAATTCACCGCGAAGTTTATTTCATAATGTCAGATTTGGTTTCAAGCCAACTGCTTGTATATTACGGTCTCCACTTTCATAATTTGTCAGGCAAGTGTCTGGTGTCAGCCGTCGCTTCGCATCTCGTGTGCAGCCAGCCTATTTATGTGGGGAGGGGACGAAACTTCCTCCAGACCGCTTTGATGGCAATTACGACGAGTCGCTGTGACAACTTTGCGAAACGTTTGAAGTTCTTTTATGCGTTTTGAGGACGTGAGCGTGGGGACCGCATGTGAGGATGTGAGGTCGGTAGTGTCGCATGTTGCTCCCATTCATTACAAGTACTCGATCGATCGGACTTAGCAGAGTGTCTCGAGTAGAGTGGGAAAATCAAATTCGGTGTTTGTCGAGCGAGTAGGTGCGCCGGTACCTACTGCTAGTTTTTTCCGTGGAATGACGTAGGCTATAAGTTAATTGGCAATTCAAGTGAGCAGTAACGGAGCTGGGAGCGAGGTCGGGCGAACTGTCAATAAATTACTGTGTCTGCACAGAGTCGTGGTGTGGCTCACACAGGGCGCGGCAGGCACGCGGCGCGGCGCGGCGGACGCGCGTCCCGGCCTCGCAGCGCGCCACCGCCGCCGCCGCCCCTGTCTGCACCGGACCTGGTACAAATGGGACGCTTGTATGATTTATATCGACTTTGTATGCGATTTTGCCTTTAAAGTACTGGATTATGTATAATTCATCATCGGCTCGCATCTGCTCGGCGACGCACAGGCTCGGGCAGGATGTCTTATATTTTACGTCAGTAACTGTCAAACGAAACCGTACCATCAATCCTCGCTGTACTAAAGAATGTAATATAATAGAGGATACATAATGTCACCTCTACTACCTAGTAAGGAAGTCGGTGTGAAAATATGTATGAACGCTTCAATACATGGCTGTTTGTCAATTTTTTTCTTCTGTTCAAGAGTAGGTAAAACAAACAAAGAAATGTATATTTATGTACGCAGTACCGGCTTTATATTGACACTTTTAGATACCAGCACATTACACAGAGCGGTTCACGTGAGCTGTTAATAAACGACCCGGATACTGTAGGTAGCCGCCGACCACGTATGTGTGACCGTGTGCTAGTGCGTGCGGTGGAAACGCTAAGTAAACAGCACTGTGTGGCGACGCAACCCATGTTCTCTCAGTTAACGCGCGAATGTTAATCATGTGGGTATGGCGGCATGACTGGCGACCGAGAGCAGCTCGCGGCACGCCCGCGCCCGCACGCCCCGCGAGCACTCGCATGCTCGTAAGGCGTATGTAAGTAAAGCAAACTACACAGTACGCGACATTCGGCCGGTCTCAATAACAGAACTCTAGTTAGATCTGCTATCCGAGATAAAACAATACGCCTACCAGTTACTGATTTTCCAATAACAAAACTTCAAAACTCGTGAAATGTTGGCCCCCGGCCCCCGACCCACCACGTCGCATCGCATCGCTCGACCGTGCTATTGCTTCTTTTTCGCTTAGCGTTGTTTCTGACTTGCTTTCTTTTTGCATGGCTCCTAATGTTCGTAGCGTGATGTTAAATACAATATAACCTTTCTCAAGAATTGGGCTATCAAACGCAAATGTCATTTGTTTAACAGAACATTGTTCAAAATAAAAATAAAAAAGAAAAAGAAGAACTATGAAAATTATTGTGTAGTTAGCCATTTCAGCCAAAAACGACTGTCTGTTGAACACTAGCTATGCACATTTATGCTAATTAATTATGAAAATTATAGTGTGGGCAGTTGTTTTAACCGCAAATCTAAGAGTCGCCAAGATATAGTAGATCTGTCGGTGGAACATAACATTGAACTCTCCTGTGTTGAGCTAGTTAAGCATGTCATAGTGTGCGTTTACAGCCCCCCAAATTATCAAAACTACTCCGTATTAGAGTCGGTAATGGAAGATGTTTTAGCAAAACTTGCAACTGGTAAAAAATCGCTTATTATCTGTGGTGACTTCAATATTAATATCTTAGAAAATAGTTCAAACAGCACTCGATTATTAAGGCTCTTTAAATAATTCAATTTGTCAAATGTGTTTACAGAACCAACTCGCATAACTACAAGTTCTGCTAAATGTATTGATAATGTTTTTTGTTGCTGCGAATACTTAGATAAAGCCATTGTAAATTATCTGCCTTCTGATCACAGCGGTCAAATCGTTGCTTTCAAGTCCAAAACACCATTACAAAAAATTCAAATACAATCTAGACAAATAACACCCAGCAATCTAAATAGATTTAATAATAACTTTTCGGTAGTGTGCATTGAGTTCAATGATACTTTAAAAAAGAAAACAAAAACTCTTTGCCCAAATTTTTTGTTCAGTGTCTGGGCAACTAAGGGTATTAGGAAAAGTAGGGAAAAATTGTTTGAGCTGTATGGCCTTAAACCTTATACTAACACTGAAACTTTTAGTAAATACGTTGCTACTTATTCTAAAATTTTTAAATAGGTCTGCAAGGTAGCTAAAGCCTTGTACATTAGCAACAAGATTAAATCAGCCGATAATAAAATAAAAACGGTTTGAGAATTATCAATGACGAAACTAACAGGAATAAAAAACATTTAAATAATGATTTCACTCTAAAAACTTCACATGGTCTCATAAGCACAAACAAAGAAGTTGCGCAAGAATTTGTAAATTTCTTTACCAATATCCCACTTAAAACGACTGAGTCCCTAAATTCCTCTTCTATCGATTTATTAAATGCAAACGTTTTCCTGCCCGATTGAATTTAAATTCAAGCATATAAACCCCGTAACAGTAATAAAAGCTTTCAAACCAATCAAGATCAAATTAACAGAAGATCTATGCGGAATGTCTATAAAAGTTTGTACCTCCATTATTTAGACTATAGCGCCGTACTTGGCCTAAATATTTTATTTGTGTGTTGATCAAGGAGTCATCCCGGATCTAATGAAATATAGTAAGGTAATACCACTTTTCGAATCCGGGAATAGTAAAGACACCAATAATTATAGACCCGTGTTGCCGGTCTTCAGCAAGGTGTTTGAAAAGGTAATGTTAAATCAAATGCTCAATCATTTTAACACCTTATCATAAAATCTTACACGATCAACAGTATGGTTTCACCAAGAACGTTATACGACTGACGCCGGTGTCACCTTATTAAAACACATATTTACGGCGTGGGAAGAGGCCCAAGACGCCATAGGAATCTTTTGTGACCTCTCCAAGGCATTTGTTTGCGTCGACCACGAAACATTACTCTTGAAACTTGAGCATTACGGCCTTGGAAAACCTTGCGCTCAGTTTAGTAAAATCTTATTTAAATGATAGACAACAGCAAGTTCAAATAAATGGAGTAAATTCACTCGGCTTAAAAGTAAAAATGGGTGTACCACAAGACTCGATATTGGGTCCTTTCCTCTTTTTAGTATATTTATGATCTACCCCAATTGTTAAAAACTCAACCACAAATGGTGTTATTTGCTGACGATACTTCCTTAATTTTTAAAATTAACTGACGTGCATCAAACCTTGACGACGTAAATAATGCCCTACTGTAGCTCCAAAATTGGTTTACTGCTAATCATTTAGTATTAAATGGAGAAAAAAACCAAGTGCATAAGATTTTCTTTACCAAATGTCAAAAGTAGTAATTGTGAGGTAGTATTGAATCAAGATAAACTAGAATTCGTCGATAAAACTGTTTTCCTAGGGATCACGCTCGACTCAAGTCTTCAATGGGGTCTGCATATAACATCCCTTGCAGGACGGCTAAGTTCAGCAGCAGATGCTGTGAAAAAAATCCGTCAATTTACTGATGTAGATACCGCGAGGCTAGTCTATTTTAGTTACTTTCATAAATGAAATGAAATGAAGTCGTTTATTCTGTAAATATCGGAATCACTTTTACACGTCATATTAAAAAGTAAAAAATAAGCTAGATGTAGTCGACATTTCCTATCTGACTACCCCTGAGAAGAAGTGGCGAAACAAACTCAGGGGTCAAAGTCTCTTTTGAAGTCCAGACATAATCTTGGTCAGATCATGTGAGGACCATGTAGCTCTGTGTCTGAAATGGTCTTTTGAGGAAAAAACCACACAAATTTGAGTGGACCTGTCCAATCAGTGCAAGCATTTGTCAGTAATCGTGCAGCTCGACTCAAGACTTAAGGAGCTCAACGATTCGACGAACAATACCAAAGAAAGTACATTTGGGTAGGCCTCATAAAGTGCTCAAAATGCCAGACCACCATTAAAACTGAGAAAAAGCATAAAATAATAGGAAAATATTTAAAGAAAAAAAAAATTACCCACATAGTGCTCATCACATTCACAATAAATTAAAGCAGTAAATACTCGTATAATACTTTTCAAAGTAAACATTAATGTAATATTGTATATAATATTCTGCAATGTCAATATTTATATAAAATCATGCATAATAACATTAAATGTCAAGTTTTCCAGTTTGATCACAAGGCTTACAGAGCGAGCAGCTCAATCCCAAGCTTTTTTGTCTTCTAAATAATCAGAAATTTTATAGTACCTACCCTTTTTTACAAAGTTTGGTTTTAATACAGCTTTTAAATCGTTTAATGGGTAAGTTTCGAATGTCAGTAGGAAGTTTGTTGTAAAAGCGTATACATTGGCCCATGAACGAGTTGCCTACTCTGTGGAGGCGAGTGCGATGTACAGCAAGATTGTGTTTATTCCTGGTATTTAAACAATGAATATCGGACATTTTCTTAAAATTTGATATATTTTTGTGTACATACAATAGATTTTCTAATTTGTGTGTTGCGTGTAGACTATTTTCTGAGGGACAGTGACTAACTGGCCACAGTGATCAGAGTCCAATTCATTTAGAATTAAATGGCTAGAAGGTCTTAAGTTTGTAAAAATATTGTCAATACAGGTAGCGCTAGTGGCAGTTATTCTAGTCGGCTCAAATAATGTATTGTACAAATTATATGACTTTAATAAGGTTATAAACTTATTTACTGTAGAAGATTTTTCCAGTATATTAATGTTGAAATCTCCACAGACAACAACTGTTTTATTACTGTTACAAGTCTTTAATAATATTTCTTAAAAATATCATATGAAGCACATCGGGGCCTGTATACACTCATTACAATGAACTGCTCAAGCTCAATGCAAGCTATTTCAGTAACTCGCTCAACAGAGAGGCTCACAATATCCTTACGTTCTTTAAATTTCATATTATTACGAACAATTATTAAAGAGCCACCACGTATCATATTAACTCTGCTGAATGAGCTGGCAACCTGGTGGTTGTTAAAGCTGAACATGAACTGGTGGACTTTTAACCAATGTTCAGTTACACATAGGATATCAATATAACTACAGTTCATGAACAACTCTAATTGTAATTCCTTACCTATCACACCCTGTATATTTTGATGAACTATTTTTAAAGTATTATTATTACATTTATTTTGATTATTACAATTTGATGGGTGTGATATCAAAGAAGTTTGTGTAACATTTATTAAGCAAGAGGTTTTCTCTATTGTCCTAATTTCTAATTTAAATGATAATCAATGTGATTAGTTGTTGCCAAATTATTGGCAGAATTATTTAAAAAGTCATTGCATTGCTCAAAAGAAGCAAGTTGTTTAACCAAATTTTTGGCTGAAATAGAAAAAAAATATGATAGCGACACAGCTATCTGTCTTTTGTTATAGTTAGAAAGATAGTACATATAAATATTATATCTATCTTTTGTCAGATACAAATTATTACTAACATAATTGTTAATATCCACTAGATGGAATAGGTTATTATTAAATGTCAAATTATGCAATGTCAAATTTATTTAAAATCGTATGTTATTTTCTTCCTGTGGCAAACTGTAACTGTAAGGGAATGTAAACAATACAATTTTTCTTAAACTAAGATTAGACAAAGTCCTATAATATTGGTGCAATTCTCCTTTGTTTACATTTCCCCTATTACCCATAAAAAATAATAATGTAGTGTCCTGGTTAAAGTTACATTTAATAATATCTTTCATAATAACAAATAAAGAACAACCAGGCATACAGTAATTTATTATGGAGTGTCCCGGATATTCATCTGTCAGCAAGTGGCCCAAGTCCTTTCCAATTTCATCGCAAAATAACACTATATCACTTTTTACAGTAGGAAATATCAAATCAACACAGGGCTGCGGTAAGGTGGCATTGCATGTTGTCAATGAATGGTCCGGCGTAAGTACATTGGATGGTATTTGACACTGCTCACAGTTGCTTGTTTGTGAGTTTACCAGCTCATTCATTGCCAACACATATTCCCTCATTAGATCTTCAGAGGTATTATATTTGATAGTCATTGAACTAAGATTTTCCTGTAAATGGTCAAGTTCAGATTGCAAGTACTCTGTGTCAAAGTTGTATTTCCTGGTACTTTGTTCCAAATTAAAAGAATACATACCTAATTGTTTTAGTAAATTAAGCCTTTCTCTATTAAGTTTAACATTTTTAATAAAGAACTTTTGTCTTTTAACCATCTTTTGAGTTTTAACATTGTATTTATTAATTTTAATGTATTTTTTAAGTTTATTTTTACTGGTGACTACCCGCACTGAATTACATGACTTTGAATCGTCATTACCTGTCAAATCAATAGTGTAGGAGGGGTTTATGGTAGAAACCATTGACGGGGCAACAGGCATCAACTCGCTGAACAGACTTTGATTCAGCGAGGCAGTGATGTTATGATTTGTGATTTGAAGTTCTGTTATTTGAGTTTGAGCCTCATGTAGCTGCTGTTGTAATAAATATTTGTGACTAAGAGCTTGTTCATGCTCTATGCTACACTGGCTGAAACTGTCCACAATAAGCTGAAGTCTATCCCGTTCTTTTATGGCATCAGTGAATTGAGTATATAACTGAGCCATTTAGATTTTCAGCTTCCTATTATTTTCATGGGCATCAAAGAGCACCCTTTCATTGTCATCTATTTCCTTATTCAGTTGGTCACAGGACTCCCTTGATGCTTTTAATTCGCTCAAAGCCTGATTAAGTTTGGACTCTTCAAGGCGAGCACGGGCGCTGCGAGTCATAATCATGATTATAACTCGAATAAGTAAACGACAAGAAAATGGAAGCGAGTAGGTAGGTGTGGCACGACAGCAGTTAAAGATATGATTAGTATAAAAGAAAAATGAAATTTAGATGTACAGGAGTTCTGTCACCAAAACAAATTAAGGTTATGTTTACGTTCAAAGGTCATTGGCATCAATAAGAAGCCGTATTAAAAATGCACAAAGTAATTGATGTAGAAATTAAAGTACGTAAACAAACTAATAACAAGTAAAATATTAAATATTGTACCTGTTAACAAGATGACAATGCAAAAAGTCACTTGTACCGGGAGTACCTAACCTGTCACCGATTCACTTTGATATTTACACTTATTTTGCACTTCATAAGTGATGCTAATACACAATACACATTATTATCCTATTTACTTGAAGAGTAATTGGAAATAGGCCATAAAAAAACAAAGAAATTTAATATAACATAGTATTACGTCATACGGTATTTTACTATGGGGACGGGCTGCAGACATCGAGTCTATCTTTATTCTGCAGAAAAGAGCCATCAGAGCCATATATGGCCTCCGCAGGCGCGACTCTCTATGGGAACTGTTCCAAGGAGTCTTTCCGGATCTCATGAAACACAATAAAGTAGTACCTTTGTTCAAATCCGGAGATAGTAAAGAACTCAACAATTATAGGTTAGTGTCAATTCTGCCAGTTCTCAGTAAGATGTTTGAAAAGTTGATGCTCAATCATATGTTATGTCACTTTAATAAAAATTCCATCTTTCATGACCAACAGTACGTTTTCACCAAAGGGCGTTGTACCACTGACGCCAGTGTCACCCTAATAAAGAATATTTGTAACGCCTGGGAGGAAGCACAAGATGCCATTGGAATCTTTTGTGCCCTCGCAAGCCATTGGAATCTTTACGCAATCGAACGCCTTACGTTCGATTGCGTAAAACATGAGCTTGCTTCTGCGGACAGACTCCACTGTCCATACATTCGACACTGCAGTGACTTGCACGTCACCTACAGTCGTCGGTAATGTAGGTAAGTGTTGATAGTACTTGATAAATCGATGGTTAATTGGTTGTTTTGTATTGTGTTGTAATGTGAATGTATTGTCTGTTATGTGTTTAATGTATTAAATATTGTATATGAGTCATGTAACTTGAAATAATAAATGAATAATAATAATAGACTGGCTGTTACCAAATTGGAAATCACCGGGACCGGACGGACTGCACAACTTCTGGTTGAAATGTTTATTTAGTTCACACACTTGCCTGGCATCTCAGTTCCAGTCATCCTTAGAGTCTGGGTCGCTACCACAGTTTCTAACAACAGGCGTTACCCACCTGCTCCATAAGTCAGGTAGTCCCGCGGAACCCAAGAATTATAGACCGATCACATGTTTGTCAACGGTCTATAAACTTCTTACATCCATTTTGAGAGTGAAAATTAATACGCACATTGACAATAACTCCATTATGTCTGCCTTTCAGAATGGATGTAGGAATGGGTCCCGCGGTACTAAGGAGCTACTCCTCATCGACATGGCCATAAGCCAACAGGTTCGTCGATCCCGCAAGGATCTGTCGACATGCTGGATAGACTATAAGAAGGCCTACGACTCGGTGCCACATACATGGCTCATGAGGGTGCTGGAGTTGTACAAGATAGATGCAACTCTGCGCAACTTCCTGATGTCATGTATGGGGCAATGGAGAACGGTCCTTCGCTATCCAGGATGTCGGCAGATCCAGGGGAATGAATAGAATAGAATAGAATAGAATAGTTTTATTTTGCAAATATGGGTAATACATAATAGTTCTTAAATTACATTTAGCTCAGCCACATTTTACCAATCGGCATGCAAACATTTGAAATTATTTATAACACTATTTATTATTACACTTATATACACAAATTAGTATCATTAGATTACATTACTATTACAAATATCATACCATTATAATTACATCATTTAACGTGTCATTACTATTACTATTATTATTAATAACCAAAATCAAAATGTCAGAAATCAAAATGTCAAAGATCAAAATGTCAAAAATCAAAATGTCAAAAAATCTAAAATGTCATACATCAAAAGTTCAAAAATCAAGATGTCACTAATTAACAAATATTTTTCTCCGATAAGAACTCCGCTACACTGTAGTACGTTTTATCTATCAAAAAATTCCGTAATCTACTCTTAAATTGTGCTGTATTTAAAGATTTCCAACAACTCGGTAATTTATTGTAAATAACTGGGGCCATGCAAGAAACGCTCTTACGCATTAAAGTGGTTCGACATGATACTTGACATAATTTGCTGTTGTCACGCCTATTCCTTGGGAATACAACAGCCAGGCGCTCAAAACGAGATGGATTTTGCTTGACAAACATAGCTACTTCGAAAATATAAATACACGGAAGTGTCAAGATTTTATGTAACTTAAAATACGGCACGCAACTGTCTGTCGATTTCAGTTTTAACAATGATCGGAGACATCTTTTCTGGGCCTTAAAAGCTATATCTCGATCAGTTGAGTTCCCCCAGAAAATGATACCGATGATAATGATGAGCCTGTATGGATTAAACGGGGAATATTTCAGGGCGACAGTTTGAGTCCACTTTGGTTCTGCTTAGCCCTGAATCCTCTAAGTAAACCGTTGGAGGATTCAGGTCTAGGCTATCGGTTGAGGAGAGGAGGTCAGGTCATATCTCACCTCTTCTACATGGATGACTTGAAACTCTTTGCCCCCAACAAATTGCGACTGATCGAGCTACTGAAGGTAACTCAAACATTCAGTAGCGCCATCAGGATGGAATTTGGTGTGGACAAATGTGCAGTCATGCATGTAAAACGAGGAGAGATTATGGAATCCGAAGGAACCCAACTCTCGGATTCCATACACCTTAGATCCCTTTCCTCATCCGAAAGCTATAAGTATTTGGGTATGTCAGAAGCGTTAGGGATCAACGTTGCTGACATGAAACAATCGTTGAAGGAGCGCTTCTTTGGTCGCCTGAAGAAGGTATTTATTAGTCTTCTTTCAGGCGGAAACAAGGTGCGCGCCTTCAACGGTTGGGTCATGCCGGTTTTGATGTACTCTTTTGGCATACTCAAATGGACTCAGACCGAACTAGACGCCCTGGATAGGAGGGTCCGTACACTGCTGACCGCAAACCGGATGCATCACCCACGATCATCGGTGATGAGACTGTACATCCCGCGGAAGTGCGGGGGTCGAGGCTTTTTAAATGCAAAGACCCTCCATAACCGCGAGGTGTGCACTCTCAGGGAATATTTTTTAAAAGCCGAACTGGGTATGCACCGTGATGTGGTCGCAGTGGAGAAGGGACTCACCCCGCTCTCCATGGCTAAAGAGAACTGGCGCAAACCTGTAATACTTACTACCGATGACCGCAAGGAGGTATGGCAAAGCAAGGAGCTTCACGGACGCTTCTATCGGGCTCTTCATGAACCCGGTGTAGATTTCTTAGCGTCCGTATCCTGGCTACGTTTTGGTGACCTTTTCGGGGAAACCGAAGGTTTTGTCTGTGCAATTATGGACGAAGTTATCTTGACGAATAACTACTGGAGACATATTATGAAGGACGGGACGGTTGACGTGTGTCGGGCATGCCACCATCCGGGTGAGTCCATCAGACATATTATCTCTGGCTGTTCTCGTCTTGCTAATGGCGAGTACTTACACAGGCATAACCAAGTAGCCAGGATTATTCACCAGCAACTTGTTTTGAAATATAAACTTGCGGATTCTGAGGTACCGTATTACAAGTATGTGCCCGACCCAGTTCTCGAAAATGACCATGTCACGTTGTACTGGGATCGGTCTATCATTACTGACAGGACTATTGTCGCCAATAAGCCCGACATAGTAGTGATAGATCGATTAGCGCGCCGCGCAATGATTATCGATGTTACCATTCCGCATGACGAGAACCTCGTGAAAGCTGAGAAAGAGAAACAAATAAAATATCTTGACTTAGCACACGAGGTTGTTGACATGTGGAATGTGAGCTCGGCTATCATTGTGCCGATTGTCGTATCGGCCAATGGCCTGATGGCCGAAAGTCTCGAGCAACATCTTTCGAGGCTCTCGTTAGGTGGTTGGATCAAGGGCCTGATTCAGAAGGCAGTACTCCTCGATACGGCTCGCATCGTGAGGAGGTTCCTATCTCTGCAGCCCTAGCCACCGGTAGCTTGGACCCTGCTCGCGATACCGGTGGACAACTATTTTTTATATTTTTAAATGTTTTTATATATTTTTTATATTCTGATATTTAAAAATATAATTTGTATGTATCTAAATTAATCAAGGAAATAATAATAGACTGGCAAGTCAACAAACGTCTGATTTTTTATATCCCATATTTTCCTTATTTATATACTTATATATATTTTCTCAGCCACATTTAGTCCCAGAACATTAAAAAAATAAAATAAAACCTTTTAACTTTACCCTTATTAACAAGGACCAACAAGAAAATGAAAAAAGTAAAAAAAGATATCAAAAAAACAAGCTGACAGCTGTCAATTTGACCTATAATAATGCAACATGGGATGAAAAACAATAAAACAGAATATTGACGAGATCAGCAGCTCGCCACGCACGCCTATCACCTCCGGACTCTTCGCTCAGCTCCGCCTCGCCGCCGCCGGCACCTAGCACCATCATGAGCGCTCTGACAACACCGGCCGCGGTAATTGCGTCGAGCTCGAGTGACGAGTATTTTCCCCCGCCGACGTCGCCAACACCTGTACGTCGGCAGGGAAGAGGCCGGCCACCGATGAGCTTGGGACTTAGGGGCCAACCAGCCCCGAGCCGGGTCCCCGATGCCGGTAGTTGTGTGCAGCGCATGAGATGGACTCAGTCTATGAACGAGAACGTCATTCGCTCATATTACGGGTCTACAGAGGGGGAACTAACCTCACTGCGTACCGTGTTAGGATGCTGTCTCTGTTTCAGGAACTAGAGCCAACCGTCAACGTCTCGGCCTAACGACTATCGGATCAGGTGCGGGTCATCCAACGCAATCATAGGTTGGACGATGCCGCACTTGATAGGCTGCGCTCAGAAATACTGAGCAACCATATTTTCTCAACTTCGGCACAAACCGCGGCACAAGTGTCAACTATTAATTCAATCCCGCTGTGGTCCAATCATGGTGTTGAAGAGGAGGATGATAGGGTTGCCACAGTAAGTAGCCAGTGCAGTGCCCGATTGAGGAGCGCACTGGAAGATGCGATTCACGATTATAGGTCAACTCCGACCGAACTTAGACCCCGATTACCACGCCTACCCATGCACAAGAAAAATAGGGCGCTGGTGTGTGCCTTGGACTCGCAGCTCAAACAGTTTTTCGAGTGCAGCGAGAATCTCGCTGATACACATTCGATCCTGTATTGCGCAGCTGTTGCGGCATGTCGTTTAGCAAACGTCAAGTTCCCAATCTGGAACGGAGCTACTCGACCAAAACCAGCCGTACCAGCCTAGCAATGCAGGATCAAGCGTCGTATCAATGGGGCCAGGGCACTCATCGGCAAACTATACTGCTTTAGGGAGGGCAATACACGACCACGAGTGATGCGCTTTGTGAGGCGGGCATTCTCGGGGACTGGAATCAGCCCTCGAGAATACATGTCCCATGTCACAGAGCGCATCGGCTTCCTGAAGCAGAAAGTTTGTGCATGGGTGAGCCGTATTCGGCGGTATAAGCGGCGGGTTGATCGGTACACGCAGAATCGCATGTTCCAGAACGATGAAAGGTGGGTATACAGAGCTTGGGAGCGACCTAAACAAAATCACACTCGCTCGACATCCCGCATCCAACCAGCCTCAGTGTGACAGACGGGCACCAACCAGATGCTGCACCAGAATTCACTCGAGACGGCATCATCCGGATGGCAACCGTCTGTCACACTGAGGCTGGTTGGATGCGGGATGTCGAGCGAGTGTGTGAGACTATACCAGAAATGGAACCAGTACTAATTACACACAAAAAAAAAAAAAAAAACAAAGCAAACCGAACAACAACAAAGCAGTCCGTCCGTTACCGAATTGGAAATCACCGGGACCGGACGGACTGCACAACTTCTGGTTGAAATGGTTAATTAGTTCACACACTTGCCTGGCATCTCAGTTCCAGTCATCCTTAGAGTCTGGGTCGCTACCGCAGTTTCTAACAACAGGCGTTACCCACCTGCTCCATAAGTCAGGTAGTCCCGCGGAACCCAACAACTATAGACCGATCACGTGTTTGTCGACGGTCTATAAACTTCTTACATCCAATTTGAGAGTGAAAATTAATACGCACATTGACAATAACTCGATTATGTCTGCCTCTCAAAATGGATGTAGGAATGGGTTCCACGGTACTAAGGAGCTACGCCTCATCGACATGGCCATTAGCCAACAGGTTCGTCGATCCCACAAGGATCTGTCGACATGCTGGATAGACTATAAGAAGGCCTACGATTCGGTGCCACATACATGGCTCATGAGGGTGCTAGAGTTGTACAAAATAGATGCAACTCTGCGCTCCTTCCTGATGTCGTGTATGAGGCAATGGAGGACTGTCCTTCGCTATCCAGGATGTCGACAGATCCAGGAGAATGATGACCCTGTTTGGATTAAGCGGGGAATATTTCAGGGTGACAGTTTGAGTCCACTTTGGTTCTGCTTAGCCCTGAATCCTCTAAGTACACTGCTGGAGGATTCAGGTCTAGACTATCGGTTGAGGAGAGGAGGTCAGGTCATGTTTCATCTCCTCTACATGGATAATTTGAAACTCTTTGCCCCCAACAAATTGCGACTGATCGAGCTACTGAAGGTAACTCAAACATTCAGTAGCGCCATCAGGATGGAATTTGGTGTGGATAAATGTGCAGTCATGCATGTAAAGCGAGGGGAGATTATGGAATCCGAGGGAACTCAACTCTCGGATTCCATACACGTTAGATCCGTCTCCTCATCCGAAAGCTATAAGTATTTGGGTGTGTCAGAAGTATTAGGGATCAACGTTGCTGACATGAAGAAATCGCTGAAGGAGCGCTTCTTTGGTCGCCTGAAGAAGGTACTTATTAGTCTTCTTTCGGGCGGGAACAAGGTGCGCGCCTTCAACGGTTGGGTCATGCCAGTTTTGATGTACTCTTTTGGCATACTCAAATGGACTCAGACCGAACTGGACGCCCTGGATAGGAGGGTCCGTAAACTGCTGACCGCAAACCGGATGCATCACCCACGATCATCGGTGATGAGACTGTACATCCCGCGGAAGTGCGGGGGTCGAGGCTTTTTAAATGCGAAGACCCTCCACAACCGCGAGGTGTGCAGTCTCAGGGAATATTTTTTAAAAGCCGAACTGGGTATGCACCGTGATGTGGTCGCAGTGGACAAGGGACTCACCCCGCTCTCCATGGCTAAAGAGAACTGGCGCAAACCTGTAATACTTACTACCGATGACCGCAAGGAGGTATGGCAAAGCAAGGAGCTTCACGGACGCTTCTATCGGGCTCTTCATGAACCCGGTGTAGATTTCTTAGCGTCCCTATCCTGGCTACGTTTTGGTGTCCTTTTCGGACAAACTGAAGGTTTTGCCTGTGCAATTATGGACGAAGTTATCTTGACGAATAACTACCGGAGACATATTATGAAGGACGGGACGGTTGACGTGTGTCGGGCATGCCACCGTCCAGGTGAGTCCATCAGACATATAATCTCTGGTTGTTCTCGTCTGGCTAACGGCGAGTACTTGCACAGGCATAACCAAGTGGCCAGGATAATTCACCAGCAACTTGCTTTGAAATATAAACTTGTGGATTCTGAGGTACCGTATTACAAGTATGTGCCCAAACCAGTTCTCGAAAATGACCATGTCACATTGTACTGGGATCGGTCTATCATTACTGACAGGACTATTGTCGCCAATAAGCCTGATATAGTGGTGATAGACCGATTAGCGCGCCGCGCAATGATAATCGATGTCACCATCCCACATGACGAGAACCTCGTGAAAGCTGAGAAAGAGAAACAAATAAAATATCTCGACTTAGCTCACGAGGTTGTTGACATGTGGAATGTGAGCTCGGCTGTCATTGTGCCGATTATCGTATCGGCCAATGGCCTGATGGCCGAAAGCCTCGATGAACATCTCTTGAGGCTCTCGTTAGGTGGTTGGATCAAGGGCCTGATTCAGAAGGCAGTACACCTCGATACCACTTGCATCGTGAGGAGGTTCCTATCTCTGGAGCTCTAACCACCGGTAGCTTGGACCCTGCTCCTGATACCGGCGAAGCACTATTTTTTATATTTTTAAATGTTTTTATATATTTACTAGCTTTTGCCGGCGGCTTCGCCCGCGTGGATGTCGGAAAAATGTCACGAAAACGTACTACCGGAATTAAAAGTACTCTATGTGTTAATGCAGATTATAAACTATAAACTATGTTACCGAATTTTATCAAAATCCGTTTAGCCATGTTTTGCGCCAATCCGAAACATAAAATCACCCCCTTTAAAATTGACTACCCCTTTCCACCCCGTTTGGGGTAGATTTTTTGACAACCCTGATACACCTTTTCCTTTATTTTCGATCTTAAATATAAATACCGAGTTTCAAGTTAATCGAACCGCGCGATGTATCTTTCCATACAATTATTTTCTCCCACAAAATTCCACACCCCCTTTAAAAGGTTGTTTTGCGAAAATGTATGTTTATGGTCGTTTTATTTATTAAGAAAATATACGGGTCAATTTTAAAAGTTTATTGATCAAAGGAAACATAATTTTGATACTGTGTCCCCCTTTTCACCCCAAAATAAGTTCATTTTTGAAAATATTTCTTTGGAGTTTATCAAGAGGCACAGTAAAATCCTTCCCTAAAACTTAAAAACCCCCTTTTGCCCCGTAAGGGTTACATTTGAACAAACCCAAAAACATGTAAGGCTTTATATTCTGTGAGCATTAGGTATATATAAAATACCGAGTTTCGAGTAAATCGGACCGTGCGTTAAAATTCTTCCGTACAAACTTTAACATCCCCCAATCCCCCTTTAAAAAAACAAAAATTACTAACTTTATAATTTACTTAGGTTAGTATTTGTGACAAGTTTCAGATTTATATTTCAAGGAATAAGCTTTTTTATACTAACGAAATCCCCCTTTTTCACCCCTTTAAAGGTCAAAGTCCCAAAAACCCCTTCTTAGCAGATGCCTACGTCATAATTTAGAGTTAATCAAACCACGCAGTAAAATCCTCCCTTGTCAGATTGACTACCCCTTTTCACCCCGCCAGGGGTCAATTTCCGAAAAACTGATACATGTTACTCTTAATTTTTATTGCTAAGTGTTAATACCAATTTTCAAGTTAATCAAGGCACGCAGAAAAATCCTCCCTTGTAAAATTGACAACCCCTTTTCATCCTGTTAGGGAAAGTATAAAAAACAACTGATACATTTTGTTCTTTATTTTTGGTTTTACGTATAAATACTGAGTTTCGAGTCAATTAGACCGCGCGTTAAAATTCTTCTATACAAACTTTGACATTCCCCAATCTAAAAATAGTTTAAAAAAACAAAAATTACAACTTTATAATTTACTTCGGTAAGAATTCGTGCCAAGTTTCAGGTTTATTAACTCAAGGAATAAGATTTTTGATACAAACAAAATCCCCCCTTTCACCCCTTTAAGGTCGAATTTTCAAAAACCCCTTATTAGCGGATGCCTACGTCATGATAAGTATCTATGTGCCAAATTTCAACCCAATCCGTTCAGTGGTTTGAGCTGGGGGCCGATTCTACTAACAAACATGTTCAAAAATCGCAATGGAATCGCAGCTGAATCACGGCTTTTAAACGTTTTCTCATTCTACTAATGAACAACGATCAAACTGCGCTTACGGTTCAGTTGACGCCAATGATCGATCGAAGCAATCTCAAAATGTATTCGGATAACAAAATCGAACATGAGCGTGACGTTTAGTCACATTCTACTATTATTTTGATTTGACACTAGTTACAATCGAATCAAAGCTAAACTTCGGCGGTTCATCTGTCAAAATTCGCGGATGAACCTAAGTTGGTAAAGTGCAACTTTTGTTGCATCGATCTAAGATTGCTTTCGTTTTCTTCCGTAATAATAATGTTGTTTTATATGGATTTCGTTGAACTTGCCCATGAGGTTGACGTTGGAAGGGTAAGAGGAAGAAAGGAGAAACCCAAACTCCATAGAAACTTGGGCCTGGCGTTACAGGGCTGGAATTTGGCCATAAATTAGAACATTGAGGAAGGTTTCACGAGCCCAATTTTCACGTCTCCCAGCAATGGCCAAATTGGTAAAATCATACATGTTTACATTTTAGGTTAACTTTATTATTTGAGTTATTTAAATAAAGAATGATATTTTTCAGGCTTTGTTCCTTACGTAAATCTGAAACGCACATGCACTGTGCTGCAGCGCCTGCACGATGAGGTTTTAGGTACATAAAAAGCGCTTAGAGGGTGACTTCAGATGTATCTAGGTAATTGATTTGACTGAAAATCTCAGATGAAAACTGTTAATTAGACAAGGCCCACTTACATCACTACTGGCTTGCATTTGTTAATATTGTATCTACTAGGGGATTTGATGCAATCTCAGATTACAGTTATCTGAGATTGCGAAAATATATTAAAATAAAAAAAACTCATAATTGTGATAAATGGTTTTATTAGTCACCTCCTTCATTATGATTATCATAATATAATAATACAGTACTTATCCAGCAATTGTGCAGGAGGCAATTGATTACCCTGGTGCCGTGCCCAACCAAGATACCATATTAAGCTCATGGTGTGAGCACAGTAACCAACCACATTCTTTGCAATAATATAGGATTATAGTATCCCTTCCACTTACAGAGCTGTCAGCATTAATATAGAAACGAAATACATTGTATCACTAATATGCCTGGATGTTATTCTTCCTCTTATCATCCAGGTTGAGTCCGATGTTGACAGCTCTTGCTGTAGGTCACCGTTTCTTGCCTTGTTGGAGGTTCTTCAAATTATCAAAATGAGGAATGTTCTGACTATTTGGCTCATTTGCAGCTGATGAAAATGCACCAATGTTGAGGGACCTGAATGCCGGGATGCTCTATTTGCTTGCACCCAACAAGAGTGAAAGACAACACTTGAAGCACCCACCTGCAAAATAATTTATCTACATTAAAGAGTGCCTTTACACCAGTGATGTGTGATGTTATTGCCCACTTTGAAAAAGACTGATCTAAAGAAATCCTGCAAATTAGAAATCCTGATGTAGGAGCTTGTCCATTATCACACCGTCTTTCTAATTCACTTAAATGTTTTAGCATACGAAATAACATTTTTTAACTAAACTAAAGAATGTTATTAATAAACCGTGAATAAAACTAATATACTAACCGTGCATGGTAGGATCCATTATCTTATAACTTCGTGTATTCTGCATTCTTGCACTGTACCGGTCCTAAGTTGATGGCAACAAACTCTTCTCAAAAGAGAATGTCCACAGTGAATACACACTCATCGGTGTCCTATAGGGGTCTGTTCACTCTCTTCTGGTCCTTTTCCATCAGCATTGGCATAATTCTAGCAAGCTTGGCAGATAAAGTCATTTTCATTTAGGTACCTGAAGCAATCATTTATCATTTTAATATTAGGACTAGCATTTAGCAATAACTATCTGAGTGGCATGTTTGGGTAAACATAAGCAGCCTTATTACATTCCCACTGCAGTGCCACAGGCCTCTTATCTGAGAGAGTAGGTCGTAATTAACCATGCAGGTTCAACCCGGATTGGTGATGATCTTTGACTATGAATTTGTTGCACATTCTGGTATCATTTTATAAAATACAACTATCAACAGAAAACTGAACATAAGCGGTAACACTAATAGGGTACTTAGTAAAAAAATGTAACGCTAAAGAAATATCGGATATTAAAACGAACACTCACAGTAAATCAACCATTTTGAACACGCACACAATAAATGTTTTTGCTTCCCGAGTTCCTGCTGTTTGTTTACATTAACTTTCGGTTTCGAGCGAGATTTTTTTTTTTTTTTTTCTTTTTGGCTTCGCACAGTTTGTGCATTTAGCCAGTGTCATGTAAAATTAGGTAACAAGTACAAAGTTATAATAATTATGAAATGACCTCCACTCAATGCATGATAAAGATGATTGATGATATCCCGCCCCGCTCCCCTTGAGTTTAGGTAAAGACGCGGCACTTTACTGAAACCTCGCGCGGACTGTTTTGTTTCATTTGCCTACATTAATGCAGGTTCACGAACACTTAATGGTTAATAATCCACCACTATTACACATTAACATTCGGCTAAACACAAATTTTAGAAAATAAAACAAAACTGCTAACATGACGCTTCACTTTCCCGCCAAGAAGTCGAGCGAGCTTTGACATAACCGAAACATTTTGTTTCACAGTTTCGGCCAGCTACAGACATAAAACGAAACGTTCTTCTGAATTTTTATTATTTATAAAGCTGAAATGTTGTATGTGTAACAATTAAATAAACAGGACAAAAATATATATATGGTCTAGATATCTTTTTGCATTAGAAAATACCTTTAGTGACACTTATTCGTATTTAGTAACATTTTTAGATTCAACTTTTTTTTCTGTGGTGTTATTAAAACATACTGTTTGGCATGTTGGTAACACAGGTTACCCGCAGCTACTTTCCCGTTACGATTCAGTTGCGATTCGGCTAAAGTTTAGTTCCTAGTTTGCTATAAAATTAGTAGAATGACTTTTAAGATAACTATCGAACGGCGATCGAACTCGAACTGTGTTGTTGTGGAAACACAATTGAACGTGTGACGTTGCAAATTAGTAGAATCGGCCCCCTGTGTGTTACCAGTCAGTCATGATTTCCTTTTTGACTTACCCTTTTCACCCCGTTAGGGGTAGATTTTTGAAAAACCCTGATACAAGTTTTTCGATATTTTTGGTTTTAAGTATAAATCCTGAGTTTCGAGTTATTCGGACTGTGCGTTAAAATTCTTCTATACAAACTTTGACATACCCGCTCCCTCTTCGAGGGGAACTTTGAAAAAGCTAAAAATGGAAAACTTTATGATCTATTTAGGTTAGTATTCGTGCCAAGTTTCAAGTTTATCAAGCAATAAACTTGAAACTTGGATCCGGCAATTGGGACTCGAGGTGGCATTGCACAAGTCCGAGGCCATGTGCTTTTATGGTCCTCGGAACGCGCCACTGTCGGGTTCCCAGATAACGGCGGGAGGGGTTCACATCGGCGTCGAGTCAACGATGAAGTACCTGGGACTCGTCCTCGACAGCCGGTGGAACTTCGTCGAGCACTTCCGACGTTTGGCTCCCAGACTGGAGCGGGCCGGGGCTGCCTTGAAGCGGCTTCTGCCCAATCTGGGGGGTCCAAACGCCTCCTGCCGCAGGCTCTACGCGGGGATCGTGCGGTCCATGGCCCTTTACGGAGCACCGGTGTGGGCGCGTTCTCTGAGGCTGCGACCAGCGCAGCGGTTGAACGCGTCCCAAAGGGTCATGGCCATCAGGATGGTACGGGGATACCGCACGGTCTCCCGTGAGGCGGCGAGCCTCCTTGCCGGACTGCCGCCATGGGATCTGGAGGCGAAAGTCCTCGCGCACATTTGGGTGTGGCGCGAAGAGGCGAAACTCCGGCCGCAAGAAATCGCGGCACAGCGGACGGAGCTCCGGAGGGATCTCATGGCGACATGGAGAGTGCGCTTGTCGCAACCCAGCGCTGGGCACGCCACAATTGTGGCGATAAGTCCCCTCTTTGAGGAGTGGCTGGAGAGGCGCCACGGCGTCCTCACCTTCCGCCTGACGCAGGTCCTCACCGGACATGGATGTTTCGGGAGGTTCCTGTTTAGGATTAAGCGGGAGGAAACGCCCGGGTGTCACCACTGTGTCGATCGCCCGGAGGACACGGTGGAGCATACGGTGGAGGTCTGCCCAGCTTGGGCGGAGCACCGCCGTGTCCTCACGGAGGCGATCGGCGGCGGTGATCTCTCGCGTCCGGCCCTGGTTCAGGCCATGGTTCGGAGCGAGAGTGCATGGGAGGCCGTCACCTCCTTCTGCGAAGCAGTTATGCTAGCGAAGGAGGAGGCGGAACGCGTGAGGGTGAGACAAGGTTCGCGCCCTCGCGCCCCTAGTCGCCGCAGGAGACGCCCCGGGCGTCGGGAGTCACAAGCCGATTTCCGGCCACCGTAGGCGCGGGCCTGCGGACGGTGAGCGATGGGTAGCTCGCCGTCCGATAAGGACCAGGCCCGGGTCGACGGCGCGTTGTGTTCCACGCGCGCCTCAAAGAGATGTCAGCACAAACTGATGGGGTCCGTTAGGACCAATGCCTGCCGGGGTTGCGAGTTTGTCCGAAAGGGATATCGTGGCCCTGGCACACAGGCAACGGAAGGAACACGGGTGGGTTTTAGTCAGTAAAAGTCTGACACGCCCTCCCGCTCCGCCCAGAGCGGGAGAAGTTATTTGATGATTTCCCACCCAAAAAAAAAAAAAGTTTATCAAGCAATAAGATTTTTCATACAAACAAAATCCCCCCTTTTTATCCCTTTAAAGGTCGAATTTCCAAAAGCCCGTCCGAAACGGATGCTTACGTCATAATGACTATCTTGTTGCCAGATTTCAGCCCAATCCGTTCAGCGGTTTGAGCTGTGTGTTGATAGACCAGTCAGTGTGTGGACAGTTGTAATGGCTATCTTGTCATTTGGTTTAAATAGGTAGGTTTTTTTTATTATTATTTTAGTAATATTTTATATAGATTCTTTTTTATCTACTTCAATTCTATGAGTCCCAGACTTAAAGAACTTGTGGGTTTGTGAATGTGAGAACGTTGTAAGGCTTAATAGACTGTAGCTTTGTAAACCATCTTCTATTTTGTTAAGTACTTGTTGACAGTCACCTACACTGTCCTCTCATACCTATTAACACTGTAACTTGAAAACATTATAAAAGCCCATTCTTTTTAAAAGAGTAACCGTTGAGTTTCTTGCCGGCTCTTCTCCATAGGAAACGATCAATTGGAACCATGCACCTAGCTTCTGACGTTTCATAAGTACCCATGAAGCTTTATGTGAAATAAAATATTTTAAGTAACGGTTTCCTTTTTGACTACCCCTTTTCACCCCGTTAGGGGTTGATTTTTGAAAAACCCTGATTTACGTTATTCTATATTTTTAGTTTTAAGTTTAAATACTAAGACATCCCCCAATCCCCCTTCGAGAGGAACTTTGAAAAAACTAAAAATGGAAAACTTTATGAATTACTGAGCTAAGTATTCGTGTCAAGTTTCAAGTTTATCTATCTACTTTATTATTTTTACTTGAACACAAAATTTTGAGAATGAACAACTTCAATACAAAACTTTATCCCACTTTTCATACCCTTGTGGGTTGAAAAAAAAAAAAACAACCATATACGTTGTATAAGCGAACCATAAGCCGAACTATTAGTGACTTTAACTCACAAAATAAAGAACTTTAATTAAAAACAAAATTAGTCCCCCTTTTCACCCCTTAAGGGTTGAAATTCTAACAACACCGTTGCGCTAGCTTCCGACCATAAGCCTAGATAGTAAATTTAGTGATTTTAACATTCTAAACTGAAGGACTTTCCATACACAACTTCATCCCTCTTTTTAACCCTTCGGGGGTGAAATTATCAAAAACACTGAAACACATATAAATAAATTTTCAATCGTCAGCCTAAACACAAAATTTGAAGATTCTAACTTCAAAATTGACGGACTTTCATATAAACTTCCATACCCTATTTTACCCCTTTAGGGGTGGAGTTCCCAAAAATCCTTTCTTATTCCTTGTCTACATTATAAAGAGAACCTGTGTACAAAATTTCAGCTTTCTAGGTCCAAGGGTTTGGGCTGAGCGTTGATGAGTCAGTCAATCAGTCAGTCAGTCAGGACTTGTCTTTTTATTTATATAGATTTGCCACAATAAGGACAATATTTCCCTTATTTGTTTATTAAAAATGTATTTTCTACCTACAAAAGAAGATTTTGTAACGTTAATTAATGTATGCATAGCATAATATTTATCAATTATATTTTATATTATCTAACGAATAATTGAGGAACGTAAGTAGATATATATAAACTTATTATTTGTGCCTGCAGTATTACTTAACATGTTTATGTTAGTTCCCACGAAAATAATAATTAAATAAGTAAGGATAAAAATCTAACGATTGTCTGTAAACTTTACATATACTAAACTTATTTTAACACTACCTGCATTGTGATCACTTCTGTTCGTAGATAATGAAAAATATTCTGATACCTACCTGTTTACATAGGAACATAATATCATAGATAAAAATTATTATACTGTGAAATAATAGTGGAATACTATTTGTATTTAGAACTGGTTAATCATGTAAGAGGAAGGCTGTCCTACCGTGATACTCGTACAGTTTCGACTAGTACGGAGGATAGTGTGAATCGAATGCTACAACCTAAAGAACAATATCAGTGTAATTAATTATTGGTGAGTGGTTAGTGCTTGAATACGTACTGCATAATTATCATGTGACGTAAGTACTTAATGAACAACATTTTTATGACGTTAGAAAGGTGAGAAATGTAATATCACATTATTGGTTAGTATTTAAGTGCAGGAACCTATTTATTTAAGTTTTTAGTGCCTACCTACCTAATATTAAAAATATCTATTATATGGTTGTACTTTTATGATGCAAATAAAGTTATTATATTATTAATATATATATAGATACTTACGATATTTTGCATTTTAGATAGAATGCAAGTTTAAAATTATAAAAAGCAAGCAGGCAACCACCTTCGTGCAGCACCTTGAATTGTACTAATTACGGGTGCAGAAAATTTCCCGATAACTACTCCTCCCGTCCCTCCACGCCGCCCTGCCCGCGCTCGCCTAGGTACCGATGGACGACGATGGAGATGGCACCAAATACAAATTTAAAAACCTATTAGGATAACGTGGGTCTCGTTCCCCTCAAAAGGAAAAACGGAACCTTTATAAGATCACTTGTGTGGCTGTCTGTCCATCCGTCTGTTACAGCCGATTTGCTCGGAAACGACTGGACCGATTGAATTGCAATTTGGCACACATGTATACTTTAAAGAATTTTGTATGCAGAGCAGTGGGAAGTTACGTGTCGTAGGTCGTGGGTTCGAACCCTGACAGGCGCTTCACTTTGTGTAAACTATTTCATGAGCATTGTTCTCAAAACGGTGAAGGAAAACATCGTGAGGCTACCGGCGTATCCTAATAGAACCAAAAAATTCGAAGACATGTGACATCCCCTACCCGCACTGGGCCCGCGTAGTGGATTACGGTCCACTCTCTCTCACAGAGAGGAGGCCTGTGTTCCAGCAGTGGGAATGTTATAGGCTGGTTATCTATTATATAATTTCAAAATCGATACCATTTTCGTAATTAACGCCCCGAAAAACCATAAAAATGACACCCATATTTATACATTTCAACCCCATCGCACCCCAACAGAGGATGATGGTATTTCACGTACACCAAGTTGGATTTTAAAGTCGTTGTTGTTTTCGTGATCTGCGACCCGATAAACGATACCCATGTTGATTTACATACTTTGTCACCCCGTTTCCCCCTTTTAAGGGTTAAATTATGAAAAAAACTGAAACACAGAGGAGTACTCCTGTGATGTTTCGAATAAAATAGTCTAACCAATCTTTTGGACCCCGTTACACCCCTTTAGGGGGTGAATTTTGAAAAATCCTTTCTTAGTGCACCTCTACACCTCATAAGAAACCTAAAGCCAAATTTGGAATCTCTAGACCCAGCGGGGGCTGTGCGTTGATATGTCAGTCAGTTTCTTCCTTTATATACTTAGAAGAAGAAGATCCCATAAGGGATAAATAAGGCTTCCGTTTTTACATTTTGAGGTACGGAACCCTAAAAAAAAAAACATCCGCCTTTTCAGCCCTTAAGGGTTGAAATTTTAACAACACCGTTGCGTTAGCTTCCTAAAATACGCCTAGATAATAAATTTAGTGATTTTTACTTCGAAAATTAAGGACTTTTCATATACAACTTCATCCCCCTTTTTAACCCTTCAGGGGTGGAATTATCAAAAACGCTGAGACACGTGTAAATTAATTTTGAATCGTCAGCCTAAACACAAAATTTGAAGGTCCTAACTTCAAAACTGACAAAATTATTATTATTATTATTTTTGTTTATATATGTATATATTTGTTTTCCTCGGCCTAGCCGGGTAGTACTGATGGCACGGGCCTAAGCCAAGTGTCCAGCAGTCGGGTTTAGTGTGGGAGTCATATTATACGTAGACTGTATGGTAGACGAAACTATATTTGAGTGGGGGTATTGGTGCAAGATGTCCGGCTCACACTGAAGAAATTTTCTAACTAGCCTGCATGTGTTAAGAATCACTGCCTTCTGCAGCAGGTGGTAGGTGTTAGATGGTAGGTTTAGGGAACTAAGGGACTGATGAAGCTGTTTAGGAATTACTCCAGATGTAGATAGCACTATGGGGACTATTGTGACTTTTTTAAGATGCTTCTTCTGTCTGTATCTAGTGAAGTTAATTGAAGATAAGTGCGCAGTATGAACTTATTCATTTCAGGTGTCCATCGTCTACGCGTAGTAGGAATACTTGTAGTGGGTGCAAGTTCAGAGTCAAGGTTGACATCTTGCGCAACACTATCAAGCGTGCTAGTGGTGGACAAGCTAGCTGTTCTTCTTGTCATGTAAGAGGGGCGAGTTGAAGGGATGGATGAGAATAATGAAATGGTATCATCGCACATGGAATCGGCTGTGGCTTCTACGTAGCGAGCCCACCTGTTCAGCTCACTACGACCAGCTGTAACAATTTTGTCGGTAGAAGCCCGCTTGCTCAACTCTTCACCACCGATGGTTCGCACCCAGCATCGGCTCCAGATGCGCCCCGGCGCTCCCCGGGAAGCGACCGTAAATTATATATTTTTTTAATGCTTATCTCCATAAAAGGTTACCTTGCCTTGTTAGCCGCGTAAGTTTTTTGTACAGTTGTACAGTACGTGTGCTAGGTGTTCAGCTTGGACGTAAGGTTGGATTTTAGGGGGCTTATTATTATCTCTTTTATTTCATTAAATATACTTATTATTATAAGACGCAAGCTCGGAGAGTGAGAGAAGTAAGAGTGAGGCGTGCGAGCTGGAATATAGGTACGATGACTGGAAGCGGAAGGGAATTAGCAAATATTTTAAAAAGACGAAGGAAGGGTGCGAAGGCTAGAAAGATAAGAGAGGGATATAAGTTTTATTACTGTGGAAGCGATGGCAAGCGAAATGGTGTAGGTATAGTTTTAGATAGTCAGTTGAAAGAAAGTGTGGTGGATGTTAAAAGAGTGAGGGATAGAGTCATAGCTGTTAAAGTGATTGTCGAGAGTTTGGTGGTTAATATAGTTAGTGTGTATGCACCCCAGTCAGGGTTTGACGAAACGGTAAAAGAGAAGTTTTGGAAGGACTTCGACCGGGTGATGATGTATGTGCAAGATAGTGAAGAAGTGTATGTCGGTGATTGTAACGGGCATGTAGGAAGACAGAAGGATGGGTATGAGCAAGTGCATGGTGGTTGGGGATACCGAGGCCGTAACACTGATGGCGAGACACTGCTGCAAGCTGCTTCGGCTTTTGACCTGGCAATAACAAATAAGTGGTTCGAAAAACAAAATGAGCATCTTATAACTTACAAAAGTGGTCACACAAATTGACTACTTGCTGGTAAGACGGAACAGCATTAAAAGAGTCAAACACTGTAAAGTGCTCCCAGGTGAAGACTTAGTCTCACAACATAGACTTATAATAATGGAGGTAAAAGTCAATGTCTCGTCCAGTAGGAACAAGGAACGGCCCCCACCCAAGACATGGTGGCGTATGCTAAAAGAAGAAGAATGTGCCAGTATGTTTAAGAGTCAAGTGGTAGATAAAATGATTGAAATGAAGGATATGGAAAGAAAATCTGGGAATGAATGTTGGAAAGGAATGTCAGATTGTATAAGGACAGTAGCAAAATATGTGTTTGGAGAATCGAAAGAGAAAGTTATGATAGAAAAGGATACATGGTGGTGGAATGAAGACGTGCAAAAGATGCTAAAAGAAATGAAAATTGCGTTTAAAGAGCAGGGTATAGAAAACGGGAATGATAGTTTGAAAGATGATAAGAAAAAGGTTTATAAAGAATGGAAAAAAGGCGAAAAGGCAGTAGCACTTTTAAGGGCTTTTTTTCTCGGCGCTCTGGGCGGAGCAGGAGGGCGTCTCAGACTTTTACTTACTAAAACCCACCCGTGTTCCTTCCGTTGCCTTTGTGCCAGGGCCACGATATCCCTTTTGGACAAACTCGCAACCCTGGCAGGCATTGGTCCTAACGGACCCCGTCAGTTGGTGCTGACATCTCTTTGAGGCGCGTGTGGAACACAACGCGCCGTCGACCCGGGCCTGGTTCTTATCGGACGGCGAGCTACCCATCGCTCACCGTCCACAGGCCCACACCTACGGTGGCTGGATATTGGCTTGCGACTCCCGACGTCCGGGGCGTCTCCTGCGGCGACTAGGGGCGTGAGGGCGCGAACCTTGCCTCTCCCTCACGCGTTCCGCCTCCTCCTTCGCGAGCATTACAGCTTCACAGAAAGAGGTGACGGCCTCCCATGCACTCTCGCTCCGAACCATGGCCTGAACCAGGCCCGGACGCGAGAGATCGCCGCCGCCAATCGCCTCCGTGAGGACACGGTGGTGCTCCGCCCAACCCGTGCAGACCTCCACCGTATGCTCCACCATGTCCTCCGGGCGATCCACACAGTGGTGACACCCGGGCGTTCGCAGGAACCTCCCGAAACATCCGTGTCCGGTGAGGACCTGCGTCAGGCGGAAGGTAAGGACGCCGTGGCGCCTCTCTAGCCACTCCTCAAAGAGAGGGACTTATCGCCACAATTGTGGCGTGCCCAGCGCTGGGTTGCGAGAATCGCACTCTCCATGCCGCCATGAGATACCGCCGGAGCTTTGTCCGCTGTGCCGTGATTTCGCGGCAGCGGAGTTTCGCCCCGGCGTTTTGCCTCTTCGCGCCACTCCCAGATGTGCGCGAGGACTTTTGCCTCCAGATCCCATGGCGGTAGTCCGGCAAGGAGGCTCGCCGCCTCACGGGAGACCGTGCGGTAACCCCGTACCAGCCTGACGGCCATGACCCTTTGGGACGCGTGTGGGGAGCACTTTTGAGGGCTAAGGCGCAGGAGAAGTTGTATGACTCACTGGACAGCCCAAGAGGCCAGAAGGAGCTCTACCGGATTACAAGAGAAAGGAGAATGAGAGATATAATTCACATGAAATGTATGAAAGACGACGCCGGTAAGGTTCTGTCCAAAGACGACGAAATAAAAGAAAGATGGAAGCTTTATTTTGAAAAGTTGATGAACGAAGAAGAATAAATGGAATGGTTTGCTGAAAGAGGTACAAGTAAATATGGGTTTGGTAAATGTTTACCAGCTAACCTGCTTAATTAGCATGGATGAAGTAAGAAAAGCAGTTCGAAGTATGAAAAATGGAAAGGTCATGGGTATGGAAGTGTTTAAAAGAAGATGGATGTAGGTGGCTGACTTTATTGTATAATAAGCTGTTGCATGAAGGAAGGGATCCCACAAGAATGGTGCAATAGTTCGCTAGTGCCTATCTTCAAGAATAAAGGTGAAGGTATGAAGGTATGGGAGAAAGTAATAGAGAAAAAACTGCGAGAGGAGAGTGGGAGAAATGGCAACAGAAGCTGGAGAATGTTGGCTGGAAAATGAGCAGAACCAAGACTGAATACATGTTCTGCGATTTCGCCTCTCTCCAGTCCTGGAGCCATAGAGCTTGATAGCGCGTTTCTCCCGGTCTGCTCCGACTTTCGGTATCTCGGTTCACTCGTGCAAAGCGATGGCGAAGTAGATCGGACGGTTAAGCACAGAATTAACACTGGATGGATGAAATGGTGGCAGGTCACGGGAACAATCTGCGACACCCGCATTCCTCTTAAACTTAAGGGGCAGATATATAAAACAATGGTTAGACCTGCTGTCTTGTGTGAATCAGAATGTTGGGCCACAAAAGGGATGAATGAAAGGCAATGACACGAATGGATAGAATGAGAAATGAGTACATAAGAGGAAGTCATGGTATGGGCATGTGATGCGGAGGAATGAGGAAAATGTAGTAAGGAAAGTTTTGAATTCTCAATTCTTTATTGCATTCCATATGTATTACATAGATGGTATAAAAAAGTAAATGATCAATATGGACCCTGTCGGGCGCAGCAAACATTAGGAGAGAGGAAGAGTGCTAAGTAACAATAAAATTCAAGTAATTCAATATTATTATAAATTATTAGATGTGCTTAGTTGGGTTTGAGTATGCATGTCGATGGCTATAAGAGTAGGGGACAATGATAAGGGCAGGAGAATGATGACTAACTTAAAAATTTAATTACATTTATCATTTAAATAATCAATAACTTTGTAATATGCTTTATTGATCAGATAATTATTTCATTTCATTCCAATGCAGCTTGTTACAATCCTATCTTAAGAGGCTGACAACAGGTAAAACGCTGTCACTTTCAGATTGCATACAAAAGCTTATCATACCTTTTTTGTTTTCGAAAAAATATTTACGGTTTAAGAGATACACTGCTTTAAAAAACCACCTTTTTGACCATTTTCAAGAAATCTCCGCCTTATGAACCTCACGATAAGATCTACTACAGAACTTAAAACTTTGAGCAACCATTTTGATATTCAGTTATGTTACTTACTGCATTTCTTATAAATTATGTGATTTGAATAATATCATACAGTGACTGGTGGGGTGACACCCCCTCCTTGTTCGTTCATTGTGGTTCATTGTTATCGTTCCATATCTCGGACAGAGTAGACGTGGTCATCAAGTGCTGTGTGCACCCAAATATCTACACTGTCTCTTACTGTGAGTTATGTGTACCTATTATTTCTATAACAAATCAGTGAATACCACAACCGTAATTTATTTAAATTTCAGCAATCTGCAGGAACGGAACCTGAAAATGGAATGTGTGTAAGCCCTCTATCAGGTCCGTGCTGAACCCATAATTAGATTGTGTATTCATATATGTAGTACCTCGATACATTCTCTTCGGTTTATTGCGTTAACTGGTTAATAGGTAGAGTCGAGAAAAACCTCTCCGCCTTCGTGTGTTAACAAAACACTTGCATCAACATAAATGGTTACAATGCGAAAAAAATAAACACGTTTAGAAAAGGTTGTAAGTTGTTAAGTCTGCGCTACATTTTTCCGTTCTTTGCTTCTTAAATACTAGCTTTTGCCGGCGGCTTCGCCCGCGTGGATGTCGAAAAAAATGTCACGAGAACGTACTACCGGAATTAAAGTTTGCTATGTTACCAAATTTCATTCAAATCCATTCAGCCATTTTTGCGCCAATCCGAAACATAAAACCATCCCCTTTAAAATTGACTACCCCTTTTCCACCCCGTTAAGGATAGATTTTTTGACAACCCTGATACACCTTTTCCTTTATTTCCGATCTTAAATATAAATACCGAGTTTCAAGTTAATCGAACCGCGCGATATATCTTTCCATACAATTATTTTCCCCCACAAAATTCAACTCCCCCTTTAAAAGGTTGTTTTAGAAAATGTGTTTATGGTCGTTTTATTTTTTAAGAAAATATACGGGTCAATTCTCAAGTTTATTGATCAAACGAAACATAATTTTGATATAAACTGTGTCCCCCCTTTCGCCCCAAAAGGAGTTTATTTTTGAAAAATATTCAATCATGTGTTATTCAATTACTTTGGAGTTTATCAAGACGCACAGTAAAGTCCTTCCCTAAAACTTAAAAAACTCCTTTTGCCCCGTAAGGGTTACATTTGAATAAACCCAAAAACATGTAACGCTTTATATTCTATGAGCATTAGGTATATATAAAATACCGAGTTTCGAGTAAATCGGACCGCGCGTTAAAATTCTTCCATACAAACTTTAACATCCCCCAACCCCCTTTAAAAAAAAACAAAAAAATATTAACTTTATAATTTACTTAGGTTAGGTTAGGTTCCGGCCAAGTTTCAGATTTATTAACTCAAGGAATAAGATTTTTCATACAAATGAAATCCCCCCTTTTCACCCCTTTAAAGGTCAAATTCCCAAAAACCCCTTCTTAGCAGATGCCTACGTCATAATTTAGAGTTAATCAAGCTACGCAGTAAAATCCTCCCTAGTCAAATTGACTACCCCTTTTCACCCCGTCAGGAGTCCATTTTCGAAAACTCTGATACACGTTATTCCTAATTTTTGTTGCTAAGTATTTATACCAATTTTCAAGTTAATCAAGCCACGCAGTAAAATCCTCCCTTGTAAAATTGACAACCCCTTTTCATCCCACTAAGGAACGATTAAAAAAAAAGCTGATACGTTTTATTCTTTATATTTGGTTTTAAGTATAAATACTGAGTTTCGAGTTAATCGGACTGCGAGTTAAAATTCTTCTATGCAAACTTTGACGTCCCCCAATCCCCCTACGGGGGGACCTCCGAAAAAACTAAAAATGGGAAACTTTATGATTTACTTAGGTAAGTATTCGTGCCAAGTTTCAAGTTTATTAACTTTATTATTTTTACTTAAATACAAAATTTTGCGAATGGACAACTTCAATACAAAACTTTATCCCTCTTTTTACCCCCTTGTGGGTTGAAATTAAAAAAAAAAACAACGATGTACGTTGTATCAGCCAACCATAAGCCGAACTATTAGTGAATTTAACTTAAAAAAATAAGAACTTTAATTAAAAACAAAATTTCACCACTTAAGGGTTCAAATTATAATTACACCGTTACGTTAGCTTCCCTTACCCACCGTTACGTTAGGAATTCCCAAAAATCCTTATTCCTTGTCTACATTATAAAGAAAACCTCTGTACAAAATTACAGCTTAAAAATAGAGAACTTTAATTAAAAACAAAACTTCACTCCGTTAGGGTTAAAATTATAACTACACCGTTACGTTAGCTTCCGACCATAAACCTAGGTAATAAATTTAGTAATTTTTACATTCAAAAATGAAGGACTTTCTATACATAACTTCATCCCTCTTTTTAACGCTTCGAGGGTGGAATTATCAAAAACACTGAAACACGTATATATTAATTTTCAATCATCAGCCTAAACACAAAATTTGAAGATCCTAACTTCAAAACTGACGGACTTTCATATAAACTTCCATCCCCTACTTTACCCCTTTAGGGGTGGAATTCCCAAAAATCCTTTCTTATTCCTTGTCTACGTTATAAAGATAACCTCTGTACAAAATTTCAGCTTTCTAGGTCCAAGGGTTTAGGCTGGGCGTTGATGAGTCAGTCAATCAGTCAGTCAGTCAGGACTTGTCTTTTTATTTATATAGATAGATGTGTATTTACCTTGATTACTATTGATAAGAGTAATTGGCGTAGAGCTAATAGTACACATTCATTTGTGGAATTATTATATTAGATACGAATTCCTTGCTTCAACTTGCTTGGAATGTAGTAACAATAGTGTGAGCTAGTAAGTAGTTCTTGTTCAAGTGTCTGTAAAGTAACGGAGCTGGGGCCCAATTCTGTAACTTTGAGTTAAGCAACACGCCATTGACACTCTATCGACACACTACAGACATTCTTTTGCCACTGTTGCAAATTTGGCAACAATAATTGGTAGTCTGGTCCACTATAATGATACAATGGCATCGTGATGCCAAGCTTACGGTAGTCTGTAAATATTTTAAGTGTATTTGACAGTTGTTTCTATCGTGTTTGAATAGTGTTTTGGCCATCGAACCGCCATTGTGAAGCCATCGAACAACGACACCTATTTTCCCTATTGTTGATTGGGTTCAATTTGTATATTTTTTAAATTTGAAATATTGTGTCCGTGTGTGTGTGCGACTTACGTAGTGAAATTGATAAAGTGGACGTAGAGCAAGCAAGGAAGCTAATTGACGAGCTCATTCCCATTCTCCAGAGACAGCGACGGCGGAATGGAATCCCTGCTAAATTAAAGGTTTGTATGTGAAGGTACCTAATTTGATACTCCGACCGAAAACCATGAGATGATGTAAAAAATGTACGAAAAAAATTTGTTTTTTCTTCAAATATATATATTTTTTTAAATTAATAGACAAATTCAAGTATTTCGAAAATGGTGCGTGCTAGGCAAAAAATAACCAAAATTTGACCCCCCCTATGTACCACCCCCCGTGTAAACAGGATCCCAACATGAATTAAGTTTTTTTTTTTTAATATCGAAGGCCCGTATCCTCGCGCCATAGCGCCCCTAAGGCTACACTCATTAAACGTTATTAAACGCATGTGTTTAGTGAAATTTGATGTTTCTAATAATAAAACGTTTTTATATTAATGAATAAACCCATAATATAAAGATTTAATTGATAAAAATTGGATTTGAAAAAGTGGTAGGTTTGGTTTACATCATGGTAGATTTTTGATAGCAACACTAAAACTATTATACGCCACACTATCGACTTACTACCGACACACTACTGAGACACCACTGAAACGCCATTGAAGTTTTTACAGAATGCCAAATTTGCAACAGTGGCAAAAGAATGTCTGTAGTGTGTCGATAGAGTGTCCATGGCGTGTTGCTTAACTTAAAGTTACAGAATTGGGCCCAAATGTCAATGACTATTCTATTGAGACACTACTGACACACTACCGACACACTATTGACAAGTTGGTTATTTTACAGAATTGGGCCCCTGGACAAATGTTTGTGAAACCGTCACGTGATGAAAGAGCCTCGTGTACGTTTTCTCATAAATATTATTATAATGTCACGATAGGAAGTGGCGCGCTAGTCATTTCACATAACCGCTGCGAATTGTTGTAATTAGAGCATATCAAATGGAACTCAATGGTACATTACGTGGTGGCACGCACACGACCGTCTCACTCAGGACCGTGGCACCACGCACTGTGTCACCGCAGAAGGACAATTCCATGCAAACTGCGCAATATCAAACATAGGGTGAGGACTGTGTAGGGTGGGCGATTCAGGGGTTCATGTATTATCGTCAAAACTTTCAGATGAATTCTGAAAATATTTTTTTTTTCGAGTTTACCTTATTTTGAACAGATCTTTTGGTTGAAACAATCTCTATTAGGTACATATTGCACATTTCATAATTTTCCGTGCGTGATAGTATTTCCTCGCACTTCTGTGCGCGCCTGCGTGGTGTCTCGCTGTAATACAGCAGTATAACATGCGCTTGCGTCGCTATGAATCAGCGCTGTTATGTGCGGCCCGCACCGCCTGCGGCCCGCTTTGAACTGAGGTTGAACTTGAACTGCTTGAACAGTGCTGGCTGTAACCACTACATTATTTGCGCTAGTCGTTCATCATTATGTGCGCTTTTCTTGTAGGGGGGCAAGAACAACAAAACGTTAAAAGACTGCTACATAAATATCCTAATGGCATTCATGGTAAGGTTTTACGAGTAAACTTTAGATCCAGAATATGCACTAAGTTAGGTTCCTATTTACCTTTCAGATCAACGACCCTTTTAACGAACACACGCAAAAGTTAGAGCAGGTACCTACTACTTCCTACTGTATTGTTATTGTTTGTTTTACCATGGCAACGTGTTCATCCGCGCTGCAACAACTTTTAATTGAGCGGCATGTGCTCGTAGTGCTGTTGTAGTGTTGATAACGCGGGATTTACTGCGGCCTGTAGTTACAACTACGTACTCATTACTCATTCTGTTTCGACTCAAGTCGAGCGGGCGACCGGGTCGGCCCTCGGCCCACGTGCGCGCCGAGGTAACAACAAACTGTAGCGTAGTTATGCTCTGAATATCGAGTATGTAACAAGTATTGCTACAGCTCTTGGTTTACCGTCGTAAATGCCATCATAAGCTATATCGAGTGAGCGATCGTTGATGTTCAACCAAAAGTGCCTTTTAATGGACCACGTGAAATAAATGCTTTTATTACGATCTCCTTTCCGCTTTCGCGCCCGCTCCGCTCGTCACCGCATCTGCGGTCATTTAACGGGGTTACAGAATAATTTTATTAATGAATGTCAATGTCAACTAGATAATAATTTACTGAGCTCAGTTTCTATGGCATATACTATTTTTTATATATGTACTGAGGTATAGCTTTCTGTTCGGAATATTTTAGCAGCATGCTATGTTCATATTCGATCGTATAGTTTTTTTGACGACTTTCATATACATATTTTTTTTGGTATAGTGGCGTGTGCGGGCTATCATAAGGCAAATAATATAATTATTTTAATGTTCTGTGTTGCGTTATGCAAATATAAAATAATTTGCATTTACATGACACAATAATTTAAATTTTATTGTATAGATTCAAGTTTTATATCTGAACAGACAGCTGTGCTGCTGAGGAGTTTGTTGCGCCACTTCTTCTTCCCAGCTAAAGCACTAGGAAGTGGTGAAGGGTGGACGTTTTTGGGGGACTGTCTTATGTAATTTTGACGTTCGAAAAGTGCTGATTCTCAGCCTAGTTTGAATAAATGACTTTTGATTTTGATCTAACGAAGAGAGATAGCTCTATAAGATTGTCACTGGTTGTGGTTGGTAAGTAACTAGTAAGGCACATTATGTGAGCTGTTGAGCGGAACGTACTCTACCGCGGAGTAACGCGTGACGGATACATTAACAACAGCTAGTCAATAACGTACGACCACTGCATCACTTATTATGTATATACTCACATGCTTTATTTACGTTTGCGTTATCATTGTTGTCTGTGAACAGAACTGAACGTTGGCCTCCACATATACATCGTGACATCGCCGCAGTGATCGTGACGGCGCTATTATTGTTATAGTAATTACTTACCACTCTTTGCTAAGGGGTTGGTTGTCGCAGTGTATATTGTTAAGGGGTTGGTTGTCGCAGTGTATATTGTTAAGGGGTTGGTTGTCGCAGTGTATATTGTTAACACTTTCGAGAGACTTCTGCCCAAAAACCGACGTTTGGACGACCGGAAGTAATGAAGTTATGGTATGTATCTGTATAGGTATTACATTTGCCTAAAGTAAAAGCAATGTTGCTGAAACTCTTCTGAGTGACACTTAACCAGCTACCCTGCCACAGGCTGACCACTGCTATACGCAGCCTGCCACCCTGCCACAGGGTGACCACTGCTGTACGCAGCCAGCCACTATTCTAACACGCAGGCCATGTAACGCTTCGCCTTACTATCTACTGGTTAAACAATCATCCTTTTACATAGAAATAGCAGCATGTTTGTTTGTGCAACGGTGAGTAATTTACGTAACATTTTGTTTGAGGCGACATCTCGGCTCCCGGCTCTCGGCTCTCGGCTCCCGGCTCCCGGCTTGCGGCACTTTGCTTCCCGTGGGAAATCAGAGCCGCGCTTGTTTGTGCTGTCATTATGAACGCGCTGTCTGTCAGTAAGGCAGCGAGCGACGGGAACGTCTGTCAGCCAGCAGGACAGTGGCGGAGGAACTGTCTACCAGGCCCAGGACACAGGACCGTCATGAAGAGTGTCCTCATAGTCTTCAATTGGTGCAAATACCGACATTAAAAATCGGCTAACAGATGGCGAAGTTTTGTGTGTGTTGTAAAATGTATCGGTAGCTCGATACCGTAAGGCGGTGATAACAAAAGTTTGCTTTGATAATAAGCCTCACGTAATATAGCTCATTAGGAAAAAAATAGTCCTAACATCCTCAACAAGTCGGCAACAAGCAAATATAATCCATTTCTTTGTTGACAATGCGATTAATTAAGATGGTTCAGGATCAGGTGTCAGTACTCCTGACGGCCCGTGTGTTTACTACAAGAAGACTGCTACAAGATGTGAGCCGTGCGCCGATGGTGGGCTGGCTATATTATACGAGTACTTACCATAGTATAACTTACAACAACGTATTACTCGTTAAAAGTTAGGTTACTCGTACCGTTATACAAATACATAAACGTTGGTCCACCTTGAGCCATTAATGTGTACACACTACACAGCGCAGCTCTCTCAAATTTAACTCGCCATATTTATGCCAAACATGGATCCCAATAGTACTTGAGCATTCACAGTAACTGTGCTGAACCCGTTACGAATCATAAGTGTGAATTATGTATGTGATGGCACATTCATTTGCATCTTGCGACTATTTTGTGTTCTGCACTATTAACTGCAAAGCCGCCCCAATTCCTGAAATGATATGGAACTACCTGAGGTTGTTTGTAGAGCTCGCTGCTTGATGTAAAGGGTGTCAAAGATAAGAAAGAAAGAAAGAAAGACAAATGCGTTTATTGGCATTACAGCAAAAAATACCTACACCTTAAAACTATAAAAACAGAAAACAATATTATTATAATGCCAAAGGGGCCTCCGCTCAGCATAATGTCAGAAGGGCCTCAGCTCAGCATAATGTCAGATGACAACACAAGGTGTACCACCTCACGCTGCAACCCGCGAGTGCCATACGCTAGAATAATAAACACAGAGAAGTGTGTGTCCGTGTTTAATTAATTATGAGAATAAATTAAAGGTGATAATATAAAAAAAACCCATACAAAATAAAATAAAATGTAGTGATGTTGTGTTGTGTGAATGTTGTGTGTGTGTGTGTATGTGTGTGTTGTGTTATGATTAATGGAAAACTAAAATAAATACCCAATATCAGTGCACTACAAAATATGTATATATATATAAATAGAAGTACCTTCAATTCAAAATCGTGTGACTGCGTTGATCTTCTAAACTACGAAACGGATTTTGATGCGGTTTTCATTACTATATAAAGTATAAGACAATAACAATTGACTAATAAAAATGATAATATTGGTAAAATTGATAAAATTGATAAAAATAAGTAAAATTAATAAAATAGGTAAAATATAATAAAAAATATTGCTTTTATATGGCAGACATGTCGGCTCGAACATTTTCAAAATCTTTTTGTTGGTTTAATAAAAACACTTTTAATTTCAATATGAAAGTCGAGCAACTCGATACTTCACTGCCTGTACCTGTACGCTGCGTCGTGCCATGAGACGTCGGGATAATAGCCGTCGAAGATAAGGCTCCAGCCGCTCGCATACGAAGCCAAGCATACCAACACGTACTCGTAGGTATACAGGTATGAGCGCGGCATCAGACTGACAGTAATCCGGTTAGAATGGATTCTGAAAGCGCTTAATGTAAGTACATCCTGTCACTCTCGCGATATAATACCAAATTCGGAGCATTAGTCTTTAAGCAGGATTTTGGTTTGTCATTAAAAATATTTTCAAATTCGTGCATTGAATGGAACAAAATCTATTTCCCAGTATTCGGCTCAAGCTCGACGACCGCCCAACGTCCAAGGATTGATTTAATTCCGTTCTCAGATACTATTATGTATCTAGTATAGCATTTTCACCAGAGAGTTCCGAGCAAGATCCCTGACATTCATTATTTAGGGACTCAAATAGACTCAACTACTGTCACCATATTCCTTGGTATCATACTAGATAAAAATTTGACCTGGAGACCCCAGACAGACGAAATTTGTAAAAAAATATTAAAGTAGTTTAAGTTCTTTACAAACTGTCAAAGACTGTCAGCCGAGAATTTGAACTAACGGCATAACACGGGTATGTTGCATCAACACTTAGGTATGGCATAATGTATTGGGGTAACGCAGTCGATAGAGAATTAGTATGCAGAGCTCAAAAAAAAAATATCAGATCTGTGTGGTCTAAATAGCACCGACAGTAATTGTCAACCATTTTTTAAAAGCCTAAACATTCTTAGTCTACCATCATCGTACATCTAAGAAACTAATATATTTGTCAAAGCACACATCTCGCAATACAAAATAACTTCCAAAAGCTACTATAGAAGTTACGCGACAAAAATAAGTTAGAGCTCGAAATAACACATAGCAGAACAGCCCTAATGAATAAAAGTACTTTCTGTATGGCCACAAAAATATTTAACAAGCAAATCATTAAATCTGGACAAATTCAAAAATGTATCTACATAAAAAAAAAATTGATAAATGTTATTAGGTACTTACTCAATAGAGGACTATTTTGATGACAGTTCTATAATCCCTCCATCAGTGATCTATATTTAATTGATTTATTACAATGACACTCTTGTAATAAACTTGATTAAATTGACAATTATCCTATTTTAATTTTTTTTGACATTTCTGTTTTATCTTAAATTATTGTTTTTTAAATATTTTATTAATGTGGTACGTCCATGATTTCATTTTGGTACTTGTTTTGACTGTAGTTTTTATTAATTAATTGTCAGGGGAATATTATATTCATTTATCCTCTCTTGCTATTTTTATAATTTTTATTTGATTTTGTGAAATAATTGAAACTCATGCTAAAATTTGTACGCCTAATGGAAAAGCATAGAGAACTTACGAAAATGTAACATCTCACACGCACCTAAGTAGTCCACTCTTTATAGTAGCATTACTCTTTGAATCCACTGAGGTACTGCACAGACTCTAATCGTACAATTTTATTACAATTGGAAAGCCATAATGGCGTCGAGTCAAAACAAAACAAAACTCGAAGAGCACTAGCGAGATCGATGCATCAATAAGTGTCACCAATAAGATTGACAACGTCACACTTATTAGCCAATCATAGCGTGCTGCCCTCATTCAGTGCTCACGGCGATCGATCATGTTTTTAGGGTTCCGTACCCAAAGGGTAAAACCCTATTACTAAGACTCCGCCGCACACTGGTCCCGAATGATAAAAAAGTGGACATTAAGAAATTTTTGACAGAAGGTCAACGGATTCGGCTGATTTTTTTTTTGTAGACAGCTGATGCAATTACAAATTACTTTTATAGATTGAGTTTTTGCCAAATAAGCCGTATTTTCAGAGAAAAAAAATATTGAAATATTTTTTGTATGAAAGAAATCCTAATTTTGTCTTTATCTTCCAAGATTCAAACGTATTCAAAATAAAACTTAGCGCAGCTTGTAGAGGTGCTAATTGCTCACCACTTTGTCATAGACACTCTTCTGCGATTTTGTGCTCCTTTTGAGTTACAGGCACTTTAAATATTTTTTGTATAAAAAAATTCTAATTTTGTCTTTATCTTCCAAGATTCAAACGTATTCAAAATAAAACTTAGCGCAGCTTGTAGAAGGGCTAATTGCTCACCACTTTGTCATAGACACTCTTCTGCGATTTTGTGCTCCTTTTGAGTTACATGCACTTTAAATATTTTTTGTATGAAAAAATCCTAATTTTGTCTTTATCTTCCAAGATTCAAACGTATTCAAAATAAAACTTAGCGCAGCTTGTAGAGGGGTTAATTGTTCATCACTTTGCCATAGACACTCAATTGCGATTTTGTGCTCCTTTTCAGTTACAGGCACTTTAAATTTTTCGTTGTCGGATGAGCTTTACTAGTTTTTTGTAGACAGCTGATACAATTACAAGTAACTTTTAAAGATGTATTTTTTGTTAAATAAGCCGTATTTTCAGAGTTAAAAAATTAATTCAGGCGGATTAGAAATAATCTTGTTAAAGATAGACTAAGATGTAATAACATTTTCTTCATTAATAAGTAACTCTTATAAATGTCTTTCTATTAAAAAAAGTCTTATTTTAAATATATCAAATAAACAACTTGGATATCTCAAAACGTGTACAGACATGTTCAGGTACAGGTAATTTATTGTGTGACTCATATTCAGATTATAAGCATTTTTTGGTAATGAGTCATTGCTTAATTAGCCGATTACTTACAATTTGGGCTATATTTGGTCATCTAACGCTAGTGAATGCGTCGGAAACGCTGAATGATAAAAAGGTATAAATTGCAATTAAAACTTTAAGCAATGACTCATTACCAAAAAATGCTTATAATCTGAATATGAGTCACACAATAAATTACCTGTACCTGAACATGTCTGTACACGTTTTGAGATATCCAAGTTGTTTATTTGATATATTTAAAATAAGACTTTTTTTAATAGAAAGACATTTATAAGAGTTACTTATTAATGAAGAAAATGTTATTACATCTTAGTCTATCTTTAACAAGATTATTTCTAATCTGCCTGAATTAATTTTTTAACTCTGAAAATACGGCTTATTTAACAAAAAATACATCTTTAAAAGTTACTTGTAATTGTATCAGCTGTCTACAAAAAACTAGTAAAGCTCATCCGACAACGAAAAATTTAAAGTGCCTGTAACTGAAAAGGAGCACAAAATCGCAATTGAGTGTCTATGGCAAAGTGATGAACAATTAACCCCTCTACAAGCTGCGCTAAGTTTTATTTTGAATACGTTTGAATCTTGGAAGATAAAGACAAAATTAGGATTTTTTCATACAAAAAATATTTAAAGTGCATGTAACTCAAAAGGAGCACAAAATCGCAGAAGAGTGTCTATCACAAAGTGGTGAGCAATTAGCCCTTCTACAAGCTGCGCTAAGTTTTATTTTGAATACGTTTGAATCTTGGAAGATAAAGACAAAATTAGAATTTTTTTATACAAAAAATATTTAAAGTGCCTGTAACTCAAAAGGAGCACAAAATCGCAGAAGAGTGTCTATGACAAAGTGGTGAGCAATTAGCACCTCTACAAGCTGCGCTAAGTTTTATTTTGAATACGTTTGAATCTTGGAAGATAAAGACAAAATTAGGATTTCTTTCATACAAAAAATATTTCAATATTTTTTTTCTCTGAAAATACGGCTTATTTGGCAAAAACTCAATCTATAAAAGTGATTTGTAATTGCATCAGCTGTCTACAAAAAAAAAATCAGCCGAATCCGTTGACCTTCTGTCAAAAATTTCTTAATGTCCACTTTTTTATCATTCGGGACCAGTGTGCGCCGCACGGTGGGCTGGAAATCGGCTTTCATAGACTTAGGGATTTCAATTTGCAAGTGCTTGATTTTTTGCCGGATATCGCTTCTACGTATTAGTCATTACTATGTACAAAAATGACACCCGAGTTAATTCTGCCCAAAAACGAAAGAAATATAATTTTTTTACGAAAAATTTGTAAGAAGCTAGTATGAAAAATCGAATTATCTCCTAAACGGCTTGTTTAACCGTACTATCCTTGGAGGTGGTTATAGTGCTAATTATTTATGATTTTTTGGTTGCCGATTTGACGAAAAATGTAATGCCGTTTTTTTAAAAAAAATTCGCTAAAACTCTCAAAGTGGCAATATATTACGTTGCGAGAGGCTGCCATTCGGGAAGGTGCTAAGGATATTTATCCATCTTACTATAAAGTGCAACAAACTAAGCTTGATTGCTACCCTCCGAAGCAATCAGTGACAGTTACTGATTCATCGGCTAGGATTACACTTCAAGCTTTACTTGATATCACAGTTACAAGAATCCTTCAAAGCCTTTCTAAGGAAGAGCATAACAAGCAGTTGAAGCTGATATCCAAGTGGGGATTTGATGGTGCTTCTAACCAAAGCCGATACAAGCAGAAAATGGAGGGTGAGGAAGATGACTCGAGCATTTTCATGACCTCCTTGGTGCCACTTAAACTGACAGATGGAGACAACATCTTATGGACGAACCCAAAACCATGCTCAGTTTTGTATTGTCGTCCAGTTCAGTTTACTTTTGTAAAGGACAGTGAAGCAGTTGTCCTTGAGCTGAAAAAACAAATGGATGAAGAAATTGAGGCCCTTATCCCCACAGAGTGCAATAATAATAATAGGGTGACTCATGAACTAATGATGACGATGATCGACGCTAAAGTTTACACTTACCTTTCTGAAGCTAGATCAAATGCATCGTGCTACCTGTGCTTAGCAAAGCCTACATAAATTAACCGCTTAGATGCTGTAACATCAAAAATTGTGTGTTCTGACCTGTATAAATTTGGCTTGTCATCCCTACACGCCCGTATAAATTGTATGGAATGTCTGTTACACATTGCATACAGGCTCGACTTCAAACGGTGGGCAGCGAGAAGTGATGAGCACAAAGAAATGCTACAGACAAGGAAGAAAATAATTCAAAATAAATTCAACAATGAGGGGCTCAATCTGTTGATTGATATAGTAAAACAAGGCTTGGGAACCACCAATGACGGGAATACTGCAAGAAAATTCTTTGAGTTTCCTAATAAAACCGCAGCTATAACCGGTTTGGATGAAGACCTCATCAAAAGATTTGCTGTAATTTTACAAGCAATTACATCTGGAGAGCAGGTCGATATAATAAAATTTAGAGATTATGCCCGCAAAACAGCAGAAAAGTACGTATTATTATACGACTGGTACTACATGTCGTCAACCGTTCATAAATTATTAATCCATGGGGCTGACATAATCGAGAAAAATAATATTGTGCCGATTGGGACTCTCTCGGAAGAAGCCTCAGAGCCTCGAAACAAAGATTTTAGGAGGTTTCGAGAACATCATTCGCGGAAAAGAAGCAGGCAGGATTCCAATCAAGACATTTTAAATATGCTTGTTGTTTCTTCGGATCCTTTGCTAAGTGCACAAAGGCCTAAGTTAGATGCCAAGAAAAAGCAGAGCTTTTTTGCTGAAACTCTCGACTTAATTCAATTTCAGGAAACTGAGTTCGAGTTTTTGGATATATCCAATCTGGATGCTGACTCAGAATTGGAGTCTGACAACGAGAGTGATAAGGAAAATTTGTAAAAAAAATATATATGTACATATTTGTAAATTTGTATTTGAGTGTGTTTGGGTTTTTTTTTGTAATATTTAATGATATTTTGTCTTTTTTTTTATTTATTTTACAAATGCTTAGTATTAATTCCTTAAATTAATTTATTTTGTATATAATATAACTTTATATGTTACTTAAATAAGAGTTTGATAATCTTTTTTTATTTAAATTAATAAAAATGTGTCAAAAAACAGCAATTTTTTTATTCAATTTTTCTTGTTTTGTGTGTTCTTAATGTTTGGGTTAATAACATATCGAACTTTTTAACTTGGACACTAGCGTGAGTAGCAAATATAAATATTGCTTACTTCACGAGGAGATGCATGTTATCAATCGTTATTTCTCATTTCTATGTCTTCGTTGTACCGAGATTAATTAAACATACTATAACACTTAGGTAGGCGTGGAATCCGAAAGGGATATCGTGGCCCTGGCACACAGGCAACGGAAGGAACACGGGTGGGTTTTAGTCAGTAAAAGTCTGACACGCCCTCCCGCTCCGCCCAGAGCGGGAGAAGTTATTTCCTACACAAAAAAAAAGGTAGGCGTGGAAATAATTCAAACGGTGTAAATGCAATCACTTATATTTCCTCGATTTTACAAATTATCAAAAAGGCTTCATGCGAAGGCGCTACTCGTTTTTATAATCGCTGTGGCTGGCTGGCTGGCTGGCGTGGCGGCAACTGTCACACCCCCCACTTAGGCCTTGTGGTAGGATGTGCAATGGCGGTTTGGCTGGCTGGCTGTCGATACAGTGGCGTCATCTTTGGCGGGCGCTACAATACATACCTTAAATTAAAAAATGGCTTCTACCATTATGGAATCAAGATTATGTAGCAATTTAATATATTTTTAATTCGTTGATATTTCTTATACATGACGAGTAGATAGCTCCCAAAAACTGCACAAAAACGGCTAATGCGACATTTTGCTCGGGGTAGCGCCTTAAGGTGGGCCTGCGTCGCCTGCAATAAATGGATTATATTATATACTAGCTGTACCCGCGCGGTTTCACTCGCCAGGTGCACTTCAGAACTCGCGCATTTAGTGTGAAAGTTAATGTTCCAAGCGAACAGACCAATTGCACTTCGGAACTCGCGCATTTAGTGTGAAAGTTAATGTTCCAAGCGAACAGACCAAGTGCACTTCGGAACTCGCGCATTTAGGGTTCCGTACCAAATTTAGAAGTTATAAACTGTATAAGCTTAGTTAATCCATACGTAAAATTAAGTTTGTTGTAATAGTAAAATGAGGAAATTCTCAAAATGTATCAAGTTTTCTAAAATTTTATTATTTTTTGGTAAACATAATAATAAAGTAGCATAATATTTAAAATTTTGCTAGTTTCTACGTCGGAAGTAGATATACACAATCACTTACAGAGAAAATACAATATTATAACTTAAAATATATGAAGCTCATTGGCTTAGTGGGTTGGTACTAATAAGACAAATTATATTACAATTTCGTAGGTATCACTTTTAGTAACTGGGGTAGTTGTAGAAAATAATGTGGACGACGTCATATGCGCATCGCCACTGCGGGCAGATGTGCATAATACAAATGTTTACTAAGGCCCATGACACCGTGATTGCTTCACTGCGTTTATAGTAATTAGATGTTATTAAACTTGGTAAGAAAATATTGGAAAAAAGCTGACTTTGGCAGCCTCTCATAAATTTGTTTTCCATTGCTTTTGAATATTAAAGATAAAATCTACTTAATGAGCTCTAAGAAATATTTCTCATGCATTTTACACTCAGGACAGTTTTTTCCTTACAAATCGGAAGCAAAAAAAAAAAAAAAAATTTTTTTGTTACCTATCTAGCTTGGGGGCTTTGGGTCAGTAAAATATATAAATAGTATAAATATGAAGACTAGCTTCCAAGGTGTAGCCGCTAGAGTCTAATGTGACAGAGGGACGGACGGACGCATGAGCGAAAGCAACAGGCCTCCATTCCAGGCCTTTGTGTACGGAACCCTAAAAACAGACTTTTGAACAGATTTAGTGATAGTTTTAAGAAAAGCAAGGAATTATTACAGAAAAGGGATCGATCGGCTATATACCAATAAAATTGTATTATAAATCTGCAAGCCTAAACTTGGGCTCGTTTTTACATCTGGTTATTATACTTGTAAGTCTGCAAGACCTCCTTGTAAACTACATTTCATGTTTTATTTTTTTGGTTGCAGTATTATGAGGTTTTCAGGTGAACTGACTCTAGAATACGCCACTTATAACTGTCCATGTGAGAAACAATCCCTTCTCAGGTCCTCCCCAGCTACTTTTAAAGCTTGGCCCTGTGATTTGTTGATAGTCATTGCGTAGCAAACTTTTACGGGAAATCGTATAATGGTAATTTATAGTCGCTTGAATTCAAAATGATAATCTGAAGGGATAAGTGGGATTCGAGGGATAAAAACTGTTTCTCTTTGAATAACGCCTGTAAAAATAGTTGCTTCAATCAAATTCTTTTGAAGTTGGCGGACCTGCAGCCTTGTCCCGTTACATAATTTGGGCGGTTGCAGATTAACATGATTGGTGCATCTACCTTTAGGTGGAGTACATGTGGTGGTGATCCTGGTGGGTCCAGACTATTTAAGAACTCCACAGGGTAGTGAACAGCTTCTTCAACCTCCAGAACCTCATCCACAGATTTATAAGATACTCCTTCAGTTAGAAGTTTCTCCAACAAATAATTGTTGATGTTGTTGGCAGAATCGTTTCTTGAAGCAAGAATGGGTCTTTCTCTTAAAAAAGATACATTAGCCTGATTAATGTTGGAATATATTCTGTTAGTGAGACTGTCTAGATCCTCCACAATATCACACAGGGTGCTCGGAATGGTTATTCGCCCATCTTCTCCAAATATAATGCCATCACCAACATCTGTAATCATTCTGAAAACTCTTCTGCCCACGGCTCTCGGTATAGGTGCGCGCACATATTTACTCTCAAAGACAGAACTTTGACGTGATGCCACAATATCGAGGATTAAAAACAGGCCTTAACTTCGTCAACACGTGTGCCTCGTGGTATAACAGTCAAGGTCTGTCTAAAGTCACCAGCCAAAAGGACCGTCAACCCACCCATTAGACGGTTTTGAGCTCTAATGTCCTGCAGAGTTATGTCAAGAGCCTCTACACCGCCTTTGTGAGCCATAGTGCACTCACCCCATACATTTAATTTTGCTTCTTTATGCACCCGAGCCATGTAACTTTGTTTGGGAATGTTACAAAGTGTAGACTCACAAGAGTTTAGGTTTAGAGGCAATTTGAAAGCAGAATAAGCAGTCTTGCCTCCGTCGAGTAAGGTAGCAGGAATACCCGAAGAAGCAACAGCAACTGCAATATTTTTGACGCGTGTTACCGTGGCTAGCAGCAGACTTAATAAGAAAGTTTTTCCCGGTCCACCAGGCGCATCGAGGAAGAACAACTTTCCACAATTAAAATCAATGCTGTGAATGATCTCATCGTAAGCGTCTCTCTGTTCTTGATTTAATTTCGGAACGATCACAGCTACTAATTCATTTAGATGAACGGCATCGAAAGCAATCTCATTCAGGTATTGCCGATTGGCTAAATCGGACTCTATTTCATGGGAAGGTGCTGGAAGTCCGAAATGATACAGTGCCTTACCCGACATGTTAAGCATTTTTTGAATCGATCGCATTTTTTGTAAGCCGCGATTAAGGTTAAAAATTGTGAAGTTTTCCCCTTGGAATTCTCGACCGTATAACTGCAACGTTCAAATTACCTGAATACCAATTAGAACCTCATGTCATTATCTTTTAGCAGACGCCTGCATACTGAAAAGCCCCCTAGAAAATGGCATAAAAACTTTAGAACGTTATCACGCATGCATATTACTGAAACATACTGGCCACCTAGAAATTGGCATAACAACTAAAGATAAACCTCAAGGAACTTCCAAATTCTTATTTCAATATCCATTAACTCGTTGTCGTAAAATTCAATTTGGATCTTTATCGGCTTCCCAATTCTAATTTCAATGTAAAGTATGCAATAACGCGTTGTCGTAAGAGTCAATTTGGATCTTAACTGGATTTGGAACTTTTTTCATACAAACATTAAACACCCTTATTTACACCCTTAAGGGCCGAATTTCGTAAAACCCTTTCTTAGTGAGCACCTAGAATCCAAAAGGAACAATCAGGCCAACATTCATGTCTCTACCTTTAAAAACATAGGACTTTCATACAAACTAGACCTGGCGCTCGGCGGCCGCTGCCACGGCACGCTCGCTTCGCTCGCTCGCCTTCGCGCGTTAATGGTCACTGTTCTAACCTAACCTAACCCAAATGATTCAATCTGGCAAAGAATGTATATACGCTCTGGGGCCCAAGTCTGCTATTTTTATAAATGCAGTCATTCCAACACGATCCCATTGTCATGCCATTGTCATGCAACTGCTATCGATAAAGGATTATTTAGTTCAAGCGTGTTCCGGCGAACCATGACTTCGGCAAATCTTGGTATCGGCCAACCATTCATTCTATGTAGCGTTATTCGGCGAAACGTGCTGTCGCTAAATAATGGTATCGATTAATAGTTTTCTCGTATTACCGTTCGTCGGTGAACCATGCTTTCTGTAGACAGTTATATCGTTCAAGGGTAATTCGATATACCGTACGGGACTGGGTTTCACTTGCGTATTTCATACGTTGGTGTTTATGAGATTTAGTGTGAAAATTAATGTTCCAAGCGAACCTGACCAAGCGCACTTCGGAACTCGCGCATTTAGTGTGAAAGTTAATGTTCCATGCGAACAGACCAAGTGCACTTCGGAACTCGCGCATTTAGTGTGAAAGTTAATGTTCCAAGCGAACAGACCAAGTGCACTTCGGAAATCGCGCATTTAGTGTGAAAGTTAATGTTCCAAGCGAACAGACCAAGTGCACTTCGAAACTCGCTCATTTAGTGTGAAAGTTAATGTTCCAAGCGAACAGACCAAGTGCACTTTGGAAATCGCGCATTTAGTGTGAAAGTTAATGTTCCAAGCGAACAGACCAAGTGCACTTCGGAAATCGCGCATTTTGTGTGAAAGTTAATGTTCCAAGCGAACAGACCAAGTGCACTCCGAAACACGCGCATTTAGTGTGAAAGTTAATGTTCCAAGCGAACAGACCAACTGCACTTCGGAACTCGCGCATTTAGGGTTCCGTACCAAATGTAGAAGTTATAAATTGTATAAGCTTAGTTAATCCATTTTCAATTTTTCTAATTCCTACGTCGGAAGTATATATATAATATATATACACAATCACTTACAGAGAAAATACAATATTATAACTTAAAATATATGAAGCTCATTGGCTTAGTGGGTTGGTACTAATAAGACAAATTATATTACAATTTCGTAGGTGTCAGTTTTAGTTACTGGGGTAGTTGTAGAAAATAATGTGGACGACGTCATATGCGCATCGCCACTGCGGGCAGATGTGCATAATACAAATGTTTACTAAGGCCCATGACACCGTGATTGCTTCACTGCGTTTATAGTGATTAGATGTTATTGAACTTGGTAAGAAAATATTGGAAAAAAGCTGCCTTTGGCGGCCTCTCATAAATTTGTTTTCCATTGCTTTTGAATATTAAAGATAAAATCTTAATCTACTTAATGAGCTCTAAGAAATATTCCACATGCATTTTACACTCCGGACAGTTTTTTCCTTACATATCGGAAAAACAAATCAAACTATTTTTTTGTTACCTTTTTACCTATATATTTGGGTCAGTAAAATATATAAATAGTATAAATATGAAGTCTGTAGCTTCATAGGTTTAGCCGCTAGAGTCTAACCGTGCTTCCCCAAAACCAGCAATATAAGTACCATCCTGAAACACCTGGCACTCAAATGGGAATATTTCTCCCGATGCCATGAGTTCACAGGTGGTTCCGTAGATGCCATGGCAAGACATTTCAGCAACGTATTTACGCTTCGAACCATAAACAGCTCCTGACCGCTCCTGGGTGAAAGGTTGAAACCTTTCCCAGTTGTTAGACACGTGGCGCACAATGCTGGCTCGAATTTGAGAAGCCATGGCCACGTTACTGTTCACCAAATAGGATAGAGATGAAAATAAGCATACGCCATCGCCAGGGATATTTACTAAGTATTTGGCAAAGAATTTGCACTCTATTAGAAGTGATAATAATTTGATAAGAAAAAAACAAAATTCCAACCAGGCAATAGGTAAGAACACAATTATTATCCTCCAATTTAAAATTAGGAAGCGACATAAACTAAAACGAAGACTTAAACCAAACAGAGACGATGAAAAATATTTCAAAGCAAATTAGTAGTAATAACAAAATATCGCAGAACAGAAATTTCGGTAAAAATTGCTTGAACGTGTATCGCTTAAGTTACCTCGGGTTTTACAGTATTCTGTATTCTGTGATTGATACATCAGTTCCTTTTTAACCGACTTCCAAAAAGGAGGAGGTTATATGTTCGGCTGTATGTTTGTTTATTTTTTTTTATGTATGTTCACCGGTTACTCCGTCAATTGTGGACGGATTTTGAAAATTATTTTTTTGTTTGGAAGGGTCTGCTCCCGAGGTGGTCCCATTGCCACCAAATCAGAATCTGATGAGAGCATCCCATAGAAATCGAGGGAAATCCTCAAATTTTATAGGCATACCTAGTAGTAACTCGTGCATTTTCACTCGAAAAGCACCATTTGGTGAAGTGGAACTGATAATGAATACCACAGATGGCCACCGGAACTACTTAATAATAAGTATTTCACCGTTGCGATTCGATTAGGCACTTTAATATGGTTGCTAAGCAATTTATGCTCGTCAAAATGCATATGGTGAAGTCACCATCAGTTCTCCTGGTTCTTACCAGGAGAACTCCTCAACAATTAACGCCCCTGCATCGGGAAAAGCAATATTTTGTAAAAGGTGATGAGCATTTGACATTAGGCTATTGTAAATTTGATAAATTATAAACTGACCCACTAAAAAGTGAAAAATAAAAAACTTTTTACAAAAAAAAACAACCGACTTCCAAAAAAAAACACTACAAAGTTAAAAATAACTTTAATTTCGGAAGTCGGTGGCAAAAAATTAAAATACAGATCAAAAGCCACCGACTTCCGAAATTAAAGTTATTTTTAACTTTGTAGTGTTTTTTTTGGAAGTCCGTTGTTTTTTTTTTTGTAAAAAGTTATTTATTAAACGATCGGCTTGTAAGTCGCGATTAAGGTTAAACATTGTGAAGTTTTCCCCTTGGCATTCTCGACTTTATTGCTATAACTGCAACACTCAAATTACCTGAATACCAATTAGAACCTCATGTCATTATCTTTTAGCAGACGCCTACATACTTAAAAATACTGGCCACCTAGAAATTGGCATAAAAACTTTAGAACATTATCACGCCTGCATATTACTGAACTGAAACATACTGGCCACTTAGAAAATCTCATAAAAACTAAAGATAATCCTCAAGCAACTTCCAAATTCTTATTTCAAAGTAAAATATGCTTTAACGCGTTGTCGTAAAATTCAATTTGGATCTTTATCGGCTTCCGAATTCTAATTTCAATGTAAAGTATGCAATAACGCGTTGCCGTAAGATTCAATTTGGGATTTGGAACTTTTTTCATACAAACATTAAACACCCTTAAGGGCCGAATTTCGTAAAACCCTTTCTTAGTGAGCACCTAGAAGCTGAAAGGAACAATCAGGCCAACATTCATGTCTCTAACTTTAAATACATAGGACTTTCATACAAACTTGGCCCCCCCTTTTCAAACCCTTGGGGTGCGAATTTAAAAAAATCCTTTCTTAGTGCGCGCCTGCACCCCATAGAGAGTACTTGTGCTAAATTTTAAACGTCACTGCCCAGTAGTTTCCGAGATTTCGTGATGAGTGGTCAGTGAGTGGACTTCTATTTTATATAATATATCTATATATTATATAGATATATTATTATAAAGTTAGGGAAAAGGTTTTTAAGATTGATTGCTAAATAAACACCACATTATTAGCATGGAAATGTATCAGTTGTGCCGTCGTGAGTGTTATTTTTAGTTAATACACGGGAACATCAGTAGATACGTGGAGGAAAATGTTGCATTTGTGTTTCAATCAGCAACAACCTCCTGCGTACATCGCGATGTGTGAGGTCGCGACCTTGACCTCGGGCGCAGCCGGCGGCGGCGGCTGGTGTGTCCGCTTGCCTCACCATGTGCCGGAGTGCAGGGCACTCAGAGGTCTTGTGACTTACAACACAGAAGGTCACCTCACCTAACACCTCATCTTGTACAACTCCTAAATATTTTAAGCACACGAACAGAGCATAAATCTTATACCGGGTAGGACTAGGAAGGTTAACAGTTTCATTTCAAAGCAGTTCTGAGACAGAAAAAGCTTTCCTGCGTTCTCTTGAGTGTGTACTTACCTAACTTGTAATTTATAATCTATCTTAAAGAGAACATTGGACATTTCTATTCCCAGCTTTTATTGTTCATGAACTTTGATCTTTGGGGCAAAAAACTGAACGGAAATTGAAAAGGATGTTGCGTAATAGTATCGCGATGTCAACGAAACTTAACAATATTGTTGAGTTAGTTTTGTTGACGAATTGATAAGAAATGTGCGTCCTTCCCTCCCCGCTCCCTCCCACCCCCGCAGCCCGCCCGCTGACAAATAGTGAAAAACGTGACAATTTAATCGTCTGCGAAATATTTGAAAACCCGATGAGCGTAAAAAATCGTATTTGGTAGATAATAAACGCCTCACTGCTCTCAGTATAACCGTTCAAAGCTTTTGTTATCTCGGCACCTTGTATTCTATGGTTTCGGCTTGAATCTTTATAAGTACGAATAAGATGAGCAGAAGTAATAATTTCGTAAATAAAATATTAACCTATTTATGTACTGTAAAGTTGAATGTTGTCATAAAATAAGAAATAAATCATGATGTTGAGGGCACGGGATAATCGGAACCTCGTAAAAAAAAAAAAAGGAAAATCGGAAATCGTGAACATAATCTTCTTAAATAGTACGTACTATTTGTACCAGAACTGCGGTAAACCGTTTCCCCGTGCTATGATCAGGCATCAGCTGTGATAGGGTACCGCAGTACCGCTGGCACTAAGTGTCGGGCGTCGGCGTCGCGACGCACGGTGGGCTGAAAATCGGCTTTCATAGACTTAGGGATCAATTTGCAAGTGCCGGATCTTTTGCCCGATATCGCTTCTATTATTTATTACTATATTCAAAAATGACACCCGAGTTAATTCTGCACAAAAACGAAGGAATTATATTTTTTTTACGAAAAATTTGTATGAATCTAGTATGAAAAAGTTAACTATCTCGTAAACAGCAAGGAAAACCATAATATTCTTACAGGTGGTTATAGTACTAATTATTTATGATTTTTTGACATATGTCATATAACGGTTATCGCTGCTAACTTTTTTTTTAAATCGTCAAAATATTTTTATTTATTCTTACATATGAAACGGTTCCTTTTAGTGTTTAAGTTGCGGAACACAGACTTTTAACAACACGTAACATAAAATAGCTTCACCCCTTATTCCCTAAGGAGTAGTCAGAGGTTTATAGTACATCCACACTTAGACAACTATGTTTGACCTAGATATTTATCAATACAAAATGAGTTTTAAAACTTTACATACAACCAAAATACCAAATAACAAATTGTTTAGTCTTCTAGTGAGTCTGTAAATAAGTGATTACGTAATTACAATGATTTAGTCTTCTAATAAGTCTGAATAGGTGATTAAATGATTGTTAATGATTTCTGATAAGTAAGCTAATTTGTTGATTAGTTGTGTTATGAGTTCTAAGAAATGTTTTTGACGATTATAAATTTTCATTAGCCCATCTTTTAAAACTCTAATGAGGGTAGTTAAATAATTATCGATGTTTTGCAATAAAAGGGTTAAAAATTTGCTTTATAATTTAGATTGTTCATTTAGATTGTGATAATTAGTTAACTACCCTCATTAGAGTTTTAAAAGATGTGCTAATGAAAATTTATAATCGTCAAAAACATTTCTTCTTTCTAGGTGCACGGTTTGAATTGGTCGTTTCCTATGGAGAAGCGCCGGCAAGAAACTCCACGGTTACTCTTTTAAAAATAGGTAATTGGCTTTTACAATGTTTTCAAATTGCAGTGTGAATAGGTGTGTGAGCAGGTGTGGGAGAACAGTGTAGGCCCATCAACAAGTACTACACTTACTAGGTGTGGGAGAACAGTGTAGGCCCATCAACAAGTACTCCACTTACTAGGTGTGGGAGAACAGTGTAGGCCCATCAACAAGTACTCCACTTACTAGGTGTGGGAGAACAGTGTAGGCCCATCAACAAGTATTACACTTACTAGGTGTGTGAGCAGGTGTGGGAGAACAGTGTAGGCCCATCAACAAGTACTCCACTTACTAGGTGTGGGAGAACAGTGTAGGCCCATCAACAAGTACTCCACTTACACACACTTGGTACTTAACATAATAGGTAATGGTCAAAGAATTTCAATCAAAGCCAAACTAAACTGCCAAAGTCAAAGAAAGACGTCACGTCATGTCAAACACAACTGTCAGGATGTCCTCCAAAAATAGGGATATCGTATTAAAAATATTCCCAAGTAATCATTTTTGTACGACTGTACTCTTCTTCTTCAAATATTTTTTTTTTTGTATTTTATTGAATATCCCCTATTTTTTTCCTATTTATCTATGCACTGTGCATAGTGGTAGCCCACAATCAAACATCTCCTTTGACCTCTTTATAATATTATATTACTTATAGATATTTAATATTTATATTTTTTATATTTTGAGGGAGGTCTATGTCCAGCAGAAACGATGATGATGATGATATAAAATATTATAACGATGATAAAAGTAAAACCTATTTAAAAACAAATAAAATAATAAAAGTAAAACCTATTAAAAAAAACCGGCCAAGTGCGTGTCGGACCACGCACAAGGAAGGGTTCCGTAGTTGGGGTGAATTTATCCCTAAAACAAAATTAACATTGTAGTTGAAAAACATGTTCTCCATACATCGATATACGCCACGGTCAATTTTCCAACTGAAAATGTAAGTTTGTAATCGCAAAAAACTATTTTTTTATGTGATAAAACTACAAATTAACAATTTTTGGACTTTTTCCTTTACTTGTGCTGGGAGACCTTGCTTTTTGTCAAATTTCATGATTCTAGGTCAACGGGAAGTACCCTATAGGTTTTCATTTATGTGCGAGATATTCGCAATTTTTTTTTATAATATGATAAAACTACAAATTTACAATTTGAGGACTTTTTCCTATAATTGTGCTGTAATAAGACCTTGCTTCTTGCCAAATTTCATGATTCTAGGTCAACGGAAAGTACCCTATAGGTTTTGATTTATTTGCGAGTATCGAAATATGTCGCAATAATGTCGCTTCTATTACCGTATTTTTTTATTGCGTTGACTTGAAAGCTTGACATTTTTAGAGCTTCAAGGAACCATAGACTTACGTATTTGATATTAATTTCAACTTGATACCTCTACGCGTTCCTGAGAAAAATGGTATTGACAGACTGAGAGAGACAGACAGACGGACAACGAAGTGATCCTATAAAAGTCCCGTTTTTTCCTTTTGAGGTACCTACGGAACCCTAAAAATAAAATAATAAAAGTAAAACCTATTTAAAAAACCGACCAAGTGCGTGTCGGACCACGCACAATGAAGGGATCCGTAGTTGGGGTGAATTTATCCCTGCAACAAACTTAACATTGTAGTTGAAAAACATGTTCTCCCATACATCGATATACGCCACGGTCAATTTTCCAACTGAAAATTTAAGTTTGTAATCGCAAAAAATGTTTTTTATGTGATAAAACTACAAATTAACAATTTTCGGACTTTTTTCTTTACTTGTGCTGTGACACCTTGCTCCTACCCAAATTTCATGATTCTAGGTCAACGGGAAGTACCCTTTTGATTTATGTGCGAGATATTCGCAATTTTTTTTTATGTGATATAACTACAAATTTACAATTTTAGGACTTTTTCCTATACTTGTGCTGTAAGACCTTACTTCTTACCAAATTTCATGATTCTCGGTCAACGGGAAGTACCCTATAGGTTTTGATTTATTTGCGAGTATCGAAATATGTCGCAATAATGTCTCTTATATCCACGTATTTTTTTATTGCGTTGACTTGGAAGCTTGATTTTTTTTAGAGCTTCAAGGGATCATAGACTTACGTATTTGATATTAATTTCAACTTGATACCTCTACGCGTTCCTTAGAAAAATGGTCTTGACAGACTGACAGACAGACAGACGGACAACGAAGTGATCCTATAAGGGTTCCGTTTTTTGCTTTTGTGGTACGGAACCCTAAAAATAATAAAATAATAAAAGTAAAACCTATTTAAACCAAATGACATGATTGCCACTACAAGTACGACTGTAACAAATCTGAATTAATATCCGGTTACAAAAGTAAAAACAGTTTAAATTAAAATTGTACTTAGGTATAATAATGTCAATTATTGAAAACATTATGAAAAAAACTATTTAAAAAAAAAAACCGGTCAAGTGCGAGTCGGACTCGCGCACGAAGGGTTCCGTACCATTATCTATAAAAATGGCAAAAAAATCAAGTTTGTTGTATGTGGGGGCTCCACATCCTTAAATATTTATTTTATTTATTTATTTTTAAAGTGATTATATAACTAAATATTCTGTGAATATTTCAACCGTCCACCTGTTGCCCTTATCAATATCGAGCAAAAACGAGCAAAAAAAAACACATTTGTTGTATGGGAGCCCCCTTAAATATTTATTTTATTCTGTTTTTTAGTATTTGTTGTTATAGCGGCAACAGAAATACATCATCTGTGACAATTTCAACTGTCTAACTATCACAGTTCATGAGATACAGCCTGGTGACAGACGGACAGACAGACAGACGGTGGAGCCTTAGTAATAGGGTTCCCGTTTTACCCTTTGGGTACGGAACCCTAAAAAACATCATAATTTGGGAGGAGTGAAGACATTTACACCGTTTTGCACTTAATGAGGTACCAGGGAAGCCACATGTGCAGAAGGAATTATTGCCAAACTTCCTTGTCTTCAGCGTAGTCTTTAATCTTATAATAATATACTTTTTTGATAAACGTTTGATGTGGGTTATGAACTATCCAGCACTAAATTCTGTAACCGACTTTGGCAACTTGTTATAAAAGCGGACACTGTTTGTAAGAAATGACTTGCTTGTTTTAGTTAATCTAATTGTGAGTATTTCATGTTTACTACGTGTGTTTATATTATGGGAATCGCTTTTACCCTACTATTTCATTTTCTACCACAACTTACACCGCCCGCCCGCTCACGAACATCTTAGATAATTTTGTTAATTAATCCAAGTAATATCAAATCTAGCCAGCCCTAGTGCATCCATAGTGAAGTTTCTCGTGTCGTGTCGAATTGCTGATCGATTAGCACTCCAGCACGCAGGTGACGCTTGAAGTCGGCACCGGCACAGGAACGGCCGACGGCGACGGTTTCTACCTACGTGCCACTAATAAATTGACTTTGCGCTGACACTACTCACTGTCACAGGTAATGCTTGTTAGCCCCCAAGCATGCCCGATCTTGCCTCGCCTCGCCTCACCCCGCCTCACCCCAGGGCACGACGCAACGCCACACTTTAATATCCAAACCGTAATCTCACGAGGATGTGACTCTGAATGACAATTGCTAGTTCACTCGGGGTTGCCCCTATTCGTTCAGTTTCACACGAAAACCCAAAACGCACCTTGTGCCTCAGATCATAAATAATACATTTCTAGAACTCCGAGAAATATGGTTTTGTATTGGAAATATGAGCAATATTTTACAACCTAAAGAGAAACATGGACAAGAATACTAAAAGCCCGATCAGTAAATTCATATGTAATCGTAAAGGAGACACGTACGTACCTACAAGCAAGGAGTTCCGAAGCCAGGAAGTTATTTGTAACGGTGACTTGTGGGAACCGATCACATTTCCGATGTTTTTTTGTTCTAATTTCATTTTACCGAAAACTATTGACCGACGTGTTTTTTGCTATATGAGTGAATTGCGCAAGCAAAAAAAATACACGGCAAACCTGAGAACGGTAGTGCAATGTGCTGATTTTTAATTTTATATATTTTTTCTCAACAAAGTAAGTACTTCTCTACCTTGACAAAAAAAATAATTGATTTCTACCGTCTAATATACCAAAAAAATAAATTACAAAGTGTTATTTTATCATCACGGTGGCCTGTCCGGAACCCAATTCCGCTCATAAAATACCTTCTGCAAATACATTCGTAGTATGGATCGAAATCGATTTTGTTATCATTCATTTATAATATTTTCGATCAAATAAAACTATTTTTGTTTGTTTATCTTCTTGCTCATAGATTTGACAGGCAGTCAACTTTTGTCTGGAAAAAGGTTATCATTTCAGAGGACAGTAAGTTTTAGTAGAATAGCCATGTCAACATTGCGTTGTTACGCCCCTCTCACATTTTCTCACTTCGGATCAGTCCGGCTCAAGCTCTCGGCGCGAACGCACCGGTCCCATCGTCTTTCGGTGTCTTGCCGGCAGCGGCGTACAAATATTCTAATTATAATTCTAAAATATTCAAATTAAAATTACTAATTGTATTATTATGTCAATTTATAAATATATATTAATATGTCAATTTTCAATTATATTATTACGTCAATTTCAATTAATTACATATAAGTTGTAATAAAAATAAAGTCAAAAAAATTAAAATACATCTTCTAAGTACTCATTGACTGTATAATATATTTTTGCGACTAATAAGTTTAAAAGAGCCTTTTTCAAATTCTGTATGCTGCCAACATCTTTTATTTATTGCAATGGGCAGCTTATTGTATAATTTAGGACCCATTCCTAAAAATCTTTTTGAATAGAGCTCAGTTTTGTGTGGAATAGCACATATATCATTGCGCCGTTTTGATCTGGGGCCCAAGTCTGCTATTTTTATAAATTTAGTCATTCCAACACGATCCCATTGTCATGCCATTGTCATTTTGCTAAAAGTTCGTAATCTGGTAAATTCATAATGGTCGATCATTTTCTTTCAATGTAGTGTCAGTGGCCGACCATTGGAAAGTCATAATGACGCCATTATAATAGTAGATTACCAAACTTGTCAAAATCAACAATTATGAAATCAATGATCGACCATTCTGACACTATTGTAATAGCAGACTTGAGGCCCTGGGGCCCAAGTCTGCTATTTTTATAATTTCAGTCATTCCAACACGATCCCATTGTCATGCCATTGTATTTTGCTAAAAGTTCGTAATCTGGTAAATTCATAATGGTCGATCATTGGTCGGTCAATTTTCTCGTAATATAATTGTGTTATTATAATGGCATTGTCTTATTGCCATTATTATAAAACCCATTAGTAGAAATGTCATTAATTTGTCATTATGTACGAGATTACCAATATATGCAATTTCATTCAATGTAGTGTCAGTGGCCGACCATTGGAAAGTCATAATGACGCCATTATAATAGTAGATTACCTAACTTGTCAAAATCAAAAATTATGAAATCAATGATCGACCATTCTGACACTATTGTAATAGCAGACTTGAGGCCCTGAGCGTATGAAACAAATGCAAGTCATGTCTCAGTGTTTATCAATTTTTTTTGGAAATCAAAGTTTTTCGACCAAGTGAAACGTCGGAGTAACGAAAAAAATCGAAATGATGAACACCATTTGGTGAAGTGGAACTGATGATGAAGACCACAGATGAAGGCCACTGGGACAACATAATAATAAGTATTTAACGAGTTGCGATTCTATTAGATACTTTAATATGGTTGCTAAGCAATTTATGCTCGTCACAATGCATATGCATATCTAGACAAAATCAAACTGGTTGCTATTTTTATGGTAAAATCTGTTATTTTTATGATATTGATTTTACATTCTGTGATAACCTATACTGACTTATTTTTTTATTTTTTTAGAAAAACATACTTGTATGATGTTTGTAAATATGTGAACACCACGTATCTATCTAATAATTAAGTTATTTTTCATTGCTTAGTTTTTAATTCGTTTTACCTATTATGGTATAGTAATTTTATTCTAGGTGCATCGTCTTCACATATAATCATATAATTAATGTAATCAAACAAAATATTGTAAAACATTTTTAAAAGAGTACCGGTGGAGTTTCTTGCCCATTCTTCTCCATACGAAACTACCTTTTGGAACGGGCAACTAGAATCAATTCTATTTTTTTTGTAAATTTTGACGTTCAAAAGTGCCTCTTATGTGCCTATTTGAAATAAATGGTTTGACTTTGACTTTGACTTTGACTTTATGGTGAGGGGCAGTTCTCCTGGTTCTTACAAAAATAATTGTCATTTCATAAATCAGATTTAAGCCCAATCACACCCAAAAGACCCGGTTTAAACCCAGATGGGGTGGGTGGATTGCCCAACTATAGTCGAGGGGCTCTAATGAGAACGTAGTGGCACACTACGCACACAAACATCCTGACACCTATTTACTTGTTAGCATGTCTGGGTATTCGGATTCCAGTAGGAAGTCACAAAGGATTTGGTGTTTTCGTTCTCGCTCCGCAAGTGTGGCCGCGTATTTTTTAGTCGTCAGGTACTCGAATGTAGACATTATTGCATTCCCTCAGAGTCAATTCCGCGCTGAAACATGTACAAAAAATAACTAACCTTTATAAAACCACCTCAAACTCAGCTGCATATTATTAGAGAGAAAAAACAAGATTCCCCTCTTGCGACCGTGAGATTATGAGATAATATGACCCGAGGATTGCTGATACAGCAGAGGGGTGCGCCGCCGCCCGTCCGGCTGTTACACAGTTAACTTGAATATATTTTTTGTCCTTCGTACTTTATTGGAGTTTACCGTTATTTATTTCCGTACATTTGAGCACGTCGACAGTTGCTAATGTTATTGATACACAGACTACTAACTCATTCATTACCTCATAAACATTACCGTACTTAACAAATACTAAAAACTAGAATATCATAAATATTTAAGGGGGCTCCCATACAACAAACGTGATTAATTTGCCGTTTTTATAGATAATGGTACGGGACCCTTCATGCGCGAGTCCGACTCGCACTTGGGCGGTTTTTTTTTTATTATTATGACGTATGTACACCGATTTCTCCGTCAATTGTAGAGCGATTTTGGAAATTATTTTTTTGTTTGTATGTGTATGCTCTAGAGGTGGTCCCATTGTCACCAAGTCAGAATCTGATGAGGAGATCCTCAAATTTTATAGGCACACTTATAGCGATTTGGGAATTTTTTATAGTAACTCATGCATTTGCACTCGAAAAGCACCATATGGTGAAGTGGAACTGATAATGAACCTTTATGGAAGTCGGTTAAAAACAAAACCAACTTTAAAGAAAAAAAACCAGTCAAGAGCGAGTCGGCCTCGCACACCGAGGGTTCCGTAAGTATATATGATGTTCATGATTTCTGAAAAACTGTGCTATTTAGAGACATCGTTTTATTAATTCTGTAATCTTTAACTGGGGAACGGTATTTTTAGGGTTCCGTACCCAAAGGGTAAAACAGGAACCCTATTACTAAGGCTCCGCCGTCTGTCTGTCTGTCCGTCTGTCACCAGGCTGTATCTCAAGAACCGTGATAGTTAGACAGTTGAAATTTTCACAGATGATGTATTTCTGTTGCCGCTATAGCAACAAATACTAAAAACCAGAATATCATAAATATTTAAGGGGACTCCCATGCAACAAACGTGCTTTTTTTGCCGTTTTTATAGATAATGCTACGGAACCCTTCGTGCGCGAGTCCGACTTGCACTTGGCAGGTATTTTTCAACATTTTTCATCAAAAGTTGAAAACTATGTTGCTTAAACAAAAAAAAAAATGTTTGAGGATGTGCAAACAGCGCTATTTCATATGATACCTACCTATGATACATATGATACATGCCCTAGTAGACTCCATTCGATTTTTAAGACCCTGTTGCAAAAAAGATATATTTTTTTAAAGTTTATTTCTTGTTTGCTAAATAGTTGGGTAAACGTCATCTAAAACTGTTTCAAATTTCAAGTTGATAGCATTAGTAATTCTTGAGATATCCAGCTGTGACAGACAGACAGATAGGCAGACAGACTTAGTCTTACCATAAGGGTTCCTTTTTACAATTTTGGTACGGAACCCTAAAAACAACAAAGTGAAAAATAACTTTATTTTCGAAAGTCGGTGGCAAACAATTAAAATATTGATCCAATGACACCGATTTCCGAAATTAAAGTTATTTTTCACTTGTTATAGTGTTTTTTTTTAATGTTTTTCTAATACTTATTATCTTATTCTTCTATGTATATCTTTATATAATATAGTAAATCTCTAGACAAGGTGTTTCTGTACATGTTGTCTACATTTTTTTTTTTTTTGTATTAATAAGTACTAAAGTTCCTAATAATTTATTACAATCTAGCCTAATAGCAATTTAACTCTAACTTATTATTTTACGTGATAGAATACGTTATAACTAAGAATAGTGTCAATTTGAACTGTTACACAAGTCCGTAGCACTTTCTTAGAGTCTGATAATTAATAAAAACACTTTGTTCATGTGTTACATGTATAGCACAGCATTGTTACTACTATTCGTTCACTATTTATACACTACACTAACTCAAATGGTTTAGTTCTCTTTAGCCTACGCACTATGTCCGTGTTGTCTAGCAGCTGAATTGCCTCGACATTCACATGTCGGTGAAGTCTGTGTTCGTGGGCGTCAGCAAATTTTTGGGTGATGGTAGTGACGAGTTCCATTTTAAGGTCTCGGTGGAGGTCGTCATTTCTAATGTACCATGGTGCATTTACAGCGTCCCTGAGTACTTTATTTTGGAATTGTTGGGTTATTTTGACGTTGCTTCGTTTAGTACAGCCCCAAAGTTGGATGCCATATGTCCAAATTGGCAAAAAGGCATTCCACTAAGAGCACTGATTTCAACAGCACTTGACCGAACCGCACCTGAGCACTTCCACTAACGGCACTGAAACAAAATTTTGATGAGTGCGGTTCAGTGGAACAGTTTATTAATATTATTTTCAGTCCCCGAACGGCACCTATGTAAACTATTTTTAGTGATGGGGTGTATTTTTTTGCTCAAGACATAAGCAAACAAAACATATCGATACAAATCAGCAGAAGTTAAGTGTTTTGGATAATTCCACCTTGTTCACCTGGAGCAAAGAGAAATGTTTTATTTGAGTCGCTGTCAGTAAACAAAAAATGAGAGACCTTGTCACTTTTCTAAGCGATTTCGTTTGTTCATCTAGGAACAAAATGGTCGAATGAACACACACATATAGACCGCTACATGAAATCTAAGTATGTTTCAGTGTGCAGTGAGTCGGGGCGCGTATTTCCATATCCGTGTACATTAGGAGGCAGTACTGCCTTGAAACACGCACGGGTTTGTCGCGCTAACTGCCTTTACAAAATCGTGTTCAATTCAAGGCATATGTCCTCCAATCGCGCACGGGTTTGGAAGAACAGATGACGTTCCAAACACGTGTTCAATATGCGCCTTGATTAAGCGCCACAAATCCGTGTGTCCATTGTCCCCGTGGTTTGGTTTTACATTAAAAAATATGTTTCTGACACTCGCCGGCCGCTGCCGCGGCACCGCTCGCTTCGCTCGCTCGGCACGTGCGTTGTGTGGTCATAGTTCTAACCTAACCTAACCGTTTCGATTTAAAAAAGGTTTACTTCGTACGATAAGGGGACAACGGGAAAAAATTAATCACGTCCCGCTGACCAGTGCGCGATTGGAGGACATGTGCCTTGAATTGAACACGATTTTGTAAAGGCAGTTAGCGTGACAAACCCGTGCGTGTTTCAAGGCAGTACTGCCTCCTAATGTACATGGATATGGAAATACGCAGTCGGGGCTGTCACATCGAGGCAAGTTTAGTAATTGCGTGTTATCATGTAGTTAGGATGTCTAATTTATAATAACAATTATGTCGTTTGTTTTTTGTTTTCTTATCAGAATACATTTTTAAATATTTCCTACAATCAAAAATAAAAAACCAAACATTTAAAAATAAAAAAAAATGAGTTCCGCCGGTGTTGGGAGCAGGGTTCGAGCTACCAGCTTTTAGGGCCGCAGGAGATAGGAACTTTCTCACAATGCGACCCGTATCAAGGAATACTGCCTTTTGAATCACGCCCTTGATCCAACCGCCTAACGAGAGCCTCGAGAGATGTTGATCGAGGCTTTTAGGCACCAGGCTTTTGGCCGTAACGACAATCGGCATAATGACAGCCAAGCTCACATTCCACATGTCAACAAGCTCGTGTCGAGATATTATGTTTCTCTTTCTCAGCTTTCACGAGGTTCTCGTCATGTGAAATGGCAACATCTACAATAGTTGCGCGGCGCGCTAATCGATCTATCACCACTATATCAGGCAAATTTCCGACAATAGTCCGGTCCCAGTACAACGTGACATGGTAATTTTCGAGAACTAGGTCAGGCATATTAATTATTATTATTTTCCGCCATTTTGGACTTGTTAGTAACTTAAACTTACTACTTGTTACTTTTTTACTTCTCGAAGAGAGGAGGCCTGTGTCCCAGCAGTGGGAACATTATAGGCTGATTATGTATGTGTGTTATGTAGTAAGTTAAACGATTACTTTCAAAATTGATTTTAGTTTAGATTTTTTTTAAATTATTATGTATGTATCTAGGTATGTGTGAATGGAATCAAATCAACTCCTCATAATATGTAACTATTATATCGTCAACGTGATCTATCAACTCAGCCTTGCGCTGACCAGTGCAGGAAATAGGCCTCTCCCAGACTGCGCCACAACACCCTGTCCTCCGCCTTCCGCATCCAGTCTGTCTCAGCTACCTTTTTAAGGTCGTCGGTCCATGTCGCCAATACGCGGTCTCCACTCCAAGACTCGTCTGTCTATGGGCCTTCGGTCCTTCAACAAACATGGGTCGCCCACTGCCACTTCAGCTTGCTTACTCTGCAAGATATGTCGGTAAATGCGGTTCTTTTCCGGATACCTTCATTTCTGATCTTATCCTAAAAAAGAAACTCCGAGCATAGCCCGCTCCATAGTACGCTGAGCAACCTTGAATTTGTGAACCAGCCCGACTGTATGTGTCCACGTTTTGTCACCATATCTCATATCGGGCAGGACGCACTAGTTCAAGACCTTGGTATTTAAACATTGCGGGATAGGTGACGAAGAGACCGTCAAGTGTCTTCGTCACCTATCCCGCAAAGTTTTTTCCAAACACTGCCCAACCCAACTGGATCCTTCTGTCCGCTTCATTTTCGAAGTTGTGTCTACCGAGCTGGATGACTTCCCCTAGGTAGACATACTCCTTCACAACTTCAAAAAGCGACCTTTTGATGTAGATTGGTCTCAGCAAGACGTGTGAATAGTACATGACTTTCGTCTTGTCCAAATTGATACCGAGGCCAACCCGTCGAGAGGCTCCATTTAAGCTGTGCAGCATCTTTTTTTTTTTTTTTTTGCCGAGGTGGAAAATCCTCATGGATGTCCTCCGCCCTGGGGTGGGCGGAGGGGTCTGTCAGACTCTTACTGACTTAAAACCACCCCGGTGTTCCCTTCCCACACTTGCACCGGGGATCTTGGGAGCTAGTATTACTTCCGTGATCCCCGGCTAGTGCCGGCCCGCCTCTGCGGGCCACCTCAAGTCTGCGGGGGGGTGAGGTGTTGGCCCCCCCGCGACGTCTGAAAGGGGCGCGCGTGGAACACTACGCGCCACCACCTCGGGTCCAGTGTGATGGGGGGCGGCGGACGTCCTCGAGTCCGCCGTCCCTGGACCCATTTAAGGGGGCCGGAAGAGGGCATTATCTGCCCTCTGCCAACGCCCGGTGCGCCTGCTGCGGGCCGGGTGAGCGGACGAGATCTCCCGCTCCCTTTCCGCAGCCTCCTTCTGCGACCCGACTGTTTCGCAGAAGGATACCACCGCGTCCCAGGACTCCTCGCTGCCGGCCATCGACTTGACCACGGCTGGCAGCGACAGGTCACTGCCTACTTCTGAGAAGCTGTGCAGCATCTGGTCTAACTTTTTCAGCGTCACTGCTATTATGCTATGTTGAAATAGTTTAGTGATTTGAATCCAACGTTAAACAAATTGCATACGTAAAAATTTACCTGCATTCATTACGTACGATATCGGAGCCCTTTACTGTACGTGGTTCGATTGCACTTACTACTCGTTATGTTATAGTTGGTAATGTCCTGAACACATAATATAATATACGTCCCATCACTACAAACTGTATGCAGGTGCCGTTCGGAGACTTAAAGTAATATTAGAAAACTGTTCCACCGAACCGCACTCATCAAAATTTTGTTTCAGTGCCGTTAGTGGAAGTGCTCAGGTGCGGTTCGGTCAAGTGCTGTTGAAATCAGTGCTCTTAGTGGAATGCCTCAGAATATGCTTGTATAATATAATTTTATTATGTAGTGATAGGCAGGATTTTCTTCCAAGTAACCAATACATGCTTTTATAACGTATGTCAAGTTCCCGTCTTTTCTTTTTAACGTGAGATTTCTAACGCAGTTTGGCGTCAAGAGTTATGCCAAGGTATTTGGCTATATTCGCATAAGGCACTTGCATAACGTTTATATGGATTGGGTAGTAATCGCAGTGTTTGTTAGTGAAGTCAATGTGAACTGATTTTGACTCATTCAGTTTGATCTTCCACTTTTTACCCGACTGCTCCAGAAGGAGGGTTATGTTTTTCGAGTGTATGTATGTATGTATGTAGGTATGTATGTATGTATGTATGTCTATTTCTTTGGCACGCTCTGTAGGCTAAACGGCTTGATGGATTTTAACATATAGGGTATCCTTAGATTCGTTTTAATTGCGGGAGTGACATAGGCTATAAAGTTTTATAGTGGCATCTGCGGATTAAAAACGAGAGGGGGAATAAAAAAAATATTTTGTGATGGGTATCAACTAAAAGCTGATAAATAGCCAATTCTAAATATATATATTTTATAACACTTTTAACCTACTATTTTGACACAAACTACAAAAAAGTACATTTTCTTTAATAACAAAATCGAAGCGAAGTTAAAATTGTACAGACGCCAGCAGGTCAAGCTACCCGAAACTGTCAAATTTTCCCAATCAACCTTAAACCTTATGCTTTAACGATAAAGTTGAAAATCTTTAAAAGAAATTTGACAGATTGTAGTAGCTTGCTGTGCTGGCGTCTGTACATTGAATATTTTTGAAAAAAGTAATTGGATTGAGGTCTGAGATCGTTCTAATGCCGAAAACATAGTTTTTAGAATTTTTGTCTGTTTGTCTGAATGTAAGTTCTAGCATCACGCAAATTAGCAGCAGCAGTCAATTATCATGGCATATGCAGGGTGGATTTTTAAGATGGGAAGTAAGGATATCTTAACCGTTGTAGCTACACAAATTCGATCTTAAGAGACTGTCCTTAAAATTTTTATACATTTTGATCTGCAGAGTTAGACCAACTGAGATTTGATGCATCGGATCTGGTACACTTGTGCGAATGACATTTCTGCTAAAGACACTTGCACGAACCCACCTGCGCGAAAAGATGGTTGTCGTGATGATTATTCCTCATGGGTGTCATTTCTATCGTTTTCGAGGTCTCTGGTAACAAAAATGGGGTCATAATCAAAATTTGAAATGGCGTTTCCGAAAATTTGCAAATTTTTAATCATGGCTGTCGTTTTCATGGTTTTCGAGGGCGCTGACGACGATAATGGAGTCTAAATCAAAACGCAAGATGCTGCCAAAGAAAAAAACGGAATACCCTTCAAGGATCATTTCATTGTCTGTCCGTCCGTCCGTCTGTCTGTCAGTCAAGACCCTTTTTTCAGTTGAAAATAATATCAAATACGAAGGTCTACGGTCTCTTAGAGCTCTAAAAAAATCAAGCTTCAAGTCAACGTAATAAAAAAATACGGCCATTCATGCGACATATTTTGATGGGATAAATTCATCCCAACTACGTAACCTGTCATTGTACGTTTTCTGACACGCACTTGACCAGTTTTTTTATAATGAATAGACTGGCCGTTACAAAAGTCAGAAATAGCAAAAGTTTTTCCCATCAAAATCGTTTATTTGCAAAAATGTGGTGGGTACAAAAGATATATTAAAGATAAAATTCTGTGCAAAGATATATTCCGCCGTGCACTGATGGCATGCCAATATCTAATGGAAGTTAGTCAGTTAAACCGTAACATACAATTATAGACAAATTCGTAAAAGAAATAGGTATTAAATTGGAGTTTTAACGTTAAGAATGCTATGAAAAAAAGGAGCAAATTTACCTATCCTATCTTACTAACCTTACTTTGTCGTATAGCTTATTAACTTACCAATACTTAATTAAACAATTTGTTCATCAAAATGTTACACATATTAAAACAATTATATTAAATAAACAACGGTAGCAGTATAAAATGTATTTTTAATTACATCCCTTTAACATGTACATAGGTTTAATTTAGATAAAATTATTGGAACCTCATAAAACAATAGAATTGAACAAGTTAATCACCTACAATTCAAATAAAACTCTAGTAAGTTACAGCAAAGCGAATAACAGCGAATATTACATTTAATTAAGTAAATTGAGAACATAAATATCAAATAGGTAAATACTTAGCCCCTTCTTAAAATCAGAATATCCTGCACTATAAATTCTATTTACTTGGTTGATCCGGTGAGATTACAAAAATTAACTGCCTAACAATTCTCCCGGCAAAAACTCAACACCTCGTTATTCCTTCTTCACAATCAATTCTGAAGCCTGATTGGTTCGTAGTGGTGGCGCGTTTATGTCGTCTCCCTATTGGTCGACGCCCGACGTTAGTACCGCAAAGATCCACTGGTGGCAGCACCTTTGCGTTGGCGACTACCGCGCTGTGCTGCTACGCGTTCTGTCACGCCATCTAGCGCCTAATGTGTGGAATATTCACACTCGTCCATCCTGACGCCTTTGCGACTCTGCAAAGGAAGAAGACAAAATACGGTATGTAAATGTTCAAAATAGCATGGTCCAGTCCTAAAAAGGGGGAAAAGAAAAACTCAATTCTATGAACCGTAAGATGATATTTGGCTCATAAATTATAATACAAACGATCATTATAAGTATTTCCTGTAGGAAAATCATTATCAATCATCAAGTAAAGTCATCCCAAAAGTAAATACTTGTTTACCAAAACAAGTTTCCAAAAACACCATAATTTTCAAATCCATAACATTTAGCCATAATTATTAAAACATGTCCGTCAGTAATTCCAATTTTAAACCACTCAAATATTATAATCGTTCCAATCACAATCCAAATTATTTGTCTAGATATTATCCGACATAATTAACAGTATTTAACCTGATTATTCCTGGAATATAATAAAGTTCAGCCTTCAAGCAAGTCGATCAATTCCTCCGTGCTGTCCACTTCAGTATCATTTGAGCTAGCATCCGAGTCCTCCTCCCCCTGAGAAGGTTTTAACGAATCTGACGACACAAGAGCTCTGAATCGCTTATACCCTTTCACACCTTTCAGCGATGTAATAGTGTACCTATCATTTCCTACTACCTTTGTTACCTTATAAGGTCCACTGTACGTTTCTTTCAGTTTTCGTCGAACGTTCACATTTCGGTCAGCAGCTCCTTTCCACAGTACTAAATCATTTACCTTGTATTTTGTTGGAGGTTTACGCTTTGCATTAAAGTATTTACACATTTTCTCCGCCGTGCGGCTTAGGTTCGCTGTAGCCTCGGTCCTAGTTCGTGCAGCTGTCTCCTCATTATCTACAATGTTATCTCCCATACCTTGATACCTGCTTCGAGTTGCGGAAAACATGAGCCTGTATGGTGTAAATCCAGTCGAACCGTTTTGCAAATTATTCATTCCCCAGGTGATGTTTGCGATCCGAGTATCCCAATCCTTTTCATCTTCCACACTTGTGTTGAGTGAATCTAGTAATGTGCGATTATACCTTTCCACTTGGCCATTTGCGCGTGGACATGCTACAGCATTTATTATGTGTTTTATTTGATTATCCAAACAAAACTGTTTGAAATGTTTGCTTTTGAAACTCGTACCACTGTCGGATATAATTCTCTTTGGATAACCAAATAAACAAAATATGTTATTTAAGGATTTTATTACCTCTCGAGTCTTTGTAGTTTTAACTGGTACCGCCCATGTGAACTTAGTGAATGAATCGACCACCATTAGCACAAAACTGTTACCTGCTCGACTTTTGCAGAATGGACCGAGATGGTCAATGTGCAGTGTGTGCATTGGCTCCGGAACTTTTTCAATGGGGTGTAACTCACCTTGAGGTCTTCCGTACTCTCCCCTCTTGTAAAGACAGTCTAAACATGAGTTGACATATTTACGTATGAAACGTGCCATTCCTGGAAACCAGACGTTACCTTTGATAATTTCTTCACAACGCTTCAGGCCTGGATGTCCGATGCAATCATGATCGCTGATCTCGTAACCCAGGTAATCTATTTTGTCTTGCAAGAAAAAACACTTATCGAGATTCAACGTCAGTTTGGCGTCCCTTATTATTTCCAAAACTACCCGAAGTAGATCAAGGCCTTCCTGTTCAGTTTTGGTGGGTAGTAAGAGATCGTCTATAAAAGGAAGCACCTTATAATGACGTAGCAAAGAAAATATCTTGCCCATAAGTCGCTGGAAAATGGCTGGTGAATCGGCCAAACCGAAGGGCATACGCAAAAATTCATAGTGGCCCTCAGGCGTGACAAAACCTGTTCGGTGGATTGAAGTCGCCACTAGTGGAATCTGAAAGACTCGTAAAAAGTTTCTTCCCACCTAGTTTCTCGATTTGTTCTTCTATAATGGGCAGAGGATATTTATCTTTCACTGTGATGCTATTTAATTTTCAAAAATCCACACATAACCGATAATCTCCGTTCTTTTTCCTAACTAATACAATCGGACTGGCATAACTAGACGACGATTCCCTAATGATACCATTGGATAACATATCTTCAATCTTTTCTCGTACTATTACCTTTTCTGAAAAAGAAAGCCTGTAAGGACGATAACAAACCGGCTTATCCGAGTTAAGTTCAATATTTAATTCTATTTTGTCAGTCCTACCTAATTCTCCTGTATCTCTACCGAAAAACAATCAGAATATTCCTTTAAAATATCCACCAACTCTGTAACTACTTGCGGATCTTCGGATCCACATTTGATTTTTGTAGTATCAATGCTCATGATCGAAACAAGATTATCTGCAGAATTACCAGGAGAATTACCTACTTCCCGAGTAACAAATCCACGAGAATAATCTGGTCTTTCTGGAAATAAACTGACTTTTTACCACAATTAACAATGAAAATGGCGTGTACTGGAAAACAATGCGTAGAAGCAGGAATGCTATAGTTGTAACCATTATAAGCAATTGTACGAGCATCTACAAACAGTAAAGTTGACTTGTCAATTTCAACATCATTGTAGGTGTCAACAAACAAGGACGCAAAGCACAAAATGTCTGTCTGCAGAGCACAAAATGTTAACCTTATCTGCACCTGCAAAGAATTTATTTCAACTGATTCAGTTTTCTTTTCATCTCTATCTGCATATCCTAAAAAGACGGTAGTACCACTAATTGTAAGCTTGAATTTTTCATTGTTCAAAATAAGCTGTCCAATAAAAACGTCGGTGCGGTTCACAGCGGCGTCGATGACAACTGCGTCTGAACAAACCTTAACTTCATCTATAACGAACTCTAACGATACCTGTCCGTGAGCTTTAATTGGTGGTCCCGCAAACTCGTTGACAAAAACAACACAAGGTTGCATTGCAACACCAAGCTTTAGAACACAATCATGAGTGATAAGGTTGACTTGAACCCCCGTGTCTAAATAAGCGGTACCTTTTAAACCATTAATCAAGACATGTTCAAAATAACATTCATTTACCTGTATTTGTACAATGCTAACAGACTTTTGATAACACTGCTCCTTTTTGTGGTTGGTTTTCCCACATATTTCGCATTTTATAGCGTTAGGATTGTTAGGACATGATCGGACAACATGACCAGACTCGTTACAAAGAAAACAAGTTACACCTGGCCTTCGTTCTTTTGGATCTCTGATTGCTTCTTTTGAAGACCCTGATGTGGAATCTCGAGCTCGAGGAACGTTTCTCTGAATTTGATTCATTCTTTTGTCGTCGTGCATGCACAGAAAGTGAGAATAAAGCTCGCCTGGGGTTTTATAGTTACCAGCTCTTGCAGAAGTCCGCATGTGGAACGGTAGCCCTTCTATAATAAACGACACTGCCTTCTCTCCAATGATATCACACTTAGTTAGCATGGTACATTTCGAATAAAAATAAAGAGTCATCGTTTCATTAAATAACTTTTTCCTATTTAACATTGTACATAGGTTTAATTTAGATAAAATTATTGGAACCTCATAAAACAATAGAATTGAACAAGTTAATCACCTGCAATTCAAATAAAACTCTAGTAAGTTACAGCAAAGCTATCCCCAACAAATAAACATAAATTGCCCATAACAGCGAATATTACATTTAATTAAGTAAATTGAGAACATAAATATCAAATAGGTAAATACTTAGCCCCTTCTTAAAATCAGAATATCCTGCACTATAAATTCTATTTACTTGGTTGATCCGGTGAGATTACAAAAATTAACTGCCTAACAATTCTCCCGGCAAAAACTCAACACCTCGTTATTCCTTCTTCACAATCAATTCTGAAGCCTGATTGGTTCGTGGTGGTGGCGCGTTTATGTCGTCTCCCTATTGGTCGACGCCCAACGTTAGTACCGCAAAGATCCACTGGTGGCAGCACCTTTGCGTTGGCGACTACCGCGCTGTGCTGCTACGCGTTCTGTCACGCCATCTAGCGCCTAATGTGTGGAATATTCAGAAATAACACTAAAAATCATATTTTTTTCCCTCGAGTTTCGTGTGACAACTACCACTACCTTCTTCAACGGGATTCCTGGGAATGCATGGTGTTTAAACTTTTACCCATATCACTATTGCAGTAATATTGTGATACAAAAAGTGCATGAGTGATAAACTTCCTTCAGACCTTCATAGACCAAGCAACCAACTAACAAGTTTTTAGCCCGCGTGTCCGTCCGTCTTTTCATATATGTGTTGAGTTAAGTTTCATTGTTTGTGCTCAGATTTAAAATTGTTTACAATAACCTAAGGCTACCTACATGCATATTCTAACAATACTTGCTGCTATTTATGTTAATAATTAAATTAAATAAATGATAAAATAATGTTTTTTTTTTCTGTAAGTAGGTTTGTACAAACACTTTTACATGTCAGTCATAATAATATTTCGGCGTTTCCTATCTGACTACTCTGAGAAGAAAGGCCGAAACAAACTCAGAGGTCACAGTCTCTTTTAGTCCAGACATAATCTTGGTCAGTCATGTGAAGGCCATGTAGATTGGTGTCTGAAATGGTCTTTTGAGGAAGAACCACACAGATTGAGTGGACCTGACCAGTCAGTGCACGCATTTGTCAGTAATCGTGCAGCTCTACTCAGAACTTAAGGAGCTCAACGATGCGACGATCAATACCAAAGAAAGAACATTGGGTAGGCCGCATAAATGACTCAAACTGCCAGACCATGATTAACATGTGTTGGTTCACAAATAATATAACTGAAGTACCAAGTAAAGTCAATGGTACAAACAGTAACTAGATTATTTTATTGTTCAATCAATATTAAACATTTAAAGGGAGTATAGTTTCCATTTTAAAATCATACTGGTTGCTCACACACCTACTGAAAATCAAAGTTTATAATTTGTTAGCATTTCAACACAAGACTTAAAAGTCTTATGTAGTACTGGTATCTATTAAATTATAATATTGATACAGATTTGAAATGTAGTGTACCGTCAAGGTAGTTATTTATGTAATATTAAAACATTCCACATGTAAGAGACTCCTGCACTTATGTAAGGTAAATTTATATGTCTAATATACATTTTTAATTAGGTACTTCTTACAATACCAATAACTAAAAATCTTTGTGATAACTGTAATAATTGTTATTATAAAAAGAAGATTGTATTGAGAAACAATACTAAATTGACATTTTGATTTTACCTAAAAGTTCATTTATCATAACTTGCTTGGTTATTGTGTTCTTGTTTTAACATTGTTTATCATAGCTTTAGGTACCTACTAATATTTGCATGGGAGTTGTAAATTGTATACGGCTGCAGAAGTCAAATTTGGATTGCGGAAATTAACACTGGGTTTCAAAATAACTTCTAATAATTTAATTTGGTTTTCTCGGTTCCTTTATTTATTAATTTTTATATATAAATAATTATATATTTAAGTTTATTTTTTTACTATGTCGATCGAAGAAAATTCCCTCAAACAGAAGGTCATAGAGCTGGAGCAAAAGCTCGCTTGTTTTCAATCACAACCTCAATCTGCTATAACTACAAGCGTTGCAGGTGTGTCAGTCAAACTGCAAACCTTTTTTATTGAAAAGCCTGTTATATGGTTTGCACAAGCGGAGGCACAGTTACAAATTGCTGGCATAACGCAGGATGCCACTAAATATGGGCACATATTGTCAGCTTTGGATGCTTGTGTAGCTGAAGAAGTAGAAGACATAATAGCGAATTCACCTACAGATGGCAGATATGAGTACCTAAAAACCGGCCAAGTGCGAGTAGAACTCGCGCACGAAGGGTTCCGTCGTCGTTGGATCTATAAAAACGGCAAGAAAAATCACGTTTGTTGTATGGGAGCCGCCTTAAATATTTATTTTATTCTGTATTTTAGTATTTGTTGTTATAGCGGCAACAGAAATACATCATCTGTGAAAATTTCAACTGTCTAACTGTTACGGTTCATGAGATACAGCCTGGTGACAGACGGACAGACATACAGACAGACAGACAGATAGACAGACAGACGGACAGATAGACAGTCAGACAGACAGCGGAGCCTTAGTAATAGGGTTCCCGTTTTACCCTTTGGGTACGGAACCCTAAAAAGGAACTAATCAGACGCTTATCGGATTCGAAGGTCCAGCGCACACGTCAGCTTTTAAGCGAAGAACAAGTTGGGAACCAGAAGCCTCTCTCCGCCACCTACGTCTTTGGCTGGTACTTCGGTTGGAGATCAAGGCATCCTGAGAGAATTATGGATGCGCCGCCTCCCATCCGAGGTACAGAAAATTCTTAGGGGTCAAGTGGACCTCCTGCTTAACAAGGTTGCGGAAATAGCGGACAGTATAGTTGAGACCTCGCCTGCCCCTTCAGCATCAGTTTAATCCGCTGCCGCATTCGATATTGGAAACATTATGCGTAGCATTGAGGAGTTGACAAGGAAAGTTGATACTCTCACTCGAGACAAAGCAGCAGGACAGCCTCGACGCTCAAGATCTATAGTGCGCACTCAGTCGCAATCCCGGTCATCATCTCAATCTAGGGACCAATTATGCTGGTACCACAAAAGATTGCGGGAAAAAGCAAGTAAATAGCTTAGTTATAGCTTTGGCGGTTTATTGTTTTTGTTGCCAGTACTGTGGTGTCCACAGATTTGTTATTTGTTATGTTAATTATATGTGAAGACTTGTAATTGGCTGTTAGTCACATCTTCAGTTTCTTAGTCTGTTTTGTTTAGCTGTAAGTCTTCCAAAGTGAATAAATAAATAAATAAATGTATAAACCCTTGTACCTGGGTTTCTAATGAAAAGGGAAACGCCGCGAGCAATCAATAGTGGCGGGAACTGATTGCTCCATAATTGCCCGCTGTTATTTGTCCTGGACTCGGAATCAAAACGTCGGTTTTTGATTGACACTAGCTCCGATCTCTGTTGTTTCCCACGTCAGTTTCTCAAGGGACGTTACAACTCTACTGATTTCGACGTGCGTGCAGCCAACGGCAGCTCAATAAAAAATTACGGCACCACAGCTCTTCGTTTTAAATTTAGGTCTCCGCCGAGAGTTTAGGTGGAACTTTATGATAGCAGATGTTAGCACACCAATCATTGGTGCTGAATTTTTATCATACTATCACCTGCAGCCCGACTGTCGTGGCCAGCGTCTTATAGATGGCAGCACTAAAATGTCCGTACCTGCTACCATCGCTCAACTGAACCAACCAAGCGTGAAGACTGTTGCCGCTGAAGGTTCACCATTCGGCAGAATCCTATTGGAATTCCCGGATATTGCTCGACCACCTGGCCTCCCAAGGACTATGAAGCATTCAACGGTTCATCACATCGTGACTACCGATGGACCACCTGTTTCTTGTCGTCCTGTAGACTCGCGCTTCAGAAACTTCTGGCTGCGAAGAAGGAATTTTAGGAAATGGTGCGATGTGGAACCGCACGACCTTCAGACAGTCCTTGGGCTTCACCACTGCATATGGCTCGCAAAGGTGAAGACGACTGGCGCTCCTGTGGGGACTACCAAGCACTGAACGCTCGGACGGTCCCAGACCGTTACCCTGTCCGACACATAGCTGATTTCTCCCACAACCTTGCTGGTGCCACGATCTTCAGCACCATAGACTTGGTTAAAGCATATCAACAGATTCCACTGTTGCGGATATCTGCAAGACGGCCATTACTACACCCTTCGGGTTATTCGAGTTCTCTTTCATGACCTTCGGTCTTTGTAACGCTGGGCAGACTTTTCAGCGATTTATGGATGAGGTCGTAAGAGGATTCGATTTTTGCTACCCCTACGTCGACGACATTCTGGTTTTCTCGAAAACGCTACTGAGCACGCCCAACACCTGCGCGTCCTGTTCCAGCGGCTATCCGAGTATGGCGTCGTCGTTAACTCTTCTAAGTGGGTGCTGGCCGCTGCAGAGGTGAAGTTCCTTGCTTACTGTATTTCAAAGGACGGTACCCGCCCACCACCGAAAAGGATAGAGGCTTTGCGCAATTTTCCCCTATCCAAAACAGTGGAGGCCTTCGGCGGTTCTTGGGGATTATTAATTTCTATCGCCGTGTTCTCCCTAAAGCCGCCGAGCTTCAAGCTCCACTGATCGATGTCTTGGCTTCTACACAGCTGAAAGGTGCCAAACCTGTGCCGTGGACACCAGACCTCGAGTGCACTTTTGAGAAGTGTAAAGACCACCTTGTAACTGCCCACCCAGTCTCCAACATCCTATGGGACTATTCACAGACGCCTCGTCCAGCCACGCTGGCGCTTGTTTACAGCAGTTAGTCAATGAGCAGTGGCAGCCTCTCGCTTTCTTTAGTAAGAAATTGACTGCATGCCAGACCACCTGGCTAGCATATTACCGCGAGTTACTCGCAGTATATGAAGCGGTGAAACATTTTCGGCATGTACTGGAGGTCCACCACGTGACCATTTATACGGACTATAAACCCCTGATTTACGCGTTTTTCCAGCGCCGTGAGAAACTACCACCGGTGCAACTCAACCAACTCTCATTCATCTCGCAATTTACTACGGATATTGTGCACATTAAAGGAAAGGAAAACATCGTGGCTGACGCAATGTCTCGCGTTGAGTCCCTCTCCCTTGAAGAGGACTATGGTGCGCTTGCGGATGCACAGGCCACAGACGAAGAACTCCGTCGTATGCAGGCTAACTCGTCTCTTAAGCTAGAAAAAGTCGCCATACCCGGAACTAATGTGTCTATTTACTGTGATATTTCTACGGGTAAGCCAAGACCCTACCTTCCGGAGGCCTTCCGCCGACCTGCGTTCCAAAGACTACACAACCTCAGCCACCCCAGTGCGCGTGCAAGCGCCCACCTGGTAGCTGATCGTTATGTTTGGCCCCTGATTCGGAACAACAAGTTACCACCCCTGCGCCAACGGTATGGTGGAGCGCATGCACCACCAATTAGAAGCCGCGTTAATGTGCCACGAAAGCACATGGTTCAAGGAACTTCCCCTTTTATTGCTGGGTATGAAGACAGCGCTCAAGGTGGACCTCCAAAGTTCTGCCGCCGAATTAGTTTATGGTGAATCCCTGCGCCTCCCAGGAGAACTCATCGTGCCGCCAGAGGAAACAAGAAGCACCAGCGACATGCTGGACTTTGTGACTCAGCTGCGAAGTAAAATGGAGTCCCTTCGACCCACACCGGCAGTACTCCACAGCAAGCCGGCCGCATTAGTTTTTAAGGACCTGGCGTCCACCAGCCATGTCTTCTTACGAGATGACATGGTGAGACGTCCATTACAATAACCGTACACGGGCCCGTATAAGATCATACGGAGGCAAGGCAAAACCCTAACGTTGGAGGTGCGTGGTAAACAACTCACCGTGAGCATAGACCGTGTCAAGCCTGCCTATCTTGAACCAGTTTCAAACACCAAAACAGACGCAGTCCCTGACTATTCGCCACAAGTTTCAGCTCCATCTTCCACTGCCCCAACTAAAGTATCCATTTCAGCACCCTCTACAACAGTAGCACCACCACCTGCTCCTATAATTACGACTAGGACTGGACGCAGAGTCAAATTCAGAGAAGTTCTGGATCTATAATATAAACAATATGAGTTTCATCTAATAATTGATTAAAGTACCTATATTATATTTTTGCAATACAATATAATATGTATATATAAAATTTTTGGTATGTACCGTTTTCTCTTCGTAGGTAGGGTGGTGTGGCGAACGGAACGCTCCACATTTTGTTTCTGTTGGCAACACTGACAGAATGTTCTAGAGATTGAGGCTTGTCAAAAACATGTAACCATAGACCACTTTTCCCACCAATTGTTAAGTCGTTTGAATTTGGATTGAACCATTAATTTTTCGGGACTCATATTTCGCCCGTGTTGTGAGTAGTTTGTAATGCAACGCAATAAACTATAAGAAGAACGAGTCAGCGTTTGTTTTAGCATCGAACCTCCGACCCGTCACATACATTTCTTCTTCTCTTTCTTCTCTCTCTTGTTATCTGCCATTTAATTACACAGAGAATCTGATCTGTTGCAGTCTCCATCTTTGTTAAGAGATTTTACACACGAGTGCGGTATAAAGCTGAATGCACACCCAAAATAAATAAGACGCGTACGCATTATCGTACTAAAATCAATGTGTTTTTAATCTAATATACCTGATTTATTATTTATTTTAATGTGCGTTCAGCTTAAATGTGCTTCACTGATTTTTTTTTTGTAAAGTGCGTTAATGTAACAATAAGAAATGGGGAAGTAAAACGCCTAAAAATATAAAAACTATATTGTTGAACTCATTATTTAACAATAAATAATATCGAGTTTAACCTACCATTGCTTGTAATAACAGCCAATAGTCTCGAACGCATTGATCCAATAAGGCGACTGCAAATAAAATCAAAAATCAAAATCAAAAAAAATTATTTCACATATACCTACATGGGCACTTATGAAACGTCAGAAGCTAGGTGCCACTAAATAACACTTCCTCTTTTATAATCCCAAATTTCGTTGCAATGTTGCTCAATTGCTTGCTTTGTCCACTGGTTTCTGTTACCACACATTTGGACCAGCATACCCCATCCATTTTTAATTGCATTTAAGTCCGGGGACTTAGATGGCCAGGGAATTAGCGTTACTTCTGGATGCTGGGTAAACCAGTTAGACACAACTCTGGCCGTATGCACTCTACAGTTATCGTGAACACATGGACGTATAAAAAACTCGTGAACATAATAAAAGCTTGGAACTTCTTCTCGCGGGTAAACCGTTCGCACTGTTGGTAACATAGATTCTTCTAATACATCCACATAACCCATTGCATTCGTACGAGAAGAAATCTGAACCAGCTCGCCTACACGTCCGGTTCCCATCCAGCCCCACATGTTGTAACAATTAAAAATAATCTCTCCGGAAGCGCCCTCTTTTATCACATATCGATAACATTCAAACGATCATGAGATAAGTTTAGAGTTAAACAACTAGATGGCGCTAATATTAATCGGTTAAGTAATATATTATAAAGAATCTACATTATGTGGATCCAGCAAGTGCTGTGAGGATATTAATTTAAATAACCTTTTTTTTTTGGGTGGGAAATTATCAAATAACTTCTCCCGCTCTGGGCGGAGCGGGAGAGCGTGTCAGACTTTTACTGACTAAAACCCACCCGTGTTCCTTCCGTTGCCTGTGTGCCAGCGCCACGATATCCCTTTCGGACAAACTCGCAACCCTGGCAGGCATTGGTCCTAATGGAGTCAGTTGGTGCTGACATCTCTATGAGGCGCGCGTGGAACACAACGCGCCGCTGACCCGGGCCTGGTCCTTATCGGACGGCGAGCTACCCATCGCCCACCGTCCGCAGGCCCGCGCCTACGGTGGCCGGAAATCGGCTTGCGACTCCCGACACCCGGGGCGTCTCCTGCGGCGACTAAGGACGCGAGGGCGCAAACCTTGTCTCACCCTCACGCGTTCCGCCTCCTCCTTCGCTAGCATTCCTGCTTCGCAGAAGGAGGTGAGGGCCTCCCATGCACTCTCGCTCCGAACTATGGCCTGAACCAGGGCCGGACGCGAGAGATTGCCGCCGCCGATCGCCTCCGTGCGGACACGGCGGTGCTCCGCCCAAGCTGGGCAAACCTCCACCGTATGCTCCACCGTGTCCTCCGGGCGATCCACACAGTGGTGACACCCGGGCGTTTCCACCCGCTTTATCCTGAACAGGAACCTCCCGAAACAACCGTGTCCGGCGAGGACCTGTATCAGGCAGAAGGTGAGGACACCGTGGCGCCTCTCTAGCCACTCCTCAAAGAGGGGAAAGTTTCGGCCGGATAGCTAATCGGGAAGTGCTTGAAATTTAAGTTGCAAGATTCCACCCGGAACGACAGACAGACATACAAACAAGAACGTGACTTAATAAAAACGTGGTAATATAATCATATTCCTCTATTTCGAGCCCTTTTATTTACTATATCACATACCTAAAGCGTTTTATAAGTGTTTTTTTTTGTTCTAAAATCAGTTCTTTTTATTAACAGTATACGTCAAATTAACCGCAAATGTATCTTGGTAATAAACGATACATTTGCGATATATTTTTATTTTGAGACAGCAATATTTTATTGTTTTGGTAGCCATATTTACTTCATAGTGACGTCATCGACATCGACAAATCGACTGATGTAATAATTATTATAAGAGAAAATCCATTAAGTAGTTACAGTTACGAAGACACATACACACTTATTTATTTATATATAAACAAAAATTTATATATAAAAATATATATACACCAACCAGAAAAGGCATATAACACTATTATCGAAAAAAATATTTTTGTAAATTGCAATTCCAGTATCCTATACTTATTTTCCTAACTTAGGGGGTAAATGTTTCAATATAAACTAGCAACACCGAACGATTTTGTCAAGGTTTTGTGTTTCAATATGTCACTAACATTAAACTCGTAAAATAATATCCAAATAGACAGATAATCAACATTTATGTATGTAATCATACTCCACCTTCTTTCTTTTGATTTTAGGAACAGTTTTTACAATGTTTAAAAACACAAGACTGCATTATTTTAAAATTATCTGTTAGTGCCCGTGACGTACTAACGATGCGGCGTTTCGTGCTGTACTGACTCGAGATTGTATTAGCTTTTGAATTTGTATTTGATTTGTTGGCCGCACTCTCACCGCACGGTCTATCTGCTTCTTTCTATAATCTGAGAAATTCATATTATTAGTACTAGATAGATTAACTTTAAGGTACGTAATTATTTTAATGTATGGGAAATTTTAGCGTTCTTATACGTTTATTAGTTTGTGAATAATGTTTATGTACTTCTAGAATCTTTGTAATGTCTCGTCCATCATACATACAAATGGAGAAGTTGGTGGAATTGTTAGAAGCAAATCCAGGCATTGCCAAAGGGCATTTGGGTCATTGTCATAACCATAAAAAAAACTGTTCATACGAATCATATATGACACTTTTATTTGCGTCTTAATTTTACATCATATTAATAAAGTAAACGAAACGTACAGACCATAACTGTAACAGATTTACTATAAATTTATTTATTTTTTACTTCATAACCACCACCATGTAACCGAATTGTCCACTTCGGTGGACTGTTCGGATTCTACCTTTCAATAGAATGTAGCTTATAATAAAAACGTGTTTTTTATTATTTTACAAAAATTATATATTTTCCTAATCTACGTATGTTTTCCATTTAACGTTAAAAGTATTGAAAAAATTGATAGAAATAAAACACACTTTTCGCATCATTTAATCTTGTCACAACATTATTTGTCTTTCCGGTGGACATTACTTTCGATACTGACCAAAATGAAGTAAATGTCAAATGATGGAATGGAACGTAAAATTGAACACAGCCATTAACATACTATCCCTGTCGAGGCCATTTTCGCGACTCGTACGCAGAAAACGTTGTTGTTGTACTAAGAAAATTTTGAGTGGTGTAAAAGTTGAGTAGTCTTTTCGGTTGCTGCTGTATTTTGGTAAGTAAATAACTATAAAATCATCAAACATTCTTAATAACTAGGTATGACACATGATGAATATACCTTGGCTTTTGACATAACCTATAAACGGCGTAAGATGGGACTGATTTTGCGAAAAAAGTCCATTCGGTGGATATCTTTTTGGTGGAACTTTTATCCACCGAAAGGACAGATGTCCACCGAGTGGATTGTTTTCTTGAATGTAGTTTATTTATTTAATATAACTTATATAACTGCTTCTGATTACTGGTGTTTTTATCAGTTAAGGACTAATGACCTATTTTTGTTTCATTTTTGCTTTATTTTTCTGAGTAAATATGTTTTAAACCACCACTTCCCTCACACCTTTCTACACCATGTCGACTTGTAGTTAATGTAGTTATCCATAGTTACATACTCTAAGTTAACAGTGATTGGTACCTGTAATGCATTTCTAACGGCACGGTTATAATATTTTTTCATAAGCACGGTTGTTTCCATTATGCAATTTTTTTTACTAACAAAATCTCCTGCTCTTCCTTCGCACAGCTTTACTTTCTTTTCGTTTGTGTGCATTGCTTGTTATGATTTTTCAGACGATGACGAAAACAAGAAGAAAACTTACTGATAACCAGACCAATTGCGAGTGACTCGATACAGCAACCATTGAAAATTGGCGAGCGCAGTCCATCACTGCTGATTGGAGGTAATGTCCATAAGCGCATACAATTTTCGGACATATATTCTGGCAGCTCAGATACGTCAACGTCAAAACCAGAGAAGCCACCAATCCCCTGTCCACTCGGTGGACATATTAGTCTTTTCGGTGGAACACAAAAGACTATAAGTCATGGGCAAAAGTAAGTTAAACACAATTGAGATAACTTAACTATTTATCCTATCCGAATTAATGGTAATGGTGTACTGTCTTGTTTACTTAAAACCATACCTATTATTCCCAAAGGGAGTAAGAGATATTCTCCTGTTACATGTCTGTGCACCTATTTTTCGTCACTGGTATCCAGTCCTATGTAATAGGGCAGGCCTATTTCCATTAATTGAGTGCATACAGAGTTCGTCAACGACACGTAAATAAGTATTATATTCTTTTTTAATATTTGCTGTATTGTTGCATTTTTTAATTTTGTTTATTGTTTCCAGTTTTGGACTGATAAGAAATATCTCAAGAAACTAGTTAGTCAACGGAATGCTTCTGCATCTCGCACTGGTGGTGAGGTAGATAACCAGGGGCAGCCTATTTTGGAGTTGGAAGAAAGGCTTATATTTGTAATGGGAGGATATACCTTCGCACAAGGTGATCAAGAACTAAGTGGCCCACTAAGTATTCTTTTAGTGAGTTTATTTATTTTATGGTTATTTATTTTTATTAAACATTAGTTATAGACTATGGGACGGGTTAGATAGATTCAGATAGATAGATTAAGAATACAATTCCCCGCCCTCGCCGGGAAAGCGAGCCGTAAGAACTGACGAACCTGCCCGATGAATCGTAATAGGCTCGCCCCCTGTTACACCAGGTATTTACAAAAGTAAGCAGAGGTTATATGAATTGTAGCATGAAAAAACATAACCATGATGAAACTTTTAAAGAATTCGTTAAAAATTATTCTAAAACCGTTAAACGAGCCTGTACCTCATCAAAAGCCATACATATTAAAAATAAAATAAAATCTTCTGGTAATAAAATTAAAACAACTTGGAATATTATTAATTCAGAAACGGGTAGAAGGACAGTACGTAATCGCGACTTCTACCTAAAAATCAATGATGTAGATATTAAGGCAGACGTGGAGGTGGCAACTGAGTTTGAAAATTTCTTTACTAATATTCCCATTTTAACAACCAAAACTCTGTCATCGTCGTCCTCCACTTCTGCTTACTCCATACTAAAAGAATGTGTACCAGAATGTGATAAACACTTTAAAATCACGGTTGTTACCGCTAATGATATTATAGAATCTTTTAAAGATCTTGATGTACAAAAAACTGCTGACCTTTGGGGATTATCAGTACATACCATGTCTTCAATAATCGATGTTATTTCACCGTTTTTAGCAATTGTTTTTAATTCTTGTATTGCATCTGGTGTATTTCCTGATCTGATGAAACTTAGTAAAGTGATTCCACTGTTCAAATCTGGCAGCACAACTGATCCCACGAATTTTCTGCCAATTTCGATATTACCTATATTGAGCAAAATCTTTGAAAAATTAATTTTAAAACAAATGTTAGGACATTTCAATACAAATAATTTACTTCATCTGAAACAGTTTGGTTTTACAAAGGGTCGTTCAACTACAGACGCGGGGATGGAATTACTGAAGAGCATATTAGAGGCCTGGGAGGAGTCGCAGGATGCTCTTGGCATTTTCTGCGACTTTTCTAAAGCCTTCGATTGCGTTCATCATGATACACTCATCCGAAAACTGCACCACTATGGTATGAGAGATAGTGCTCTCGACCTTCTGACTTCTTATCTGAACAACAGAAAAAAAAAAAAATAAGAAGTTTATTTCATATATCATATTTGGCTTACATTGCATGTCGAGGAGTCTCCATTTAGGCATAAAATACAAATAAACAAAGAAAGGAAAAAATAAAATTAAAATTATGATCAATTTTTACGAGTGTGTGTGTGAGTGTGTGTCAGTGTGTGTGGCGATGTGTGTGTGTGAGAGAGAGAGAGAGAGATTTTGAGTGAACATGAGTGACTATAAGAGCAAATAACATCACTCTAATAATGTAATTATATTATTAAGTCACACGTTGCAAAAGTAACTCTGTATCATCATAATCTAAACTGTGAAGCCATATTATTTGCTTTTTTTGCATTCATATTTTTTATTATCATAAGTATTTATTATTTTATTAATTTTATTGTATAAAAAAGCTGAGCGATTTTTATATTGTCTGCTTGCAAATTCTGTCCTAGTTATGGGAATGTTTACTATGTAGTATTTATTTCTTTTTCTTAGTATTTTAGCATCATACGGTATCTCTTTGTGCGTTTTGAGGATGCTATGAATGATATACAATTTTCTCACTGACAGCAGATTACATAATTCATAGAGCTTGTCAGTAAGGAATCTTCTAGGGGTCAGTAGGGAGAATTCAGAGGGTTGATGTTAATGGCAAGAGATCTGCAGGATCTGCGGTCACTATGGGAGTTCCGCAGGGTTATATTCTAGGTCCTTTCTTGTTTCTAATTTACATAAATGACTTACCTTATCACATAAGGGATAATCACAAGATTGTATTATTCGCAGATGATACTTCCCTCATTTTTAAAATCAAACGTCAGCTAGTCTATTTTGAAAATGTTAACGATGCACTCGGTTTAATGTAAATAATCTTCTCCTGAATGAAAAAAAGACTAAGCTCATTAAATTTTCAATGCCAAATGTCAGGCAGCTAACTACCAATGCTCAATTTAATGGAATAGAGTTGGACACTGTTGAGTCGACAGTTTTTCTTGGAATACTCGTAACTATTGACGGTAATTGTCAGAAAGGATTAGTCGGCCGCCTATGCTGTTAAAAAAAACTCGACAGATAACTGACGTAGATACTGCCAGAATTGTTTATTTTAGTTATTTTCATAGTCTTATGTCATATGGGATTCTTCTCTGGGGAACCTGTGCGGACATTAATACTATCTTTGTTTTACAGAAAAGGGCTGTTCGAGCCATTTACAATCTAGGTCCAAGAGATTCACTTCGTGAAAAATTCAAAGAAATAGATATTCTGACTGTAGCCTCCCAATATATATTTGAAAATCTATTGGATGTACACAAAAATATATCAAATTTTAAGAAAATGTCCGATATTCATTGTTTAAATACCAGGAATAAACACAATCTTGCTGTACTTACATCGCACTCGCCTCCACAGAGTAGGGAACTCGTTCATGGGTCAATGTATACGCTTTTACAACAAACTTCCTACTGACATTCGAAAGTTACCCATTAAACGATTTAAGAGCTGTATTAAAACCAAACTTTGTAAAAAAGGGTACTATAAAATTTTTGATTATTTAGAAGACAAAAAAGCTTGGGATTGAGCTGCTCGCTCTGCAAGCCTTGTGATCAAACTGGAAAACTTGACATTTAATGTTATTATGCATGATTTTATATAAATATTGACATTGCAGAATATTATATACAATATTACATTAATGTTTACTTTGAAAAGTATTATACGAGTATTTACTGCTTTAATTTATTGTGAATGTGATGAGCACTATGTGGGTAATTTTTTTTTTCTTTAAATATTTTCCTATTATTTTATGCTTTTTCTCAGTTTTAATGGTGGTCTGGCATTTTGAGCACTTTATGAGGCCTACCCAAATGTACTTTCTTTGGTATTGTTCGTAGAGTCGTTGAGCTCCTTAAGTCTTGAGTCGAGCTGCACGATTACGACAAATGCTTGCACTGATTGGACAGGTCCACTCAAAATTGTGTGGTTCTTTCCTCAAAATACCATTTCAGACACAGATCTACATGGTCCTCACATGATCTGACCAAGATTATGTCTGGACTTTAAAAGAGACTTTGACCCCTGAGTTTGTTTCGCCATTTCTTCTCAGGGGTAGTCAGATAGGAAATGTCGACTACATCTAGCTTATTTTTTACTTTTTAATATGACGTGTAAAAGTGATTCCGATATCGATATCCTATTTACAGAATAAACGATTTCATTTCATTTACCTGGGACTTAATACCAGCGGCAAAACGTGGGTGTATAGACTTCTGCCACAGGAGAGCACCTTTGCCTACTCCTTCGGGGATTATAGGCGAGATGGTGTCTATGTATGTATGTATGTTATAGACTAAGATGGTAATAATGATAATACGTTATTTTGATAATGTTTACTTAGTGTTCATGATTTGAGGCTTCTACAGACTGGTGCGATATCGCGGGCGCGACAAGGGCCACGCTGCTTGTCGCGCTCGCGATATCGCACCAGTCTGTAGGAGCCTTTATACTTCTTAATTATTTTATAGGAATCCCAGGCCCATTGCCCCGCTTCCAGAAAATAGTGAGGTAGTCGTTCACGACGAACCAATGCCCAGCACCTCACAAGCTGTGCAGCCACCAACTAGCCAAGCGTCAGCTCCGTCCAGTAAGTTTACCAAATCTAACATACATTTGATATTCTTAACATTAAATTCTGAACAATTTACAATGATTAAATCTTATTAAATTGTATTTGATAAATTAATCTCAATTAAACCTTTATTGTCTATTATTACAGCTCCAAGACGTAGTCCACGCATCAGACTTCGACGGTTGCAGCATCAGCAGAACCAACTGCATACAGAGCGACAACGGCTCATAAGAATAGCGGAAAAGAGAGTGGAAGCTGAAGTGACTAATGCTGCCGGTTGGAGAAGTCTTGTGCAGTCCATCGACAATTTGGCTAATGCTTTAATTATAGGTGCTGAAAAGATTGCAGAATCATTGCAAAATCAGCAGTAGATAAATATAATATAATATATCTATCTATCTATATATATATAAATAAAAAGACAAATCCTGACTGACTGACTGACTGATTGACTGACTCATCAACGCCCAGCCCAAACCATTGGGCCTAGAAAGCTGAAAGTTTGTACAGAGGTTGTCTTTATAATGTAGACAAGGAAAAAGAAAGGATTTTTGGGAATTCCTTCCCTAAAGGGGTAAAATAGGGGATGGAAGTTTATATGAAAGTCCGTTAGTTTTTAAGTTAGGATCTTCAAATTTTGTGTTTAGGCTGACGGTTAAAATTTAATTTATACGTGTCTCAGCGTTTTTGATAATTCCACCTGCGAAGGGTTAAAAAAGGGGATGAAGTTGTGTATGGAAAGTCCTTCATTTTAGAATGTAAAAATCACTAAATTTATTATCTAGGCTAATGGTCGGAAGCTAACGCAACGGTGTTGTTAGAATTTCAACCCTTAAGGGGTGAAAAGTGGGATGAAATTTTGTTTTTAATTAAAGTTCTTTACTTTTAGGATTCCGTACCTCAAAAGGAAAAAACGGAACCCTTATAGGATCACTTGGTTGTCCGTCTGTCTGTCTGTCAAGACCATTTTTCTCAGGAACGCGTGGAGGTATCAAGTTGAAATTAATATCAAATACGTAAGTCTATGATCACTTGAACCTCTAAAAAAATCAAGCTTCCAAGTCAACGAAATAAAAAAATACGGCGATATAAGCGACACTATTGCGACATATTTCCATACTCGCAAATAAATCAAAACCTATAGGGTACTTCCCGTTGACCTAGAATCATGAAATTTGGCAAGAAACAAGGTCTTACAGCACAAGTATAGGAAAAAGTCCTAAAATTGTAAATTTGAAGTTTTATCGCATAAAAAAAATTGCGAATATCTCGCACATAAATCAAAACCTATAGGGTACTTCTCGTTGACCTAGAATCATGAAATTTGGCAACAAGCAAGGTCTTACAGCACAAGTAGGTGAAGAAAAAAGTCATAAAATTGTAAATTTTTAGTTTTATCACATAAAAACAAAATTGCGAATATCTCGCACATAAATCAAAACCTATCGTATGTATGTATGTATGTCTATTTCTTTGGCACGCTCTGTAGGCTAAACGGCTTGATGGATTTTAACATATAGGGTATCCTTAGATTCGTTTTTATTGCGGAAGTGACATAGGCTATAATTTTTTTTTAAAGTGGCATCTGCGGATTAAAAACGAGAGGGGGAATAAAAAATAATATTTTGTGATTATATTAATATGGGTATCAAATAAAAGCTAGTAAGTAGCCAATTCCAAATATATATATTTTATAACACTTTTAACCTACTATTTTGACACAAACTACAAAAAAGTACATTTTCTTTAATAACAAAATCGAAGCGAAGTTAAAATTGTTTTTTGTTGCTTTTGAAAAAAGTAATTGGATTGAGGTCTGAGATCGTCCTAATGCCTATAATTTTTGATAATTTTTGTCTGTTTATCTGAATGTAAGTTCTAGCATCACGCAAATTAGCAGCAGCAGTCAATTATCATGGCATATGCAGGGTGGATTTTTAAGATAGGAAGTAAGGATATCTTAACCGTTGTAGCTACACAAATTCAATCTTAAGAGACTGTCTTTTAAATTTTTATAAATTTTTGGGGGTACGAGGAACAGGGTGTAAAGTTCACTCATCCACCATAGAAAAGGAAGGATCCTCCGACCAGACGGGTGTCGTGTCTGGTGGGCAACTGCCCGACAGTTGATGTCGGGACGTTGTATTGTATATGCTAGTTGCGCGGTAAACTCTGCTTGCGCGACGCAGGATCAGCGTGACGTCAGTGTGACGCGTAGTTCGCATGTGGCGATGTTGATGCCGCTACATCACTCCCCCCCGGAGACCGGAAGTCGATAGTGGGCTGAGTCATGTATCTTGCGATGCTTGCCAGTGCCAGTAGAGGGTTCCAGTGAGTCTGAAGGGTGCCGCATAGTTCTCGGTGGGTCGGAACTGTCTGCGGTGATTCCCCAGTGAGTCGGGGTGGTGCTGCATTATGCTCCAGTGAGTCGGATGTGGTACAGCGCCGGGTTGAGGCTGACTGCTGGCTTCGATCAGGAGAGGTATCATGTTCTCTGCTTGTGGACCGGCCGAAAGTGCAGTGTGCTGTGCCAAGGTTGCTGATGAGGCTGTGGGTGATGACCAGGAATGCGCGTCCGCTGCATGCTGGTGGTCAGGATACCCGTTGAAGCCGTGGGTGCTGGCTGGCTGTGTGACTCGCCGCTCGAAAGCTTGAGGAAGTGATGATGATGATGATGACGTCACGCTGAAGTAGTTGCATGAAGGCTGTGCTGACGTTCATATTCGGGGTCACCAGTTGGGGGGTACGAGGAACAGGGTGTAAAGTTCACTCATCCACCATAGAAAAGGGAGGATCCTCCGACCAGACGGGTGTCGTGTCTGGTGGGCAACTGCCCGACGGTTGATGTCGGGACGTTGTATATGTATATGCTAGTTGCGCGGTAAACTCTGCTTGCGCGACGCAGGATCAGCGTGACGTCAGTGTGACGCGTAGTTCGCATGTGGCTATGTTGATGCCGCTACACATTTTGATCTGCTTTCACTGATTTAAAAAAATGTACAGCCAGCAAGAAAATTATCAATCTACACTTTTTTATGCCAATAAATCCTAGCTGTTTCTTATGAGAGAGTTAGACCAACTGAGATTTGATGCATCGGATCTGGTACACTTGTGCGAATGACATTTCTGCTAAAGACACTTGCACGAACCCACCTGCGCGAAAAGATGGTTGTCGTGATTTTGTGATGAGTTTTCCTCATGGGTGTCATTTCTATCGTTTTTGAGGTCTCTGGTAACAAAAATGGGGTCATAATCAAAATTTGAAATGGTGTTACCGAAAATTTGCAAATTTTTAATCATGGGTGTCGTTTCAATGGTTTTCGAGGGCGCTGACGACGATAATGGAGTCAAAATCAAAACGCAAGATGGTGCCAAAGAAAAAAAGGGAACCCTTCAAGGATCACTTCATTGTCTGTCCGTCCGTCCGTCTATCTGTCAGTCAAGACCCTTTTTTGCAGGATCGCTTAGAGGTATTAAGTTGAAAATAATATCAAATACGAAGGTCTACGGTCTCTTAGAGCTCTAAAAAATCAAGCTTCAAGACAACGCAATAAAAAAATACGGCCATTCATGCGACATATTTTGATGGGATAAATTCATCCCAACTACGTAACCCGTCATTGTACGTTTTCTGACACGCACTTGACCAGTTTTTTTTTATAATGAATAGACTGGCCGTTACAAAAGTCAGAAATAGCAAAAGTTTTTTCCATCAAAATCGTTTATTTGCAAAAATGTGGTGGGTACAAAAGATATATTAAAGATAAAATTCTGTGCAAAGATATATTTCGCCGTGCACTGATGGCATGCCAATATTTAATGGAAGTTAGTCAGTTAAACCGTAACATACAATTATAGACAAATTCGTAAAAGAAATAGGTATTAAATTGGAGTTGTAACGTTAAGAGTTCTATGAAAGAAAGGAGCAAATTTACCTATCCTATCTTGCTAACCTTACTTTGTCGTATAGCTTATTAACTTACCAATACTTAACTAAACAAATTGTTCATTAATAACACTAAAAATCTTAAAATCACAAAAAGTAAACCAGTATCCTTTTAAGTACCAAAAATAAATAAATGCAGTCGGAGGCATATTTTAAGGCGTTCGTAACACCCTAGTTGCCTCCGACTGCATTTATTTGTTTTTGGTACTTAAAGGATACTGGTTTACTTTTCATCTTGTTTCCATCTTTTCAGTTTATTTTTTTGTAGTCGGGTTTTTTGTTTTTTTTTTAATAATTTGTTTTATTTTAGAAATCTTTCCTTAACGGGATGAAAAGGGGTTGTCAATTTTACAAGGGAGGATATTAATACTTAGCAACAAAAATTAAGCATAACATGTATCAGAGTTTTTCGAAAATTGACCCCTGACGGGGTGAAAAGGGGCAGTCAATTTGACACAGGAGGATTTTACTGCGTGGCTTGATTAACTCTAAATTATGACGTAAGCATCTGCTAAGAAGGGGTTTTTGGGAATTGGACCATTAAAGGGGTGAAAAGGGGGGATTTCGTTTGTATGAAAAATCTTATTCCTTGAGTTAACAAATCTGAAACTTGGCACGAATACTAACCCAAGTAAATTATAAAGTTAGTAATTTTTTGTTGTTTTTTTAAAGCGGGATTGGGGGATCTTAAAGATTGTATGGAAGAATTTCAACGCGCGGTCCGATTTACTCGAAACTCTGTATTTTATATATACCTAATGCTCACAGAATATAAAGCCTTACATGTTTTTGGGTTTATTCAAATGTAACCCTTACGGGGCAAAAGGGGGTTTTTAAGTTTTAGGGAAAGATTTACTGTGCGTCTTGATAAACTCCAAAGTAATTGAATAACACATGATTGAATATTTTTCAAAAATAAACTCTTTTTGGTGTGAAAAGGGGGACACAGTTTATATAAAAATTATGTTTCCTTTGATCAATAAACTTGAAAATTAACCCGTATATTTTCTAAATAAATAAAACGACCATAAACATACATTTTCGAAAACAACCTTTTAAAGAGGGTGTTGATTTTTGTGGGGGAAAATAATTGTATGGAAAGATATATCGCGCGGTTCGATTAACTTGAAACTCGGTATTTATATTAATTTAAGATCGGAAAAAAAGGAAAATGTGTATCAGGGTTGTCAAAAAATCTACCCCTAACGGGTCGGAAAGGGGTAGCCAATTTTAAATGGGATGATTTTATGTTTCGGATTGGCGCAAAAATGGCTGAATGAATTTAGATGAAAGGTAACATAATTTATAATCTGCATTATAGCGTACTTTTAATTCCGGTAGTACGTTCTCGTGACATTTTTCCGACATCCACGCGGAGCCGCCAAGCCGCGGGCAAAAGCTAGTATACAAGGTTATTTTTAAGTCGCCAATAACCTCTTAAGTGGTCATTGTACTCATCATTATGAACAACTTTTACTATGGGACCAAAACTGAAATCGCGAAAAAAAAACCAGCTGTTCCCTACATTTATGTTCGAATAATTTGTTAAAATGTAGGGAACAGCTGTTTTTTTTTTATTTAGGTTATTGACGACTTAAAAATAACCCTTTATGTGTATGCCTACCTATACCTATATCAATTTAATATAATTAAATACTAATTTGTAGCACCAAAGATAAAAGCCATAGTTCCTATCACGATTTTATTTAATTACTAGCTTTTGCCTGCGGCTTCGCACGCTGGAAATTATCCAACGGAAATGTACTACCGGGATAAATTTATCCTATCTGTTAATCCTTTAACTACCTTTGTGCCATATTTCACCCGTTCAGCCGTTTTTTCTGTCGTAGTAATAGTAGAGGAAAAGGACTGCCACGCCACCTTCAAACATAATTATTTTGTTACGCGTAATTTTTAATCTGTGATATCTTTTAAAGTATTAATTTAAATTATACGATAAAAAAGCACAAAATTTAATGCCCGAATAAAAAAATATATTTTATTTTATTGAATAAATGAGTTTATCGTTGCCTCCTAGTCCTCCACAGACATTGGCGCGCTGCTTGCCCCTGTCGTTATTCATCATTGTCTGATGATGTTGATGGCTGGACATCATTAAATGCTGGGTTCCTAGTTTCTCGCTCAACTTCGGTTGTGTTAGGAGCAGGGCAGTTATTTAAGTTGCACAAGTTATGCAGTACGCAACATGCATTAATGATCTTGGATGCAGTCTGTGATGCAATATTGGTCTTCCCCCATAGCAAATAACGTGATAATATATAGCCATAAGTTGGTCAGTCGATAACTGACCAACTTATAGGGAATATCTATGCAGAACAGAATCTATCGGGTAGATTTTGCGTAATGCTGGAACGTACATCCAGACAACAGACAAAAATTCCATAAACTATATTTTCGGCATTAGAATCGATCCTAGACTTCGTAGCATTTACTTTTTCTCAAAAATATTCAATGGACAATTTTGACTTCGCTACGATTTTATTATATGTACGAGTATAATCGTAGATCGTTTTTTTTTTCCATTGAACAACCAGACTAACATTATTTATTTATTATCATTGGGACCAAGCAACGGAGAATTAATAATATTAAATTTATTCCCGTTCGTCTCACTAACAAAATCAGTGGGACGAACGGGAACAAACTTAATATTCAGTTAATTAATATTCAATATAATATTAATTAAATTCCTATTCGTCCCACTGGTGGGACGAATAGGAATTTTGTGTAGCAAAATACCACAATGTATACTAATTAAAAGAATAACTAAAAGAAATTTGCTGTGACAGACGGACAGACAGACGACAGACACGGTTCCGTTTTTATTTTTCCTTTTGAGTTAAGAAACCCAAAAAAATGATAATTAGTTATTATATTATGAAATGAGTACTTATAATATGTTATTGTCGATTTTACTTTCGTTTTAACGTTTTGTGAGCCCCAAGATAATGTATCTCCATCTTTCATAAAACTAGCAAGTAGATAGTGTAGAAAGGTATCATATGAAACGGTCGTGTAATAACTACATCTCTAGGCAAGTGGTTACATTGTTTTTTTTATAAGCTAATTGAATCGCTACATACACCAGCGCAGTTTGCGCGCCTGTGCGCAAACTGCGCACAGGCGCGGTGGCGCGCGGAGCCTACAGAACACGCAACACTTCCATCTTGGGCAACTCACGCGTTTGGAGATAAGTAGATGGTGTGTATTAGCGATCAGCACAGCGTCGCAGGAAGGTCCGCCTGCAGCGCGTGCCGGGGCTTTCAGTGGCGTCAGTGACGTGTTTGTAATATGTATTCAAGCCGTTCCGAGCAGCTGGCCAGTGATAAAGTGTGCGCAGTCGATGGCGATATCTCCGCACTAATGAGCCCCGCCCGCGCCCCATTAACATTTAGAATGGAACCAGCTTCATTATCTCGAGTGAATGCGAACGTTCAGCCACATAGTACTTTAGATAGTAGATTTCAATTAATTCCGCGGCGGTCGGCCCGACGCGCGACGTGCCTACAGCTACTCTAATTTAATGGCCAAAGAGACCAAAGAAACGTGCAAAAACTTTGGCTGATGTGCAAAACGGTTAATCCGCTCCGTTGTCCATTAGAACACGTTGGCGAGTAGGTCAAGCGGGTCTCTCGTAAGCCGGACGCGAAAATATCTCACTGTAGCAGCTTTGCTCGAACCAGCTAAACATGTCACCGGACAGGCAAGGACAGCGGTGCCAGATCCACTCGCTCGTGTAGCGCGCACTGAAGCGCTCAGCGGACAAAAAGTAGTCGCGCGGACGTGGCGACCGGCAGTTCCGCGCCGCTGCGCCCCGCCCGACGTTGATCGATATCCGATCGAGTTTTTGCACAGACAAAAACAATCAGTCAGCGTGACAGCGGTTCCTCCTCGACCCAATTAATAGTTAGTCTTCATTATCTCGGAGGGGTGTTTTTGCGACCTGTCAGGTGTCCGCTCAGCCGGGCGCCCGCGCCACATTGTGACAGGTGCGACGCACCACCGCGCCGTGCTGACGAATTATAAATCTGGGATCGCTGAATCATGAATTATCAAATCTCATTAAGGTATCGGTAGGTAGTGGCTAAGTAATAACAGCCGAACGGGTCGATCCATCAGGATAAGCTGCGCTTGCCGGGGTAGGTCCGTGAGTGGGTGACCATCTTTACATACCGAGACTCCTCTGTAGGTACCTCAGAAAGCACGTTAAAAAAGCTGTTGGTCCCGGCTGTCATTTGTGGATGTTTGACAGTCGTTACGGGTCTTCAGAAGGCCGAAAGTCTGATAATCAGACTTACCAAGCAGTATCATTTATATTACCCAGTTACTGGGTTGTGGAGGTCAGATAGGCAGTCGCTCCATGTAAAATACTGGTATTTAGCTGCATTCAGTTAGCCAGGAAACCGACCCCAACATAGTTGGGAAAAGGTTAGGCAGATTGATTGAGGTAGCCGGCACAGGGAGCTTCGGGCCGGGTTGTAAACCTAATTCCCAGATGGAATGTTCTAAGTTCAGTTCTTAGCGCTGACGATGCGCCGGGTGATATTGCTGGCTGCTGCCTGTTCATGGTTGAACAGACACTCCAGCTTTGTATTGACTATAGCCACCACCGCCCGTTGAGCGACTAGTATCGCAATCGATACTTCTCCGTATTATCAGGAAACGCCAGCACATCTCGGTAAACCTAATCTATTTTACAGTTAATTTACGTTCCATTCCGAGGCACATGTCACATTCATTAGAGGCCGGGGCCCTACCTAGACGTGACTGGTGACTACGCCTAAACCATATCTATCGAAGCCGGACAACGTCGGCTGGCGCGCTCCGGGAATCGCGGGCACGGTAAAAAGTAGACCCGAACGGCTTATTCCACTACTCCCCCTGAGAAAATATTGGAATAACTCAAAATGAAAGGGGACTTCAACAAGGAACCCTCATAGTTTCGTCATGTCCGTCTATCTGTCTGTCTGTCCACTAAACCCTAATGTAAGAAATTCCAGAAATACCCCTTTTAATTTTGGATTATTCCAGTTTTCCCCCATAATTTTAGTTTTGATTACTACGCTCTTAAAGTACATATATTATATTAAGTGTACTATTGTTTTTTTTTTGACATTGAAATTTAATTATTTTGTTTAAATTAGAATTTATTTCATTTTTTTGAAATAGAATCATTATTGCTACAAAATTTGCATGCCGAATGTAGTAGACGGAATATGAAGAACTATTGTGTATGTGTTATAAAATCTGTAAAATACCATATTTCAGGCAAATAAATGAATTTATCTATCTATCTATCTAAAAAAACTGTGATTATAGATACAATGTAATAAACAAAACCGGCCAAGTGCGTGTCGGACCACGCACATTGAAGGGTTCCGTAGTTAGGATGCATTTATCCCAAAAACAAACTTAACATTGTAGTTGAAAAACATACTCTCCTATACATCGATATACGTTACGGTCAATTTTTCAACTGCAAATTTAAGTTGGTGGACTATTACTTGTTTACTAGTAAACCCTACTTTGCTGTGATAGTTTTCCTTTTAATGTCGTTATATATACTACAGCCATTATTTTTTTCACATATCCAAAACCAACCATTTAGCTGGCAGCGGGGGGACACTTGGCTTTAACAAAATATAGCATTTTAAAGCTTAATATTACGCAAACAGGTCTCAGAATTGAAAAGTGGCTTTCATAGACCCACAATATCTTTAAACGGCCTATCCAACGATACAACACACCATGTATTAGATGAGAAAAAAATATCAGTCCCGTTTTACGTGCAATAAACCCTTTTTCGGCGTGATGAATATGTACACCCTTGCCAAATTACAGCTTTCTAGGACTAACCGTCTCCGAGCTAAGCCGGAGACAGACAGACAGACAGACGGACATGGCGAAACTATAAGGGTTCCTTGTTTACTACGAAACCCTAAAGAACGACAATAATATAATATACACATAATCAGTCTTTTTTTTCACAGAATTTTGTTATAATAAAATGTGATGAAGAGTAAAAACAATCACAACCAAATAGCAATGAGGGAAATCGGTTGATTTTTGTAAAAATAATAATTAAAACAGTTTAAACAAAGTACCTAGAAAAACTAAATTATTTAGCATATACCCCCGGAAAGTTCCCTTAATAACATCACTTACTTAAATATAAACCAATTATCAAGCTTTTCGGCAATTTGCAGAAAGTAAAAATGAAGTCCAAAGATAAAGTGAAAATCTATAGGTACAATAAATAAAATAGTAGCGAAGTCAAAGCGAAGTTGCACATAGAATATTTAAAAAAAAGTAATTGCTACGAACTCTGGGATCGATTGTATTGCTGAAAATATAGTTTTTAGAATCTTTGTCTGTTTTTCTGGATGTATGTTCCAGCATAACACAAAATCTACCCAATAGATTCCGTTAAAATTTTGCATAGATATTCCCTATAAATCTAGTCAGTCGATAAGCTATATATTATCACATTATTTGCTATGGGGGATGAGGAATATTGCACTATGTTTGTATTCCTCTATAGTTTACAGCAAATTGTAAAACGACGAGCCAAGCGGTTAGAACATTTCAGATAGTTACAGATTTAATCATAAAGTTATATCTTTATGGGGCCGAGCTGTCAATCATCATGACATGTACATTACCTACAAGTGGACTTTGAGATGGGACAGTGGGTTACCTTAACCAGTTTAGCTACACAAAATCGGTCGGAGAAGACTGTTCTTAACTTTTTGATTTGCTAACACAGATTTTGAAAAAAATACAGTTAGCAAGAAAATGGGCAATTTTAACAAAACAACTTTTTGATGCCAATAGATCCTGTTTCTTATGAGGATCAAAAGCCCTATAGGAGTGAGGTTTGAGTACAGACCAGCAAACAGCCCAATCGGGTTTTTTGTTTTTTTTAATAATTTGTTTTATTATCGTATCAAGTTGAAAATATCAAATACGTAAGTCTACGGTCCCTTGAAGCTCTGGCTTCTAATGTAACGCAATACAAAATACGGCCATTTATGCGACATCATTTTGATACTCGCAAATAAATCAAAACCTTACTTTACTACACACAATTTGGCAAGAAGCAAGGTCTCGCAGCAAGTAAAGGAAAAGTCAGAAAATCGTTTTATCACATCATCATCATTTCAGCCGAAAGATGCACCGAGCACCGTCCGAATCCAGGGGATTTCTGCGGCCTACACGTCAAGGTCATCGGTCCACCTTCCAAACTTCCAACGCTACGTCTTTCGGTACGCGGTCGCCACTCAAGAATCTTTCGGCCCCATCGGCCATCTGCCATGTCCTGCATAATCTACTGTTATATTATTATAGTAATATCCGATATCAGTGAAATCCAATATCGGATTTTTGGCCCGATAGTCCGGTTTTTCGATATTATCGAAAACCGGTATCCGGTATGCTGTAGTTACGACAACATACAACGAACTCACGAGGTTGGGGCGGCTGAGGTTCCGAAGCATCATCAATCATAAACAGAAGATGGAGGATTAGTACTTTACGTGTGCGTAAAGTGCGACGTGGACAATTGTTATTCTTTGGGGATGGAGAAGGTATACTAATCTCGTGGCGCGGGACGCGGGATAATGGACCGCCGTGCGACGTCTCGGGGAACGAAGCCGAGGAGCGGGGCGAGGGCTGCGGCCACGAGCCCAGCCGGGCCTTTGTACTCCGCTTAGCATCAGCTAGCGATTAGTCCACACCTCGACCTTAAATGTTAGAGTCCGGAGTCGGTTGTAATGTCTTCCGCTATGAACACGATAGCTCTAACAGGTTACAACACGAGACCACACACCGCCTATGATAGTCCCTAATTGCAACTTTCTGTGACATTTTATAAATCTGCTTATTCGTAAAAAAAGTGAGTGCAATCATAACAGCGCAAGAATGAAGTAAAATAATAAACGCCAAATTGCAGTTTATCATCAAACACGATGTCTTCACAAAACATCATTTGCGGTCTCGCTAAATCTTACAACATAGCAATTTTTAATCCGGATATTAGAAGAACGGTTGCGGCACTCATTCCCCTCGACCCTCGAGCTCAAGATAGAAAACCAATTATGGTATTAAGTGCACGATTGTATCTGGCGAGTGGCGACGGCGAGTGCTCTATCTCCGGGAACACTATCAGCCGTTCGGAGTCGGGCGGGTTCCGGGAATGATGTGCGTCTAATGATGTGCGTCTAATCCCGACGTGCTCAATTTTTTGTCGGACCTCGTCGGGCCGACACCACGTGATATGCTCCAGGAGTCTCCGGGACTATCTGCCGATGCGATCGTGTGTCGGAGACGCGTCGTGACACCGAGAGGCCAGCTCGCAGCACCGCCATCTTTTAATATCTGCGCAGTAAACTGGGCTCAATATGGAGTGCTTCGAATTGTAATTGCCTGTGGAGCGACTGTTATCAGCATACGTGAGTATTATAAAAAAAAAAAAACGTTGCCCCACACTAGGAATTTCTCGTGTATCGTGGGTGGGTTTACAAACATTTAAACTCACATACACAAACAGCCAGACCCGGAATAACTACTTATAGGTCATACAAAATATTTGTTCCGTGCGGGAATTGAACCCCGCGACACGCAGAGCAGCAGTCAATCGCTTAACCACTGCGCCAACCATGCCGTCAATGTTGGTAGCTGCTTGGCTCGACTCACCCTTCACATAACAAGATGACTTGGAAATCTTGGAATGGAACTGCTTTGTACATTTTTGTAACCACAGATGGACATAATGACCAAAATCAAAAGTTTTTATTTCACATAAGCCTACATGGGCACTTATGAAACGTCACAAGCTAGGTGCACGGTTCCAATTGGTCGTTTCCTATGGAGAAGAGCCGACAAGAAACTCCACGGTTACTTTTTTTTTTAAAGTGGGCTTGGCAACAATCAAATGGCACTTGGTAACAATCAAATAACGAATGAGATTAAGAACAGAAGATTATTTTTAGAGGTTTATGATTTGAATATGCCATCAGCAAACGCCCTGTCTTTTACAGATTCAATAACAGGTTGGTTGTAAAATTTTGCAAAGCATAAATTGTGTTACTAGTCCAGCCAGCGGTCTTTTTTATTATTTCCATTGAGACGTCCGAACTGAAAGCCGCTGACGTGGATGCATGCCTAGTACAGCTGTAGGCAGTGAACATAATTATTTACATCCACGCCGCTATCACTAAGCTTTTCTTTGATTCAGCGGCTGATGGACTGGGAGGTACAATTATTATTGTGTACCAGGGGCGACGGCTTCATACAACCTCATTCCTACCGGCTTCCCTTCGGAACAACGACTCTACATGAGTTTACTATTACCAAATAATATGGTGCATACATAGTCACATTACAAGTATTTAATACATCATAAGATAAAAAACATTACAACAACGCGTAACTATAGTCTATCATAAATCGCGAACGCAGTTTACATTTTTTGTCAAAAAGGATTCCGACACTAGCGCCAATAAGCCGCACGTGGTGTGTCAGAATACAGTATTAATCGTAGTTCTGACTACGCTACTTCAGGCACACTTCGGTAGCAATCGGGGGTTCCCAAACACCGCTTGTTACAGTGCGAGGTAAGCCGTTCTCGAGCGAGTTATTACCGGGAGTGAAAAAGAAAATGCGTAGGCGAGAACGAGATAGAATGAGGTGTTGTTGAATTTCGTAGATTTGCAAATATTTTATTGAGTCGAATTGTTGACAGATAAATTAACTTTTATTTTGTTTTCTTTTGCATTTGATTAGTTAGTTACATTCTCAACATAATTGTAAAATCTATAGTAGGTACCTATTACAGCCGAAATTTGTTTTGGCGTGTGTTATGCCGTTCAGTGATAATATTTTGATTTACGTGAGTTTGTGTTTAAACGTTGTCATTTTGATATGAATAGAGAGCCAGATAGAATTAGTAATATTCCATTTCGTAAATTTGTTGTGTTGATTTTTTACACATAAATTCACGTGTAAGGTCACCCGGGGCGAAAGCAACTAAAAAAAAAAATTCTGAAACCTTGCTTCCCTCCACCATGAGCTACTTAAATAATAGGGTTATTCTAATAAACGTACTTCATTGCACAGCTTTCGATGAACAGTTTCGACATAAATAAAGTTACAAATAAACTTTGGTTTTTCATTAATTTGCATTATTGTTGAATAAGACCAGTAAAAGTTACATTCACCCCACTTTGGGGTAAATGTGACTATTCGTTATAACTCAGTTGTAATCTGTTTCTAAATGTTGATGTCAAGAGTACATGTAGATGCACACAGAATTATCTGTAAAAGCTATCTATAGTCGCTGAAATAGAGTTCAGTTTCAAGCAATTTACTTTTCTTTTTTTATGGGGTGAATGCGACTGTCTTCCATACTGACTAGTGTTGAGATGTAGTACCTACTACTTATCGATAAATATTTGTGAAGACATTTGATAATTAACAATAATGAAAAGTTTAAATATAGGTAATAACTGGCATAACTGGTTAACTGTTTTTCCTTTACTAGTTGTACAGCTTCAAGAAGTGTTTCAGAGCAATAAGTTTTCTCCTTTTTTCTTTTATAGTTTCGGACCATCTGATAACAAAATTTGGATTTTGTATTAACTTGGTACATTTTTTATTTAAGCTATCTATTTCATTTTGTTAAAACTACGCAAAATCTAAAACACTTCATACTAATTGCAGCTAAACATTTATGCAAATACGCGAAATTCACTTATGGAAATATCGACACGGAACGTCACTAGTAATTTGCAGTTTTCGTACAAAAAGCATGGGGCGATTGTAACTGCAAAAATAGTTGCAATAACCCACGTGCATGAAAAGTTGAGGTTAATGTAACTAATCAATGCCGCAAGAAATCGCGGTACAGCGGACGGAGGTCCGGAGGGATCTCATGGCGACATGGAGAGTGCGATTGTCGCAACCCAGCGCTGGGCACGCCACAATTGTGGCGATAAGTCCCCTCTTTGAGGAGTGGCTGGAGAGGCGCCACGGCGTCCTCACCTTCCGTCTGACGCAGGTCCTCACCGGACATGGATGTTTCGGGAGGTTCCTGTTTAGGATTAAGCGGGAGGAATCGCCCGGGTGTCACCACTGTGTGGGTCGCCCGGAGGACACGGTGGAGCATACGGTGGAGGTCTGCCCAGCTTGGACGGAGCACCGCCGTGTCCTCACGGAGGCGATCGGCGGCGGCGATCTTTCGCGTCCGGGCCTGGTTCAGGCCATGGTTCGGAGCGAAAGTGCATGGGAGGCCGTCTTCTCCTTCTGCGAAGCAGTTATGCTAGCGAAGGAGGAGGCGGAACGCGTGAGGGTGAGACAAGGTTCGCGCCCTAGCGCCCCTATTCGCCGCAGGAGACGCCCCGGGCGTCGGGAGTCGCAAGCCGATTTCCGGCCACCGTAGGCGCGGGCCTGCGGACGGTGAGCGATGGGTAGCTCGCCGTTCGATAAGGACCAGGCCCGGGTCGACGGCGCGTTGTGTTCCACGCGCGCCTCAAAGAGATGTCAGCACCAATTGACGGGGTCCGATAGGACCAATGCCTGCCGGGGTTGCGAGTTTGTCCGAAAGGGATATCGTGGCCCTGGCACACAGGCAACGGAAGGAACACGGGTGGGTTTTAGTCAGCAAAAGTCTGACACTACTCCCTCCCTAATAACTACTCCCGCTCCGCCCAGAGCGGGAGTAGTTATTTGATAATTTCCCACCCAAAGAAAAAAAAAAATGTAACTATATCAATAAAATGTTAATTATAACACCTAGAGTTTAACCAAATATGCCAAAAACAATTACGTTTTATCTTATTTTTAGGATGCACTTATATTTTTCCTTGCAACGACTTGAAATATTTTTAATGTCATAAAACAAAACACAGGACGCGGCAACACGTTGCTCCAAAATGGCGGCTGACCGAAAATGATCTGTGAGTACTACAGTAGGTGAACTAGTGATGCCATCTGTACTTTATTTGAAAAAACTATGATTCCGCTTTACTCCAATAGATAGGGCTATCTACAAAAATGATTAGATTGAGAGAAAATTGAATTAGTTGCTTTAGCCACATAGTTGCTTTCGCCCCGGGCGACCTTATTTTGTTTTCACCCGTTCCTCGCATTTTATTCGTTCTAACATAATTTTAGAACATAATTGTAATAGACTGTTTTTCAGAAATAAAACTATAATCGATAATACCTCATCATCATTCTCCTGCCCTTATCCCAATTTATTTGTGGTCGGCGCAACATGTCCCTTTCTTCCATACTTCTCTATTAATCGTCATCTCAGTAGTCACCCTTTTTCTAGCCATATCATCTTTCACACAGTCCATCCATCATAATCGATAATACCTATTATAGTTTTATTTCTGTATAAAATTGATAATTTTGTTTGTCTAGTAATAGCGTCTCTTTGGTTCTACTACTTGGCCATAGATGGCGTTAAACTAAGAAATTTATTACCTCTTAAATTAAATCATTTTTGAGGTAATAAATTTAGATCATAACTTGTGTTTATGAGCACTTAAAAATTTTTTCTTCGGCTTCCCTCAATTGGAAGTTGTAGCTTCGCTACTGGTGTACTAGCTTTTGCCGGCGGCTTCGCCCGCGTGGATTTCGGAAAAAATGTCACGAGAACGTACTACCGGAATAAAAGTACAGTGTTAAGGACGCTATCACACTTTTCCTCAAATATCAGTGCTTTTCAGGTACCGTATTAACGAATTAGGAGTCACAACTGCAAAGATATCATTGTCTTAAATTAAAGATAATATATTCATCTCCAGAATGGGCACATAAAAATTGTATAGCCCCATACAAATTTTTCACGAAAATACGTTTTAACAATCACAATAAAACCAAAAAATGAAAAAAATATAGGTCTGAATAGGAACCCATATAGCTAAATCCACTGCATAGTTATACATAAAAATAATAACAAACTATTTTTATATAGTCCTCTATACGGTCAACAAAATATTTTGTAAGTAAATAAATAACTTTTTTATTTATGATTAAAATAAGAAGCGCCTTCAAATTTCTCTATACATTTTCTACTCGCGGTTCGTCATTCCGCGCTCAGACGCGCTCGTGGAAGCACCGGTGTATCGATTTTTCGCAAAAAAATATTTACGTACAGAAGTGTGTGCTGTATTGTATACTGTGGGAGGACGAAGTTGATACTTTTTCGGACCGAAATAAAAGTAAGTACGATTATTAGAATTTGTTTTAAAAATAAATACATAGTTCAAAATTTTTGTATGAATCATGGTTGTAGATTACGGAGAAACATTGTGTAAATAATTATATTATCTTTAATCAAATGGCGGAAATATTTTTTTTTTGAGATATTCGATACATAGTCATTTTGGGGTTTTTGGGGGTGGTGATTACGTATTTCATATTTTTTTTTATCCAAGATGGCGGGTGTATTTTTTAAAATAAAAATTCGACATTGTTAGCAATTGTGGAGGTTTTTTATCAATTGTTGAAGGTGGTGTTTACAAATATACCATCCAACTTTTGATTCATGATGGCGGATGTACATTTTGGTGATAAATCGACTTAGTTGTCAATTCATAAATCCAGAATAGTAGATGGTTATAACTTTCGACACCAAGTATGGTTTTTGGTTGTGGTGTGCATTGCTAAAATATTTACATTTGTTATTACAGATGCCACGAATTCAGAAATTTGGATAAAGGACAAAAAACCGTACACGTAGCAGTAAATAAAAGTAATGAGACTGTATTCTCATTCAGAAATCACAAATCTACTCTGGAGCTTTGTTACAGACGTTGATATACGTCTGTTGGTAATTTGTTTTACTTGATTTACCTTAGGAACTTACTAATATTGTCTTTTTAGGGTTCCGTACCAAAATGGTAAAAAAGAACCCTTATGGTGAGACTAAGTCTGTCTGTCTGTCGCACCCGGATATCTCAAGAACTACTAATGCTATCAACTTGAAATTTAGAATAGTTTTTGATGACGTTTGCCCAATTATTTTGCAAACAAGAAATTTGAAAAAATGTACCTTTTTTGCAAAACGGACTGAAAGGGGGTCTTAAAAATTTGAAATGGAGCTACTAGGGCATGTGGGGTATCATATGAAAGAGCGGTGTTTGCACCTTCTCAAAAATCTTCTTTTTTTTTTCGCAGCGTGGTTTCCGTCTTTTGGTGTAAAATGTAAAAAAAAAATACCATTCCCCTAATCTCCGAAGTTTGCATAGATAAAATCTGAAATTATTCTGTGTGATAGAAGTTTATGTAAAGATTACCTACAGGAAAAATAAAACGATGTCTCTAAATAGCACAGTTTTTCAGAAATCATCAACATCATATATACGTACGGAACCCACGGTGCGCGAGTCCGACTCGCTCTTGACCGGTTTTTTATTTTCAGGATCAAGAATGCGCAATAAGAGAATATAAGCCAAAAAGCACAAAAATAATCGAGATGGATTTCCTTTTTGAACAGCTAATCCTTGTAGGTAACCACACTCCTCTTTTTAATTGCGACGTGAAGTATCTCATCATGAATAAAGAAAAAACAAAGGTTAACAAGATGCTTATACTGTGAAAATTTAAAGACTGTAGCTTCATCAACTGTTTGGTTGTAAAACCTGTGTGATAGACGGACACGTGAGTGACAGCAATAGTGCTCCGCTTGGACCCTTCGGATACGGAACCCTAGAAAGAGCTGGCCTTCATTCTAAATTGGAACTTATTTGAAACATGAAATGAAAATATACTTTTTACTACCTACTTTGGTTTTAATTTTTATCAAAAGTACTGAAATCGCGCCCCAGTCTCTGTAAATAAAATACTGTTTTCATAAGGCAATGATTATTTTTAATTATCACAACGAAAGTCTACGATAAACTCCCAGACTAGTATTTGATTATGTAATGCTCCAACATTTGCCAGCAAAAATAATATTTACAAGTACCTGATGGCTGATGAATTTTAAAAATACTAAAAACATAATTATCACGCAGATAGTACTCAGCCACAGTTACTCAAATTCGATTGCAAACTTACAATTAACTTTATTCAATCAATACCAGTAAAATTAAAAAAATATATACCTTCAAGTACCAAGATTAGTTAAGTTACGTATAAAATCGAGCGGTCAGCGGTTTCAATGTGTGCGTGCGCGTAATGTTGTTGTGTTGCGATTCAGATACCTAAACTCGAGCGAGTTCAAAATGTGATAGCGTCCTTAATGCAGATTATAAACTATAAACTATGTTACCAAATTTCATCTTAATCCATTCAGACATTTGTGCGCCAATCCGAAACATAAAACCATCCCCTTTAAAATTGACTACCCCCTTCCACCCAGTAAGGGGTAGATTTTTGACAACCCTGATACACCTTTTCCTTTATTTCCGATCTCAAATACAAATACTGAGTTTCAAGTTAATCGAACCGAGCGATATATCTTTTCATACAATTATTTTCCCCCACAAAATTCAACATCCCCTTTAAAAGGTTGTTTTCGAAATCGTATGTTTATGGTCGTTTTATTTATTAAGAAAACATACGGGTCAATTTTTAAGTTTATTGATCAAACGAAACATAATTTTGATATAAACTGTGTCCCACTTTTCCCCCCAAAAAAAGATTATTTTTGAAAAATATTCAATCACGTGTTATTCAATTACTTTGGAGTTTATCAAGACGCACAGTAAAGTCCTTCCGTAAAACTTAAAAACCCGCTTTTGCCCCGTAAGGGCATTTGAATAGATCCAAAAACATGTAAACGTTATATTCTGTGAACATTAGGTATATATAAAATACCGAGTATCGAGTAAATCGGACCGCGCGGTAAAATTCTTCCATACAAACTAACGTCCCCCAATAACCCCTTTAAAAAAACAAAAAATTACTAATTTTATAATTTAAAAAATCAAAAAAAATCCCCCATTCACCCACTTAAAGGTCGAATTTTCAAAAACCCCTTCTTAGCGGATGCTTATGTCATAATAAGTATCTATGTACCAATATTCAACCCAATCCGTTCAGTGGTTTGAGCTGTGTGTTACCAGTCAGTCATGGTTTCCTTTTTGACTGCCCCTTTTCACTCCGTTAGCAGTAGATTTTTGAAAAACCCTGATACACGTTATTTTATATTTTTGGTTTTAAGTATAAATACTGAGTTTCGAGTTAATCGGACTGCGAGTTAAAATTCTTCTATACAAACTTTGACATCCCCCAATCCCCCTAAGGGGGGAACTTTGAAAAAACTAAAAATGGAAAACTTTATGATTTACTTAGGTAAGTATTCGTGCCAAGTTTTAAGTTTATCAACTTCATTATTTTTAGTTGAATACAAAATTTTGTGAATAGACAACTTCAATGCAAAACTTTATCCCCGTTTTCACCCCCTTGTGGGTTGAAATTTAAAAAAAAAACAACGATTTACGTTGTATCAGCGAACCATAAGCCGAACTATTAGTGAATTTAACTTAAAAAATAAAGAACTTTAATTAAAAACAAAATTTCACCCCTTAAGGGTTGAAATTATAACCACACCGGCACCGTTGCGTTAGCTTCCGACCATAAGCCATTAGCCTAGATAATAAATTTAGTGATTTTTACATTCTAAAATGAAGGACTTTCCATACACAACTTCATCCCCCTTTTTAACCCTTCGCTGGTGGAATTATCAAAAACGCTGATACACGTATAAATTAAATTTTAACCGTCAGCCTAAACACAAAATTTGAAGATCCTAACTTAAAAACTGACGGACTTTCATATAAACTTCCATCCCCTATTTTACCCCTTTAGGGGTGGAATTCCCTGAAAATTTAATTCCTTGAAGCAGAAAGAGCTCAGAGATGCTTGATAAAAACAATGTTCTTTAAGCCATTTAGATTTCCTACTGACGAACTATATCTAAATCATAAAATATTGTCACTTCGAAATCTTTATATTATAAACTCAGTACTTAAACTACATCCGCCATGGGATCTGGAGGCAAGTCCTCGCGCACATCTGGGAGTGGCGCGAGGAGGCGAAACGCCGGGGTGAAACTCCGCTGCCGCGAGAAATCACGGCACAGCGGACAGAGCTCCGGCGGGATCTCATGGCGACATGGAGGGTGCGATTGTCGCAACCCAGCGCTGGGCACGCCACAATTGTGGCGATAAATCCCCTCTTTGAGGACCACCACCACGGCGTCCTCTCCTTCCGCCTGACGCAGGTCCTCACCGGACACGGTTGTTTCGGGAGGTTCCTGTTCAGGATAAAGCGGGAGGAAACGCCCGGGTGTCACCACTGTGTGGATCGCCCGGAGGACACGGTGGAGCATACGGTGGAGGTCTGCCCAGCTTGGGCGGAGCACCGCCGTGTCCTCACGGAGGCGATCGGCGGCGGCGATCTCTCGCGTCCGGCCCTGGTTCAGGCCATGGTTCGGAGCGAGAGTGCATGGGAGGCCGTCACCTCCTTCTGCGAAGCAGTTATGCTAGCGAAGGAGGAGGCGGAACGCGTGAGGGTGAGACAAGGTTCGCGCCCTCGCGCCCTTAGTCGCCGCAGGAGACGCCCCGGGCGTCGGGAGTCGCAAGCCGATTTCCGGCCACCGTAGGCGCGGGCCTGCGGACGGTGAGCGATGGGTAGCTCGCCGTCCGATAAGGACCAGGCCCGGGTCGACGGCGCGTTGTGTTCCACGCGCGCCTCAAAGAGATGTCAGCACCAATTGACGGGGTCCGATAGGACCAATGCCTGCCGGGGTTGCGAGTTTGTCCGAAAGGGATATCGTGGCCCTGGCACACAGGCAACGGAAGGAACACGGGTGGGTTTTAGTCAGTAAAAGTCTGACACGCCCTCCCGCTCCGCCCAGAGCGGGAGAAGTTATTTGATAATTTCCCACCCAAAAAAAAAAAAAAAAAAGTACTTAAACTACATAAAACATTACCTTACTTTCATATAGCTCAAACAGGTAGAAGAAAATGTAATGTGGCCACTGCTCCTCGCTGTAGAACTCTTTTTTTTGCCAGGCGTCAATTTCAAGCCCACTCTGCCTACCTATATAATAAGCTTCACAACAAATATACAATATACAACCTTCGATTCCACGAATGTAAAAAAAAAATCGTTCACGAGCTCGAGCGGCTTGGGTACTGTGATATAGAGAACTTATTATTTAAATACGAACTCTAGACAATATTCGTGACTTCTAGTGGTACTTCCCGATCCCAAGATATTACATCGTAGGGCTAGAAGTCTCCTAATTAGGAATCAAATTCACACATCCTATATGAGAAATAGTATGTTCTAAATATCATAAGGCACACACACACATACACACACACACCCTCACACACTCACCACACACACACACACCACACACGCACGCACACACACATAAAGAGAAGTCACACCAGTATCTCTTACTTTTCATTAATTATGTTCTTGTTTGTAATTACTTAAAATATTTTAGTTATATAGTTACCTAAAAATATGTTGATCCGAGGGAGGAGCAGAACCACCCAATACAAGCATTACTACATGCTTCCTGGGAGGTTCTAGCCACAGAATAATATTGTACAAGAAAGATACAGAAATAAACAATTTTTTTTTTTTTTTTTTTTTAATTCCCAAAAATCCTTTCTTATTCCTTGTCTACATTATAAAGAGAACCTATGTACAAAATTTCAGCTCTCTAGGTCCAAGGGTTTAGGCTGGGCGTTGATGAGTCAGTCAGTCAGTACTTGTCTTTTTACCCGACTGCTCCAGAAGGAGGGTTATGTTTTTCGAGTGTATGTATGTATGTATGTATGTCTATTTCTTTGGCACGCTCTGTAGGCTAAACGGCTTGATGGATTTTAACATATGAGGTATCGTTAGATTCGTTTTAGTTGCACAAGTGTCATAGGGTATACAATTTTCATATGGCATCTGCGAATCAAAAAAGACAGAAGAAATAAAAAAAAATGATTTTAATAATATGGGTATCAATTAAAAGCTAGTAAAAAGCCAATTCCAAATATATATATATTATAACACTTTTTAGCTACTATTTTGACTCAAACTACAAAAAGTACATTTCCTATACAATAACAAAATGGTAGTGAAATCAAAATTATACATTGAATATTTTTGAAAAAAGCAATTACTATGAGGTTTGGAATCGATTATAATGCCGAAAACATAGTTTTTAGAATTTTTGTCTGTTTGTCTGAATGTATGTTCCAGCATCACAAAAATTCCACTGGATAGATTCTGTTCAAATTTTGCATAATATTACCTATAAGTCTGGTCACCCGGTAGGCTATATTTATATTATCACGCTATTTATTATGGGAAATAAGCAATATTGTATTATGTTTGTATACCTCTATGGTTTACAGTAAATTGTAAAAAGAGCCAAACGGTTAGGACATTGCAGATTTAATCTTTTAAATGATTATCATCACACTATATCTTTATGGAGCTAAGTAGTCAATCATCATAACATATACACGGTGGATTTTTAAGATGGGGAGGTAAATCTTAACCGTTGTAGCTACATAATAATGCGACATCGGTCTTAGGAGACTGTCCTTAAAATTTGCAGATATTTTAATCTGCATATGAGATATTTTCACAAAAAAAAAGGCCAATAGATCCTGGTTCTTATGAAAGAGTTAGACCAACTGTGGTTTGATACATCGGATCTGATCTGGTACACTTGCGTGAATGACATTTCCGCTAAATACACTTGCGCGAACTTACTTGCACGAAAATAGGATCACTTCGTTGTCTGTCTGTCCGTCCGTCTGTCTGTCTGTCTGTCAATACCCTTTTTCTCAGGAACGTGGGGAGATATCAAGTTGAAATCAATATCAAATATGAAGGTCTACGGTTCCATAAAGCTCTAAAAAAAATCATCCTTCAAGTCAACGCATTAAAAAAATACGGCCATTCATGTGACATATCTTGATAGGATAAATTCATCCAACCTACGGAACCCGTCTTTGTGCGTGGTCCGACACGCACTTGGCCGGTTTTTTATAATGAATAGACTGGCCACTATAAAACTCAGAGATAGCAAAAAGCGTTTCCCATCAAAATCGTTTATTTACATAAATGTGTACAAATGGGTACAAAAGTTGTATAAAATTCATTGCAAAGACATATTCCACCGTATACTGATGGCATGCAAATATTTAATGGACGTTAGTCAGTTAAAGGCTCTTACAGACTCACGCGATATCGCGGGCGTGACAGGCACCGACAAAGAAATTGTGCCACTAGTGTCGCGTCGCGCCCGCGATATCACACCAGTATGTACGAGCCTTTAAAAAAAATAGGTATTAAATCGGTGTCTTAACGTTAAGAATTTTATGAAAGAAAGAAACAAATTATTCAAGTCAATACAAGTCATAAAAATATACCCATAAAAGTCTAAACCTTCTAAATTATTTGAGGTCCTAATTTTTTTCTTAGAATGTCAGATATCACAAGTATCTATTTAAATTAATGTTAGGCGACTGTTAATGAGAACTGGTGATTGTTATATTAGTAATAGCCGTTCTTCAGGAAAAATCTGTAAGAATGCATCAAATAACGTATCAGTGTTCTGACATTAGGTAGTTTAAGCAGGAACGCAGGCATTCATTAATTCACTAAAAACTAAAAACTTCGCAAGCAATGGGGAATCGCTACTGAAGACTACGGAGTCGACCTCAAGACTAAGACTGCTTCTAATACGGACAACTATACGTCACTTGCTCCCGCCTCACCAGTTCTGAGTCTCTGTATATTTTGGCTGTTGAGATCAAAACTATAAACGTAGCATATAGAGAATTTTTATAAAAATAACATAACAGCCTGAGGTGGACTTAGTACGGCACATTTTGCCAGTTATGTTTAGGGCCCATGTAATAGGGGGCAAGCCTATTGCCACTAACCAGGCACAAACCCAGAGTTCGGACTGCTACTGGGAAATGTCAGATGGAAAACCCAATAACACTGTCTGACCGACCTCTGACCGGAATCGAACCCAGGACCTCATACTCAACAGTAGCACTTCCGACCACTAGACCAACGAGACTGTTTTCTATAAAACTGTGGCTGTTATTTTAGTATATCTTACGACTTCCACGCGTACGGAGTCGCGGGCAGAAGCTAGTCTTTTCTGAAACCTATCCTATCCTATCTTGCTACCCCTACTTAATAAGTTAAATGTTATCGTTTAACTTAACAATACTTAACTGAACAATTTGTTCAATAATAACACTAAAAAGCTTAAAATAAAACAAATTATTAAAAAAACAAAAAACCCGACTGCAAAAGAATGAACTGAAAGGATGGAAACAAGATGAACAGTAAAACAGTATCCTGTAGGTACCAAAAATAAATAAATGCAGTCGGAGGCAACTAGGATGTTACGAACGCCTTAAAATTTGCCTCCGACTGCTTTTTTTTTTTTTGTACCTACATGATACTGGTTAACTGTTCATCTTGTTTCCATCCTTTCAGTTCATTCTTTTGCAGTCGGGTTTTTTGTTTTTTTAATAATTTGTTTTATTTACTTTTTAATATGACATGTAAAAGTGATTCCGATATCGATATCCTATTTACAGAATAAACGATTTCATTTCATTTACCTGGGACTTAATACCAGCGGCAAAACGTGGGTGTATAGACTTCTGCCACAGGAGAGCACCTTTGGGGATTATAGGCGAGATGGTGTCTATGTATGTATGTATGTTATAGACTAAGATGGTAATAATGATAATACGTTATTTTGATAATGTTTACTTAGTGTTCATGATTTGAGGCTTCTACAGACTGGTGCGATATCGCGGGCGCGACAAGGGCCACGCTGCCTGTCGCGCTCGCGATATCGCACCAGTCTGTAGGAGCCTTTATACTTCTTAATTATTTTATAGGAATCCCAGGCCCATTGCCCCGCCTCCAGAAAATAGTGAGGTAGTCGTTCACGACGAACCAATGCCCAGCAACTCACAAGCTGTGCAGCCACCAACTAGCCAAGCGTCAGCTCCGTCCAGTAAGTTTACCAAATCTAACATACATTTGATATTCTTAACATTAAATTCTGAACAATTTACAATGATTAAATCTTATTAAATTGTATTTGATAAATTAATCTCAATTAAACCTTTATTGTCTATTATTACAGCTCCAAGACGTAGTCTACGCATCAGACTTCGACGGTTGCAGCATCAGCAGAACCAACTGCATACAGAGCGACAACGGCTCATAAGAATAGCGGAAAAGAGAGTGGAAGCTGAAGTGACTAATGCTGCCGGTTGGAGAAGTCTTGTGCAGTCCATCGACAATTTGGCTAATGCTTTAATTATAGGTGCTGAAAAGATTGCAGAATCATCGCAAAATCAGCAGTAGATAAATATAATATAATATATCTATCTATCTATATATATATAAATAAAAAGACAAATTCTGACTGACTGACTGACTGATTGACTGACTCATCAACGCCCAGCCCAAACCATTGGACCTAGAAAGCTGAAAGTTTGTACAGAGGTTGTCTTTATAATGTATACAAGGAATAAGAAAGGATTTTTGGGAATTCCACCCCTAAAGGGGTAAAATAGGGGATGGAAGTTTATATGAAAGTCCGTCAGTTTTTAAGTTAGGATCTTCAAATTTTGTGTTTAGGCTGACGGTTAAAATTTAATTTATACGTGTCTCAGCGTTTTTGATAATTCCACCTGCGAAGGGTTAAAAAAGGGGATGAAGTTGTGTATGGAAAGTCCTTCATTTTAGAATGTAAAAATCACTAAATTTATTATCTAGGCTAATGGTCGGAAGCTAACGAAACGGTGTTGTTAGAATTTCAACCCTTAAGGGGTGAAAAGTGGGATGAAATTTTGTTTTTAATTAAAGTTCTTTATTTTTAGGGTTCCGTACCTCAAAAGGAAAAAACGGAACCCTTATAGGATCACTTGGTTGTCCGTCTGTCTGTCTGTCAGTCTGTCAAGACCATTTTTCTCAGGAACGCGTGGAGGTATCAAGTTGAAATTAATATCAAATACGTCAGTCTATGGTCGCTTGGACCTCTAAAAAAATCAAGCTTCCAAGTCAACGCAATAAAAAAATACGGCGATATAAGCGACATTATTGCGACATATTTCCATACTCGCAAATAAATCACAACCTAGAATCATGAAATTTGGCAAGAAGCAAGGTCTTACAGCACAAGTATAGGAAAAAGTCCTAAAATTGTAAATTTGTAGTTTTATCGCATAAAAAAAATTGCGAATATCTCGCACATAAATCAAAACCTATAGGGTACTTCTCGTTGACCTAGAATCATGAAATTTGGCAACAAGCCAAGATTTATTGAGAGTAAAAGTAAAAATGTGTAAAGGATCACTTAAAACAAAATTAAAAAACTTTTTGCAGGATAGCAAACAGAATTAAATACCTATAATATTTAAGTAGTGGTAACCTTAGTTCATTGTTAAGTATGTAAAAGAGCGCCTCTCGCCATCAAACGTAAAAGTTTGGCGAGCTTAGAATTAAGATAACCCCTCTGTATTGTAATTTCTTTAAACAAATAAAATAAAAAAGCAAGGTCTTACAGCACAAGTAGGTAAAGAAAAAAGTCATAAAATTGTAAATTTTTAGTTTTATCACATAAAAAAAAATTGCGAATATCTCGCACATAAATCAAAACCTATCGTATGTATGTATGTATGTCTATTTCTAAACGGCTTGATGGATTTTAACATAAAGGGTATCCTTAGATTCGTTTTTATTGCGGAAGTGACATAGGCTATATTTTTTTTTTTAAAGTGACATCTGCGGATTAAAAACGAGAGGGAGAATAAAAAAATATATTTTGTGATTATATTAATATGGGTATCAAATAAAAGGTAGTAAGTAGCCAATTCCAAATATATATATTTTATAACACTTTTAACCTACTATTTTGACACAAACTACAAAAAAGTATTTTCTTTAATAACAAAATCGAAGCGAAGTTAAAATTGTACATTAATATTTTTGAAAAAAGTAATTGGATTGAGATCTGAGATCGTCCTAATGCCTATAATTTTTAATAATTTTTGTTTATCTGAATGTAAGTTCTAGCATCACGCAAATTAGCAGCAGCAGTCAATTATCATGGCATATGCAGGGTGGATTTTTAAGATGGGAAGTAAGGATATCTTAACCGTTGTAGCTACACAAATTCAATCTTAAGAGACTGTCCTTAAAATTTTTATACATTTTTGGGGGTACGAGGAACAGGGTGTAAAGTTCACTCATCCACCATAGAAAAGGGAGGATCCTCCGACCAGACGGGTGTTGTGTCTGGTGGGCAACTGCCCGACGGTTGATGTCGGGACGTTGTATTGTATATGCTAGTTGCGCGGTAAACTCTGCTTGCGCGACGCAGGATCAGCGTGACGTCAGTGTGACGCGTAGTTCGCATGTGGCGATGTTGATGCCGCTACACATTTTGATCTGCATTCACAGATTTAAAAAAAATGTACAGCCAGCAAGAAAATTATCAATCTACACTTTTTTATGCCAATAAATCCTAACTGTTTCTTATGAGAGAGTTAGACCAACTGAGATTTGATGCATCGGATCTGGTACACTTGTGCGAATGACATTTCTGCTAAAGACACTTCCACGAACCCACCTGCGCGAAAAGATGGTTGTCGTGATTTTGTGATGATTATTCCTCATGGGTGTCATTTCTATCGTTTTCGAGGTCTCTGGTAACAAAAATGGGGTCATAATCAAAATTTGAAATGGTGTTACCGAAAATTTGCAAATTTTTAATCATGGGTGTCGTTTCAATGGTTTTCGAGGGCGCTGACGACGATAATGGAGTCAAAATCAAAACGCAAGATGGTGCCAAAGAAAAAAAGGGAACCCTTCAAGGATCACTTCACTGTCTGTCCGTCTGTCCGTCTATCTGTCAGTCAAGACCCTTTTTTGCAGGATCGCGTAGAGGTATTAAGTTGAAAATACTATCAAATACGAAGGTCTACGGTCTCTTAGAGCTCTAAAAAAATCAAGCTTCAAGACAACGCAATAAAAAAATACGGCCATTCATGCGACATATTTTGATGGGATAAATTCATCCCAACTACGTAACCCGTCATTGTATAGACTAGAATAGACTGGCCGTTACAAAAGTCAGAAATAGCAAAAGTTTTTCCCATCAAAATCGTTTATTTGCAAAAATGTGGTGGGTACAAAATATATATTAAAGATAAAATTCTGTGCAAAGATATATTTCGCCGTGCACTGATGGCATGCCAATATTGAATGGAAGTTAGTCAGTTAAACCGTAACATACAATTATAGACAAATTCGTAAAAGAAATAGGTATTAAATTGGAGTTTTAACGTTAAGAATTCTATGAAAGAAAGGAGCAAATTTACCTATCCTATCTTGCTAACCTTACTTTGTCGTATAGCTTATTAACTTACCATTACTTAACTAAACAATTTGTTCATTAATAACACTAAAAATCTTAAAATAAAACAAATTATTAAAACAAAACAAAAACCCGACTGCAAAAAAATAAACTGAAAAGATGGAAACAAGATGAAAACACACAGTCGGGTTTTTGTTTTTTTTAATAATTGGTTTTATTTTTTCTGTTTGGTGTTGAAATTTTGAATTTTTAATCATGTTGTTAATAGTGATTATTATTCCTGTTTCAGTTACATGGATACCATTAACTTTGATTAAAGATAAGGTTTGCATCCGTTGTCCTGTGGACAAAGCAAGCAAAGTTACAAGTTAAAAAAAAAATGTCTTTAAGGGATAGACGTTCATTAGGATATAACTTAGAAAAGTGATCTAAGACCAAATTAGGATTCTAAGTATTACAATATTTAGGAAAGGTAGGCTTGATTTGAAACCGACTTCCAAAAAGGAGGAGATTATATGGTCGGCTGTATGTTAGTTTTTTTTTTTTTTAGAACACCTTTAAATAATCTATGACTATTTCTGTTTAACTTTTTGGTTTAATTTTTTTCATGCAGAGCGATAAGGATTTAACGTTCCGTAACTTTTACATTTGTTAAATTCCTCAGTTAAGAATTTTAAGGTATTGAGCTATCAAAATAGTCAATATTATTAGTTATACAAAAGGAATACCAGCGTTTAAGAGCAAAATTATACTGGCTCATGGTATTATTAGATAAAGATAATTTATTTTTCTTCAATTGGAATTTTTCGCCTTTTGTACGATTCTCTGACAATATTGCGCACGCCAGGGTAAGCTTTCTCTACACGGGATGGGGTTCCCTGGAAGGGAGTAATAAATTATTCTCATTAAGTTTGAAAAACATTATTTCAGAATCAATTAGGTTACTGAACAAGAGGAACCATGGTTGGCTAGGCCAATACGGGACGATAACTATGTCAGTTGCTTTGTTGTTCAGAATTTACTTTAAGCATTTTATTACAGGAGCAAATTGTGGGAAGACATAGTAGAAGTAATTGTTCCAAGGCATTGTGAATACATCTGGGGGTCTGGGTCACGTTTCCAGGATAAATATTTTGTACATTTTTTGTTAAGGCGCGATGCAAAAAAATCAATAACAGGTTTACCGAATTTTTTCGTAACAGATTTAAATAATTGTGAATCTAACTCCCATTTGGTATCATAATATATATATCTGACATTCTAAGAAAAAAATTAGGACCTCAAATAATTTAGAAGGTTTAGACTTTTATGGGTATATTTTTATGACTTGTATTGACTTGAATAATTTGTTTCTTTCTTTCATAAAATTCTTAACGTTAAGACACCGATTTAATACCAATTTTTTTTAAAGGCTCGTACATACTGGTGTGATATCGCGGGCGCGAAGCGACACTAGTGGCACAATTTCTTTGTCGGTGCCTGTCACGCCCGCGATATCGCGTGAGTCTGTAAGAGCCTTTAACTGACTAACGTCCATTAAATATTTGCATGCCATCAGTATACGGTGGAATATGTCTTTGCAATGAATTTTATACAACTTTTGTACCCATTTGTACACATTTATGTAAATAAACGATTTTGATGGGAAACGCTTTTTGCTAGTAGCGGCAGACTGGCCGCTATAAAACTCAGAGATAGCAAAAAGCGTTTCCCATCAAAATCGTTCATTATAAAAAACCGGCCAAGTGCGTGTCGGACCACGCACAAAGACGGGTTCCGTAGGTTGGATGAATTTATCCTATCAAGATATGTCACATGAATGGCCGTATTTTTTTAATGCGTTGACTTGAAGGATGATTTTTTTTAGAGCTTTATGGAACCGTAGACCTTCATATTTGATATTGATTTCAACTTGATATCTCCCCACGTTCCTGAGAAAAAGGGTATTGACAGACAGACAGACAGACGGACGGACAGACAGACAACGAAGTGATCCTATTTTCGTGCAAGTAAGTTCGCGCAAGTGTATTTAGCGGAAATGTCATTCACGCAAGTGTACCAGATCAGATCCAATGTATCAAACCACAGTTGGTCTAACTCTTTCATAAGAACCAGGATCTATTGGCCTTTTTTTTTGTGAAAATATCTCATATGCAGATTAAAATATCTGCAAATTTTAAGGACAGTCTCCTAAGACCGATGTCGCATTATTATGTAGCTACAACGGTTAAGATTTACCTCCCCATCTTAAAAATCCACCGTGTATATGTCATGATGATTGACTCAAAATCAAAATCAAAATCAAGTCATTTATTCAAACTAGGCTGAGAATCAGCACTTTTCGAACGTCAAAAATTACATAAGACAGTCCCCCGAAAACGCCCACCCTTCACCACTTCCTAGTGCTTTAGCTGGGAAGAAGAAGTGGCGCAACAAACTCCCCAGCAGCACAGCTGTCTGTTCAGATATAAAACTTGAATCTATACAATAAAATGTAAAAGAATTTGCATTACGCAACACAACATTAAATTAAATTATTTGCCTTATGTTAGCTACTATACCAAAAAAAAAACATAAAAATCGTCGAAAACTATACTCAAGCAGAAATAACGTAAACAGAACGTACCTAAATAAAAGCCTCCAGGCATAATGGGCCTGCCCGCCCACACAAAGCTATAGCTGTAACTCGAAGTCAAAAATGATAAACTAGCACCATCGTAGTAAAATAAAAAACAGTTAATCATTAATAACAATAATAAAACCATGGTCAGCAAGACGACCAGTCACCACAAGCAGCACCCGTTCACGAGCATAACGCAAAGATCAGCCATCACCCCCCTCGCCACATTTGAGGGAAGGAGGCAACCCGACCCCCGACGCTACCGCAAGCAGTGACATCTAAGGGAGCATGACGAACTTGCTGCCGGTTGCTCAGGCAAGAATAATATAATCAATTGTCTAGGTCGCTAGCTAACCACTTATTGCAATACAACTCATAAAAAAAAAACATTTTCATGAGTATATTATGTCACTAATAAATAAAAATAAATTGACTTAGTCAAATAAAAATAAACAATTATATTAACTCATATAACCTGTCAGTAGGTACGCTAATTCTGGAGAAAGAACATGAACATTGTCTTGAGTTAATCACAGCGACCAACTATTCTTATCGTTTAAGTAGTCATTAATAGAATAGAATGCGTATAAACAAAGATTGGATTTAACTTTAACTTTAAACGCATTAAAAGGAAAATCTAACAAAGAAGAGGGTAGCTTGTTATAAAAAGTTATACCAAGTCCAACAAATGAGTTATGAACCTTATGAAGCCGGTGAAATGGAGCACGTAATTTATCCTTATTTCTGTTGTTAATATTGTGAATATCACTGTTTTTAGTGTATAAGTGTATGTTTTGCCTAACATATAAGATGTTGGCGAAGATGAATTGTGATGCCGCCGTGAGTATACCAATATCTTTAAAAAAATCTCTTAGAGAAACTCTGGCACCCAGCTGGTAAATTGCTCGAACAGCTCGTTTTTGGAGTACAAATATATTTTGAATGTCAGCTGCTTTACCCCACAGCAGAATACAGTAGGACATAATGCTATGAAAATAACTAAAATAGACTAATCGGGCTGTATCAACGTCAGTGTATTGTCTTACTTTTCTGACGGCGTATGCGGCCTAACTAAGCCTACCCGCTAGGCTTGATATATGAGGTCCCCACTGAAGTTTGGTATCTAATGTTATACCCAGAAACACTGCCGAGTCTACAGTTTCAAGCACCTCTTTATCTAAAACGATGTTGGGACCTTTTTTTCTAACATTCGGTAAGGCAAACTTTATACATTTCGTTTTCTTGGCATTGAGAACTACATTATTTGTCGTAAACCAATCCGTAACCATTGAGAGTGCAATGTTTACGTCGTCAAAATCTTGTCTATTCCGGTCTACTTTAAAAATAAGAGAGGTATCATCTGCAAACAGTATAACGTCACAGACACCCTTTATATAGAATGGTAAATCGTTAATATACACTAAGAATAATAATGGGCCTAAAATTGAGCCTTGAGGTACACCTAACTGAACTGGTAGCTCGGCAGATTTCACACCATCAACATCTACACATTGGAACCTATTATACGAATAAGAATTTATTACTTTAAGAGCTTCATTTTGGACGCCGTAATGATGTAGTTTACTCAAAAGCGTGTCATGTGCACGCAAACAAAGGCTTTGCAGAGATCACAGAAAACTCCAATAGCATTTTGCGAGTTCTCCCATGCGTTAAATATGTGTTTCAGCAGTGCAACACCCGCATCTGTAGTCGAACGACCTTTTGTAAAGCCATATTGTTTGTGAAGGAGGCTGTTTAAATTAAAATGTCTTAGCAACTGCTTGAGTATTAGCTTTTCAAATATTTTGCTAAATGCAGGTAAGATAGAAATAGGCCTGAAATTGCCAACGTCATTTTTATTACCTGATTTAAATAAAGGTATGACTTTACTACTCTTCATAAGGTCGGGAAAAGTTCCTAAATCAACACATTTATTAAAAGTAACAGCTAGATAGGGGGCTACGATGTCTATTATATTACTTAATAGTTTAATGGAGATACCCCAGTAATCACCAGTGTTTTTAGATTTAAGTGTAATAAAAACATTAACTACATCATGAGGTGTTACATGTTCAAAGCTAAATAAATGACTACATTTAGGCACACTACTGTGCAAAAGATTTTCAGCTTTAGACAGGGATGAATTTAAGGAGCGAGTCGTAGTTATAGGTATGTTGGCAAAAAACTCATTGAATGCTTCAGCTACGTCAGCTGCATTATTAACTAATTTGTTTTCGACCATAATTTCTAGTTGTTTTTCTTGTTTAACAGACTTACCAGTTTCATTGTTAATAATTTTCCAAGTGGTTTTTACTTTATTATTAGATTTTTTAATTGTATCGCTTAAAAATTTAGATTTAGCAAAAACACAAATCTTTTTAAATCATTTTGAATAATTTTTGACATACTCTAGAAAAGGAGTATCAAACCTGTATTTTTTCAAACCATATAACTCGTATAGTCTCGCTCTACTTTTATAAATACCTGGGGTAGCCCATTGATTAAAGCCAACGGAGGTACCATTAATGTTAATGGATTTGGTCTTGAAAGTAGATTGGTACTCTTTTTTTACAACATCAAAAAGGGCTCCATAGATGTCATTAGGATTCTCGTGTTCTACTATAGATGGTGTAATTTTATGTGCTATATTATTTTTAAACTTGTTGCAACGACTAGCTGTATAAGGCCTGCATTTTATTTTATGCGTATTTTTACGTAATGGCATAGGGAAGCGAGCTAGTAAACCACAGTGGTCAGACGTTAAGTCACTTAACACTAATTTATTTTTGGCATCACAATCACTAAATATATTATCTAGACAAGTCGACGAAGATGCCGTGATCCTAGTAGGTTCAAAAAACAAGTTACTTAAATTATAAGACCTAAACAGATTGAGTAGTCTAATACTTAATGGAGTAACATCTAAAATATTAATATTAAAATCTCCACATAAAATTATACTTTTATTACTAGATTTTAACCTATTCAGTGAATCCTCCATTACTGATTCAAAACGAATAAAATCCCCAGAGGGGGGTCGATAAACGCAAATTATAACGTATCGCTCGAGTTCAACACAAGACAACTCAATAGTACGCTCGATGGAAAGATTAACTAAACCTAACCATTGTTTACATTTCAACATATTTGAAACAAGAACTAAAGATCCACCGCGAATAGCACTTTTCCTTACAAATGCACTTTGTACATTAAAATTATTATCATTCATAAATACCACTTCATGTTCTTTCAACCAGTGTTCAGTCAAACATAAGACCTGAACATCATAGTTCTCCATAAATAAACTTAACTCTAGCTCTTTGCCAGACAGACCCTGCATATTTTGATGTACAACATTCAACATATGCGGCTGACCCGTTGTCGCACCTAATAGTTTAAACTACAAGGTGTATCAAAAGTAGTGTTAGTACTACTACTAACAGTAATCTACTACAGGTACCAGTGTCACTATGTATATTGTATGCTAAAAGATTAGCAATATGTCTCCTACAACTAGGTGGCAAATACATTGTACCTATAATTTGTCAGTTTGTAATCAGTAATACTACTATAGATTACAGTCAAAATATAAAATAGCGTCACTGTGACGACAAGTCCTATTATAAATTAACATATTTAAATTATAAATGTGCCTATTATGCTCATCAGACAAATAGTGAGAATAAGGCAAGGCACAAAAAATAAATTTACAACTATTTGTCTCATTGAGATGTAACATCAAATGGACACATTCAACTATGTCCTTTTTTCTTACAGTTAAACTATCCCCATATAACAAAATAACAGTTGAACTGGGGTTTATTTTTGTCAATTTAATAAAACTAATTAATTGGCTAATACTGGCGCCGGGTAAACAATTATTAATTACATATTGTTGCGAACACTGATTAAATATACTACCAAAACCTTGACCAAATTTGTCAGAAAATACATATGTTGTATTAATCAAATTATTCATACCTACTGGCTGAGCCACTGAGGGTGTGGGTGTAACAAGTTGAGGCTGGGGTGCCTGGGAGCAGGCACAGCTAAAAGAGAGGTTATTTGTCAGAGACTCATACCTCTCTGCATTGTACTTGACCAGGTCTGCCAACTCATTGGCCTCCTCCAAGCGCTTACTCAGGTCTTGTTGAGAAGCCTCATATTTACTAAAGATATCCTTTAGAGCATATTCCCGAACAAACAATTCACCCTGAAGGTGCCGAGTGTCAGTAGCATACATAGTATTACATAATTAATTGTAATTCACTATTAATAAACTGAATTTCAACCTCGCTGTCATCTCTTTCCTGTAGCAGCTGATTGCACTGTTTTTGACTAGATTCCAACTCTTTCAATGTAGCCCTCAGTTTTTCGTCCAAGGATGCAGCTCTACGGGTCAACATATTGATAGGCCAACCCTAGAGGCACCCTGGAATGAGAGAAGAGAAAGCTAAGTGAGTAAAAGGAATAAGTGAGTGATAAGATGTGGATGAAAAAAAAGTACTAGGATGAGTTTAAGTAATTTAGAATTTAAAGAAAACAAAGTTATAAAAGCTAAGTAGTGTGTAAAACTCAATTATGGGAGGATACATTTATTATTCACTGTTATGTCTTAATTGAGATAGGTAGTAAAATTCTAGAAAATAAAAGGGAAAAAACAACAAAATTAAGTTTTGTGAAATGGTTGGGGGTACAAGTAAGGTTCACGAAAGATGACCACGGCGCAGAAGGCATATTTTAGGTCCCTTTGGAGGTGCGAGGTGAGGCGCGGGCGGAATGCGTCAAGACCGGAGCGACGCCATTGGTGCGCGCGCGTCTCGTGATAGGCTGCTCAGTCGCTATTCGTCTATGGCGGCGTCGACGAGCTCACACTGCTCTCGAGTACAGTCGAAAAGAAGTGTTTCTTTGTTTTAAATTGTTTTTTATTTGTTAAGTTTTCGTTGTTTGTTAAGTTTTTTGTTGAGATTTGTTATTGTGTTGAACTTATTTGCTATTTTAAGCCATCACAATGCCGCGAGGAAAAGGCAATACTTTGAATAGACAGTCGAGAAGTTTGGTGTACAACGTGTTTCAATATTTTTCACAAGATTTTAAAATACTCGAAGCTTACAAAAAAACGGCCGCGGCAACAAAGTCGTCTGTATCGACGGTACCTACAAAGAATTATAAAAGAAAGTAAATCTTCACCGTTTTTTGTGGTTTTTATAACCCCTGGTAAAAAGAGACCGCGCCGTAACCCTGCCTCCGACGTTGACGACTTTGACAAAGGGGTAATTAAGAGATGTATCTGTTTAAGCGTCAGTTCCACCACCGTTGGCTCAAGTTAACTCGGTGCAATTATTAGACAGTACGACATTAACTATAAGTATTTTATCAGGCGTTTATCTTTATGTACTTACAATCCTTTTTGAATGTGAGGTTGTTGAAGAAAAAACACAAATATATAAGTGGTACTCTGCGTGCTACATCCTGAGTTTTAATTCCCGAAAATCCTTAAGAAGTTCCTCCAGTTTTTATACATGGTCCATACGAACCGGATAATTGATTATCTATTATCTACATATCTACTAGCAAAGTGGAATGAGCTGAAATTGGATATTCTGGAAATTGGATTAATGAATACCGGAGTGAAGAGGTGACGAACACGTTTTTGGAAGAAAAGTGGATCGGACAATAAGTGAAATAAAACAGGAAGCGTTTAAGCATTATAATATTAATTAAATTCACCCAACGCTCATTAATTCTAAATCAGGTAAAATAAAATATAGGAGTAAGTATTGATAATAAGAACTTAAATAAGGTTAGTAACATATTTTTATATCAGATATTTACAAAGTTATTTACTTATTTTTATTATTTGTGTATACATATTCACAAGGAATTATTTACAGAGCATTAGGTTAAATCATATTTTGTAAAATATAGGTAACGTGTACTTAAAATACAGTACAGTAGTGTTATTGTTAACCTGCATTAGTTAGCTATTTATTTTTAATTATACAAATATCATTTTCTAATTTTAACCTTTTAAATGAATTGTTGCTTTGTAAACCTTGTAATAGGTAGATAATTAAATTGTTTGTTACGTTATTTCTTTGGAATAGTAAACCTTACATATTTTCCTACGGTTGTTATTATTACTTGCAGTGATAAAACTTAAAAGTCAAACTTGTACAGTTATTAACTTAGGCTAATTTTGCGTACAGTCTCATTAGTCACTAACTCACTACGATAGGTATTGTTTTTAGAAACATTTTTGTTATATGTATAATATAACATTATAATTGTATAATTACAGGTCTACGACACTCTCCTTTCGAAATGACTGACATTAAAGAACTTAAAAAGAAGCGAAGCAGTTATAAAGGAAGATTAACAGTATTTGGAACCTATTTAAGTAATCTAAAAGATAACCCCCTTTCAGGTAATGGAGTTTCAATTGCGAGTCACCAAATTAGATGATGTTTTTAATGAATTTAATGAGGTTCAATTGAAATTAGAATGCATGTGTGACAATATTGATACTGAGACACTCGAAAGAACTACAATTGAATCTCAATATTATGGGTTAGTAGCTCAAGCTAAAATTGTGTTAGGTAACTTTTCAAAATCTGAGCAAGATGAAGTAAAATCGAATTGCAGTAGTGGTAAGCGTCAGTTCGTCAAGTTGCCTACAATACAATTACCCAAATTTACAGGATCATATGATAACTGGCTTGAATTTCGCGATACCTTCGCAAGTCTCATTCATGGCAGTGACGACATAGACGAGATTAATAAATTCCATTACCTGAGGTCATCATTAGCAGAATCTGCTGCTGTCGTGATTCAGTCAATTGAGTTTTCCGCTCAAAACTACAATGTGGCATGGGAGCTTCTTTGTGAGCGATTCGATAATGAAAGATTATTAATTGAGAATCACGTTACAGTGTTGTTCAATGTCGAGCCAATCACTAAGGAGTCCTCAGCTGCATTAAAAAGTATTGTAGACAATGTAAACAAAAATATCAGAGCATTAAAAACATTAGGCGAACCTGTTCATAGCTGGGACATATTACTTATCCATATAATTCGACAAAAACTTGATACTACAACATTCCGAGAATGGGAGGAATACAAAGGGCGTATCGATAAATCTAAACGAATCACTTTTGATCAGTTCATTGAGTTTATGCGTAATCGCGCTGATTTAAAAGAAACACTGGAAAAGTCACGTCATTCTACTACTAACATAAAACATAACACTAAAATAAAAGCCTTTGTTACAACAAAAACCACTAGTAGTTCTTCATCACATAGTTGTCCAAAATGTAAAAGCGATCACAACCTCAATTCATGTCCACAGTTTCTATCATTAAGCGTCAACGATAGAATGTCTTCATTACTTAACTTCAAGGTATGTTATAATTGTTTACGTCACGGTCACTATCCCAACAACTGCAAGAAACCAGGGTGTAAAATATGTAAACGCAAGCACCACACGCTTATTCATAACACAGATTTCAAATCACAACCTGTTTCAAGCAAATCAGCTGACGGCACGAACGATAAGGCTAAGGTTGAGTCATCCTCAACTGCCGACGTAAACAATAGTCACGTTGCACTCTCAGCTAATATATCTGCGCATTCGCATACGAGCAGTACAGGCAATATCCTGTTGTCAACTGCGTTAGTTAGGTGCTACGATGTCAATAATAAAGAACACATCGCTCGAGCTCTTCTCGATTCTGGTAGCTCGTCGTGTTTAATGACAGAGAATTTATTTAATAAGTTAAACCTGCCCCATTTAAACACAGACAAATCTATACAAGGCATAAATAAGTCTCTTTCGCGTGTGGAGAAAATGTGTCGTGTGCACATTAAATCGTTGCATGAATCGTACGCTAATGACTTAATGTGTTTTGTCTTGCCCACGATCACTGATAACGTTCCCGCTAGACAGGTACATGTGAATATACCGTCAAATATTCACTTAGCTGATCCGTATTTCCACACACCCGCTTCTATTGATATTATTATAGGAGCAGATGTTTTCTGGAGTTTATTAGGATCTAATAAGATTTTACTAGGTGATGGGAAACCTACACTTTATCAAACTAGACTTGGTTGGCTAGTTTGCGGCCCAATAAACGGCGGCTGTAGTAACAATTCATCTCAATTTTCATCAATTAAATGTAATTTTACTAATGTTAATGATTATTATGAAGGTTCTTCCATTTCGATTGAGTTAGATGACATCCGAAACCAATTGTCGCGTTTCTGGCAGCTCGAGGAAGTTTGTCATGAGTCATCGATTTATTCAGATGAGGAGAAGATGTGCGAAGAACATTTTATAGAAAACACAACGCACTTGGCTGATGGCCGCTTTAGCGTTAAAATACCGTTGAAGGAATCTTCGAATAGTTTAGGCGATTCATATCATCGTGCAAAACGATGTTTTCTGTCATTGGAGCGCAGAAATCTCAGCCAACCTTCACTCGATAAAATTTACAAGGATTTTATGACTGAGTACATTTCTTTAGGCCATATGTTAGAGTGTAATATTCGTGAAGATCAGCGGTCATATTTTATTCCTCATCACGGAGTACTGCGCGAGAGTAGTAGTACAACCAAATTACCTACGTGTAGTTTTTAATGCTAGTGCAACCACAACCTCTGGGCTTTCTTTAAATACAATACAGATGGTTGGGCCAACCGTTCAGGACGATCTGACTGCAATCTTTCTTAGATTTAGAATGCATAAGTACGTCCTCTCTGCTGACGTAGAGAAAATGTACAGGCAGGTGTCTGTACATCCATCAGACAGGCACCTGCAGCAAATTGTTTGGCGTGATGATGCTTCTAATCCTCTTAAAGCCTACCAATTGCATACAGTAACTTACGGCACGGCTAGTCCACCGTTTCTCGCTACTAGGTGCCTCAAACAGGTCGGTCTTGAATGTCAGGATCAAAAGGTCGCTGAAGTTATCCTTCATGATTTTTACGTGGATGACCTTTTGACCGGTGCAGACGTGTTTGAAGAGGCTCAAATGTTGCGTCATGGGGTGACTGATGCTCTTGCTTGTGCTTGCATGCCTTTAAGGAAGTGGAAATCTAACGAACCCAGTTTAATTTCAGAACCAGCTGGTGATCCTTATTTTGATTTCCATAAGGAAAGTGATGTCATCAATAAAACGCTTGGTCTAAGTTGGCAAACTGACACAGATGATCTCTGTTTTCCTATAAATATTCCTGAACACATAGAAAATACTAAGCGTGGCATGTTAGCAGTAATCGCGCGAATATTTGATCCTCTAGGGTTGTTAGCACCGTGTGTCGTGACCATGAAGATGTTACTTCAGAAACTTTGGCTAGACGGGTTAAAGTGGGATGATCAGTTATCACCTGAGGTTGAAACAATATGGGCGAACATAATTAAAGCCTTGCCTTGCCTTCATAACTTACGTGTTTCACGTCGTGTTGTCTGTGACGCATACAAACAAGTTGAATTTCATATTTTTACTGACGCTTCGGAGCGAGCTTACGGCGCTTGTTTGTATATTCGCAGTACCAATGAACAGAGTGACGTCGACGTGCGATTATTAATAGCTAAAAGTCGCGTAACTCCCATTAAACCTTTAACCATACCGCGACTGGAGCTCTGTGCTGCTGTGGTTTGTGCACGTTTATATCAAAAGGTTGCTAAATCCCTTCGGATTAAACCATTTAGTGTGGTATTTTGGACTGACTCCATGATAGTGCTGGGTTGGTTAAAAATGTTACCTATTAAATTAAATACTTTTGTTCGCAACCGTGTTGCCGAATTATCCGGTGGAAGCACCTGGAAACATGTGTCGACATACGACAATCCAGCTGATTTATTAACCCGCGGAGCGGAACCTACCGCTATGCAATCACTGGATTTGTGGTGGTTCGGTCCATGCTTCTTAAAGCATGACGGTACTGCATGGCCCCCTCCTGCTATGAATCCAGGAATTTTACCAGACATTAAATCTAGTATTTTAATTAATTTAGCCCAAGATCATTATATAGAAGATTTATTTAAGGCATTCATCGAGTTTATTCGTTTTTCCAATTACATTAGATTACAACGTTCTATTTGTTACGTTTTTCGTTTTATTAATGCATGTAAAAGGCGTTCAGCAAATACTATTTGAATGCTCAAGAATTACAAAATTCGTTAAACTTTATTATTACTCAGTCTCAAAAGGAGTCTTTTCCTGAATACAACTTAATATTAAATAATAAAAAATTACCACATAAAAACAAATTATTAAGCTTAAATGTGTTTCTAGATGAAAATAAAATCATTCGTATAGGTGGTAGATTACACAATTCCGAATATTCATTTGAAAAGAAACACCCAATATTAATACAGTCCACTCATCACTTTGTTAAACTTTTATTTAGATTTGAGCATATCAGACTAATGCACGCAGGTTCTCAGTTATTACTAAGTACAATTAGAGAGACTTACTGGCCACTCGGTGGTCGCAATTTAGCCAGAGCCTGTTATCGTCAGTGCGTTCGATGTCGTCGTCTAAAACCACAGGCAATTGTCCCTCAGATGGGTAATCTCCCATTGAGCAGGCTCTCACCAGCCGACTTTCCTTTCCAAAGCGTAGGAGTTGACTACGCAGGCCCTATGACCTCGTCTAGTCGTCAAGGTCGTGGATGTAGATTAGTTAAGGTATACATCGTAATTTTCGTGTGCTTCACTACAAAGGCCATTCATTTAGAGTTGGTGGGTGACTTGACGAGCAGTAATTATTTACAGGCTTTACGTCGATTTATGTCTCGAAGAGGAAAACCTCTCAACATCTATTCCGATAACGGAACTTCGTTTGTAGGAGCCTACAAAGAGATAGCTGATTTCTTGAAACGCAATTGTGACTCCATAACTGATAGTGCGGCTCAAGATGGCATTAATTTCCATTTTATTCCTGCTTACGCTCCACATTTTGGTGGTCTTTGGGAGGCGGGTGTCAAATCGACCAAATTTTATTTATCCCGAGTGTTGGGCAATTGTAACCTGACATACGAGGAGCTTAACTCCGTTTTGGTCCAAATAGAAGGCATTTTAAATTCTCGGCCGCTCACACCATTATCGTCAAATCCAGAAGACCTGTTGCCTCTCACTCCAGGTCATTTCCTAATTGGACGACCTCTCACGTCTCTTCCTGTAAAGGATATCCGGGACTACTCCACTCATCACTTGACGCGCCATCAACGTATCGAGCAGCTGCGGCAGCATTTCTGGTCGAGATGGAGCAAGGAGTATGTCTCCGAACTTCAGCAACGAGTAAAGTGGCGTACCGGCAACGACAGCCTGAACCTGGACTCCCTCGTTGTCATAAAGGAGGTCAACCAGCCACCGATGAAGTGGAAGTTGGGCCGCGTTGTTGGTCTTCATCCAGGCACAGACGGCATAAGCAGAGTTGCCGACATCAGGACTCCAACTGGGACTATCAGACGAGCATTCTCCAAGATTTGCCCGTTACTGGAAGACGACTGTTGAAAGGCGAGCTTCCAACGGCCGGGGGCATGTTTAAGCGTCAGTTCCACCACCGTTGGCTCAAGTTAACTCGGTGCAATTATTAGACAGTACGACATTAACTATAAGTATTTTATCAGGCGTTTATCTTTATGTACTTACAATCCTTTTTGAATGTGAGGTTGTTGAAGAAAAAAACACAAATATATAAGTGGTACTCTGCGTGCTACATCCTGAGTTTTAATTCCCGAAAATCCTTAAGAAGTTCCTCCAGTTTTTATACAGTATCCATAACTTTCATTTAACTGAAAAATAATTGGAAGTTACGAGCAAAATTACATCAAGATATTAACTTTAAAGGATCCAAAACAAGTTTGGGTCGATTAATAAAAAGAATTGGATTTAAGTGGAAAATAACCAAAATATTTTAATAGAAACATGAGCTATTCGGTTGTTACGAATCAATTACCTAAAAAAACTCCAAGAATATCGAAGACAAAATAGACCAATCATTTATACTGACGAATCGTACGTCCATGCTACACATGCAAAACCCATGGGCTTTTTTTTTTTTATTTTTGGGTGGGAAATTATCAAATAACTTCTCGGTGGAGCGGGAGGGAGTGTCAGACTTTTACTGACTAAAACCCACCGTGTTCCTTCAGATGCCTGTGTGCCAGGGCCACTTCGGACAGGCTCGTAACCCTGGCAGGCATTGGCCTTTTCGGACCCCGTCAATTGGTGCTGACGTCTCTTTGAGGGGCGCGTGGAACACAACGCGCCGTCGACCCGGGCTTGGTCCTTATTGGACGGCGAGCTACCCATCGCTCACCGTCCGCAAGCCCGCGCCTACGGTGGCCGGGAATCGGCCTGCGATTCCCGACGCCCGGGGCGTCTCCTGCGGCGACTAGGGGTGCGAGGGCGTTGATTTTGCCTTACCCTCACGCGTTCTGCCTCCTCCTTCGCAAGCATCACTGTTTCGCAGAAGGAGGTGACGGCCTCCCATGCACTCTCGCTCCAAACCATGGCCTGAACCAGGGCCGGACGCGAGAGATCGCCGCCGCCGATCACTGCCGTGAGGACACGGCGGTGCTCCGCCCAAGCAGGGCAGACCTCCACCGTATGCTCCACCGTGTCCTCCGGGCGATCCACACAGTGGTGACACCCGGGCGTTTCCTCCCGCTTAATCCTAAACAGGAACCTCCCGAAACATCCATGTCCGGTGGGGACCTGCGTCAGGCGGAAGGTCAAGACGCCGTGGCGCCTCTCCAGCCACTCCTCAATTGCGGCGATAAGTCCCCTCTGGACTTATCGCCGCAATTGTGGACGGTTCCACATCAGGTCTGAAAAACCCTATCTCAAAAGGCCAACGAGTCGTAAACGTTCATGCCAGCCGGGTCAGAGGCTGGATTTGTGCCCAATGCATTATTAACTTTCAAGTCGGGCACAAAATCAGGAGATTATCACGACGACATGAATTTTGAAAATTACCAGAAATGGATTCGAACTCAATTGGTACCGAATCTCCCACCGAACTCCGTTGTTGTGGTAGACAACGCCCCATACCACAATAAAGAATATGATATGGCTCCCACATCTAATTCCCGAAAATCCGACATGCAAGAGTGGCTTACCAAAAATGGAATCAGCTTTGATTCCAATATGTTGAAACCTCAATTGTACGATATAATAAAAAATAACAAACCTCGTTTAAAGAAATACTCCGTTGACAAAATTTTGATGGAAAATGGTCACGATGTTCTCCGTCTCCCACCGTACCATCCGGATTTAAATCCCATAGAAATGGCTTGGGCCTTTATGAATGGTTACGTGAGTAGTAAAAACGTAAAGTGGAATATTGGCTGCGTTATAGATTTAATTAAAGAAAAAGTGAATCTGATGGGACCAGAGGAATGGAAAAAACTATGTGACAAAGTAAAATCTATAGAAGAAAGCTATATAAAAAGTGACCACATCGTGGATGTGCTTACGGAGGAATTAATTATACGTGTGGGAGAATCTGACGAGAGCGAAGATTCGACAGATGTGGATTTTCCTGAATCATCGGAAGATGAAGACTTTAATATGGAACCCGGCCCCAGTTCCTCAAGTTCCACGATTCCCTCAAGTTCCATGATAGAGGGAATCATGGAACTTGAGAATAGCGATAGCGACTAAATGTGTTTCACATATTTATAATATTTTTGGTTCAATTTATTTTAATAAACATTTAAAATTACTTACGTTTGATTTATTTGCATAACCAGCGTTTACAACATTACACAAATTATTTAACCAACATTAAAATATTATTTTGTCTTAAGTCTTTTCTTCATGAGTGTACGTGCGCAGACGGCCGCCATTTGTGGTCATCTTTCGTGAATCGTACCCTACTACTATTTTCAAGTGATTGTAAATCCGTTTTTAACATTAATTTCATGAACTGGCACTGATACTGTAATTTAACATAACAGGAGTAGGTCTAGTAATAAAGTGCAGTGATTTCTATGGGGTCTCTAACGTATTTAATGTGATTTTATGCGATAACCATGAACGTAATGTCCAGTACCATAAATAGAATTATAGGGTTATACTTTAGGACGCAGCTCACAGGGACGAGCAATGTACACGTCGCACGCTTAGTATTACAATGACCGAATCCAAAAAAACACTTTTTTGGCAAATCGAAAAAACGATTTTGCAACTACGACTTGCGCTGTTTAATTTGCTATAAATATGACATTACATAGATTGTTCAATTTAAGTTTAATTTTTCTAATAGTGTAGACATCAAAGTTTTAGTTGAAAGTGAAATTTTTGTTATATGTTATTTAGTTTCAATTATACAGCCTTTTAAAATTGTTTTTGTAGTTTTAGGTCTTTTTAATACTTAGTAATGGTAAATTTGCCAAAAAGTATTTAGACCTAATTTATTTTAAGTCTTTCTAATAGTAAAAACATATACAACTTGACTGTACGTCTTAGGTTTAAGTCTATTTATCACTAAAATAATTATGTAATTTTTTATTTCGGTCTTTTTTTAATGATGTTAAGTCATTCTAATACTATAAAAATATACTAATTACGTTGTGCATTTTATTTAGGGTTCATTTATTAATAAAAAATAAAACGATATTGTTGGGTTCAGTCTTTTTAATCAATATAAAATAGCAAAATAAAAATTATAATCAGTCTTATTTCTTATGAAATCCTAGTAGACAGGTACAAGATAGATTCTAAACTTACACTTCTACTTATCTTAATCGTAGCTGCATGTATAGGAACTAAAAGAAAGATAGAGAAAGTTACTATAGTATAGTAACTAGAGGTTTATAAAAATAACTAGTAAATAAAATGATTAACAAAACAAAAATAGAACTTCAAAAGTTATTATCAATCAGCCATTTTGTTCTCATTACAATCTTAGTAAATAAGCTAAAAAATTAACATCATCAAAACAGATTTTGAATCCGTTAACTAATATAGTATAGAATCATAAAAATTTGAATAATAATTTGGTATTAAATTTTTGGCAATTAACTCGCGCAAGTCTTTCTTTTTGTTCTCGCTCAACACTTGTTTGCCTGTATAAGCCTTTACTAGTGTTAATTGCTCTAAAGGTAACATTTTAGTTCGTCTATTTCGAATACATACTTCAGAATAATCCTGCTGGTTGTATGTTTCTTTAATAAAAAAAGAAAATGGGCTCTTCTTTGTTACTTTAATCATTTTAATATTATTCCAAACTACGTTGTTTCCATCTTTGGTTTTATTAAAATTATAACCCCAATCTTCCTGTAATTTTTTAAAATCAAAGAAATCATTAAAAGTACACTCATTGACTACAAATTTGCAACCGGATTTACGTGAATTTTTATTATGGAAATATATTGATGTGGAGAATATATAGGTCCTGCTTTCAAATTTTTTTTAATTTCTTTTTCTATTAAACTGTGTATATTGTCAGCCTCGTTCTGTGTGTGGCCTTTGATTAAAAATTTGTGAGTTATTGAATTAATATTTAAATGTGTCACTGCGTACAGATATACTGTAACGATAAATTTGTTTTTATTTTGCCCTCCGCAATTATCCGAATACAATATTAGATCAATACCTTCTTCATTAGTATTTCTGGATTCACTGCAAAGTTTTTCAAAATAATTTAATAAGCATGAACCTATTTCGTTAGCACCTCTTTTTGCGTCCGTTTCGCTCCAAAAATAACACTGCACATTGTTATACGAATCCTGAACTTGGCCTTCTACTTTTTTCTTTAAAGAAGCAACAGTAAAGTTGTAGCTATTAAGTTTACTTTTGTAATAGAAAGCAGAGGTGTCCCCCCTAGGTGTCTGCAAAACTGCTTCAAGATCAAATAGAATTACTTTGTTATTATCATCAATCTTACATCGATCATTATATTTTTCCTGTCGGCTGAGGGCTTTTTCTATCAAATGCATGTCATATTTTTCTTTAATTACAAGTTTTTCTTCAGCTGATGAATTCTGGAATTGTAAACATAGATCGCATTGATCTTTACGTGGGCGAAAGAATGAAATGTTAAACTGTGTAGTGAAAACTTTATAAAATGTGCAATATTTTCCAGCAGGCTTGTTTTTTTGTTTTTGTATGTCTTCGAAATCTCTAAAGAGATCAATTATCGTTTTACTACCATCTATGAATTCACGGGTCGATGTTTGGCGTGTGTAATGGGAATCTGTTCTTGGAATAGAATTGATAAATTCTTTGATGTCAGAAATTAATGCTTCATCTGACACATTACTAGCAGTCACACCTCTAAAATCAGTCTTTAAAATCCCATGTTCATCGGTCTTACTTTTGACTGTACGAATCATACGATCAGAAATACCTAATGTATTAAGAAAAAAGGTTTTACAAACTCGAATTGGACTACCATCAACGATAAAATGAAAAGCTTTGTTACAATTTCTAGGAGCCAAAGCATTAGTATACTTATATTTGGGTGTAATATTGGTTAAGCATGACAAAATAAAAGATCGTTGATTATGGATATCTCCAATTTCCCAATAAGTATCAAAAATACGTTGCCTTTGTACAGAATCTATTTTGGTAGCACACTGCAATCTGCATTTATTATTACATGGTGGCTTAAGATGTCGAGCTTCAACTGTTGCATTTTTGCTATTAACGTAAGTTTTTCCCAAATTTCTTAACTTTTTAGCTTTAATTTGTTTCCAGGTTTCCGGTTGTCTAGTGCGCTTTCTACTTTTTGTCACAGTAATACCTCCATCAGTTGTTGTAGCTGCTGCTGAAGTGGACTCCTGTTCTCGTTGAGGTGATCTTGACGGCTCCGGAGTTGTATTTTCTTTATTATTATCAGGGTTTCTTTCCGCAGATTCATCACTAGAACTATCAGATGATGACGAAGATGAGCTTGATGAAGAAGAGCTACTGCTAGAACTAGAGCGGTGGATAGGTCGAGTTAGCAAATTATTAACCCTTTTTTCCTTTTCTACTTGGAATGTAGGATCACCGTCACTTAAATCTGCGTCACTTTCTTCGGAATTTATAGGCGAAATAAGATAATTTATAGGTGTTCTTATGCGGGTAGCATTCTCAGGTTCATTTTCGACATCACGCAAAATCTATAAGACAAAGTAAACATGAAAGTCAAATTAAAACAATGTCATTAAGTTAGGATCAAAATATACTAATAACTTTGAATAAACTAATGTAACTAATGTACTTTCAATTTAATAATTACAATACCTGATCATCTAGTTTTGGGGTAGGACTATCTTGATGTTCAGTGTCATTAAAATACTCTTGTGCATTCAAAAATGTACAATTTTCTGGTTTATTTCTAACATCATGTAGCACCTGCAAGTAAACACAAAAATGAATGTATTGAAATTACCCTCAATAATAAAAAAAATGGAAAAATATTTTTTATTTGGTTACCTGGACATCAATACTTCTATCTGAGAGAATTTCGCTATTTTGTACCGGTTCATTAGGCACAGTATTTGCCTGCAAACAAAAATGATTACAATTAATTGAAAACGCCAGGGAATTGCAGGGAATTGAAGTACCTTCAATTTTCTTATTACTTACCTGGTCGTGTTCTTGGTAATGAGGACTGCCTTTATTATCAATTAAATCAAGAATTTTCCTTGATCGTGCAGAAGCCATTCTAGAAAGTAAAATCATAAATAAAAGCATTTATTTTTTCTACTATTTTAATTTGAATAAGACTTATTACTGAATACGGACACTTTGTCAATTTTGACCACAAAAATATGCATTATTTTTGATAAAGCACAGACCCATTACTTTATGTGACCATGAGCAAGTTATCAATATTAGTATTAAACAGACGTAACACTAAACTATAACTGTAGCAAAAACTAATTTGACAACATTTTTACTATTAAACTGACTTAAATATTAATGTGATCACAAACTGTTATTGTTTTTTAGTTTTAAATAGACCTAAAACCGAATACGCCGGTTGAATGTAACAACATTTTAGAATTAAAAAGACTCATTGCGGAAAGAGTCAAAATAATACTAAAAATATACATAAAACTTACCTTTAATTTCACAATGAAAACGCCTTAAACACTAATAGGTCACTTTAAAATTAAATGCACAAACTGTTTATGTTGTAACGGTTGAACGAACACTGAATGAGTCTGTGTTATGTCAATCAACGTCACAAAAGTCGCGAAAATGAAAGAGACAGCAAAGATTGTAAGAGTAGGAAAACACAACGTATTGAAGAGTTTCTTAGAGCTATTTCATAGATGGCGTTGTTGTAGTCACGCCAGGTGCATTAACTCATTTTACGTAAATTTTGAGTTCGGTCACTATAATATTAAGCGTGCGACGTTATACTACAAAAGGTGTGGTAAGAACTAACTATTTTTACATAAATAAGCTTAAAAATTAAAACAAATACTCCCCGGGTTAAGTGGTGATTTCAAATCCGTCCGTTGGATGACAGCTGGTGCTACTTCATTGATTTTTCTTTGATTTTGCAACGAAATTACTCACAAATACAAATCCTTAATATGTATAGGTAGCTATATCTATCGAATTTAAGCACTTGTATCAATAATTATACACGAATAATATTAATTTTACAATTTAATTCTAACACGAAAATATTTGACGGCCGGCAGCAGCAGGAAGTAGTTGACATTGGGACTGGCAATACTGGCAGTATTGCCAGTCCCAATGTCAACTACTTAGCTCCATAAAGATATAGCGTGATGATAATCATTTAAAAGATTTAAATCTGCAATGTCCTAACCGTTTGGCTCTTTTTACAAATTACTGTAAACCATAGAGGTATACAAACATAATACAATATTGCTTATTGCCCATAATAAATAGCGTGATAATATAAATATAGCCTACCGGGTGACCAGACTTATAGGTAATATTATGCAAAATTTGAACAGAATCTATCCAGTGGAATTTTTGTGATGCTGGAACATACATTCAGACAAACAGACAAAAATTCTAAAAACTATGTTTTCGGCATTATAATCGATTCCAAACCTCATAGCAATTGCTTTTTTCAAAAATATTAAATGTACAATTTTGATTTCGCTACCATTTTGTTATTGTATAGGAAATGTACTTTTTGTAGTTTGAGTCAAAATAGTAGCTAAAAAGTGTTATAATATATATATATTTGGAATTGGCTTTTTACTAGCTTTTATTTGATACCCATATTATTAAAATCACATTTTTTTATTTCTTCTGTCTTTTTTGATTCGCAGATGCCATATAAAAATTGTATACCCTATGACACTTGTGCAACTAAAACGAATCTAACGATACCTCATATGTTAAAATCAAAGAGAATATAACCGTGTGGTTATAAATAGTCTTTGGTTAAAATCCATCAAGCCGTTTAGCCTACAGAGCATGCCAAAGAAATAGACATACATACATACATACATACACTCGAAAAACATAACCCTCCTTCTGGAGCAGTCGGGTAAAAACCAAATAATTAAAAAAAATTAAAAACATGCCTGCCCTATCAAAAAGTGAACTAAAAAATTAAAAATAAAACAAATTATTAAAAAAAAACAAAAAAACCCGACTGGTTTTTTGTTTTTTACCCGACTGCTCCAAAAGGAGAGTTATGTTTTTCGAGTGTATGTATGTATGTATGTAGGTACGTATGTATGTATGTATGTCTATTTCTTTGGCACGCTCTGTAGGCTAAACAGCTTGATGGATTTTAACATATAGGGTATCCTTAGATTCGTTTTAATTGCGGGAGTGACATATGCTATAAAATTTTAAAGTGGCATCTGCGCATTAAAGCGAGAGCGGGAATAAAAAAAAATATTTTGTGATTATATTAATATGGGTATCAAATAAAAGCTAGTAAATAGTCAATTAGCAGCAGCAGTCAATTATCATGGCATATGCAGGGTGGATTTTTAAGATGGGAAGTAAGGATATCTTAACCGTTGTAGCTACACAAATTCGATCTTAAGCGATTGTCCTTAAAAATGTTATACATTTTGATCTGCATTCGCAGATTTAAAAAAAATGTACAGCCAGCAAGAAAATTATCAATTTACACTTTTTTATGCCAATAGATCCTAGCTGTTTCTTATGAGAGAGTTAGACCAACTGAGACTTGATGCATCGGATCTGGTACACTTGTGCGAATGACATTTCTGCTAAAGACACTTGCACGAACCCACCTGCGCGAAAAGATGGCTGTTGTGATTTTGTGATGATTTTTCCTCATGGGTGTCATTTCTATCGTCGAAAACGATAGAAATGACATCCATGAGGAAAAATGCGATAAAATTTGCAAATTTTTAATCATGGGTGTCGTTTTCATGGTTTCGAGGGCGCTGACGATGATAATGGAGTCAAAATCAAAACGAAAGATGGTGCCAAAGAAAAAAACGGAACCCTTCAAGGATCACTTCATTGTCTGTCCGTCCGTCCATCTGTCTGTCAGTCAAGACCCTTTTTTCAGGATCGCATAGAGGTATTAAGTTGAAAATAATATCAAATACGATGGTCTACGGTCTCTTAGAGCTCTAAAAAAATCAAGTTTCAAGTCAACGCAAAAAAAAAATACGGCCATTCATGCGACATATTTTGATGGGATAAATTCATCCCAACTACGTAACCCGTCATTGTACGTTTTCTGACACGCACTTGACCAGTTTTTTTTTATAATGAATAGACTGGCCATTACAAAAGTCAGAAATAGCAAAAGTTTTTCCCATCAAAATCGTTTATTTGCAAAAATGTGGCGGGTACAAAAGATATATTAAAGATAAAATTCTCTGCAAAGATATATTCCGCCGTGCACTGATGGCATGCCAATATTTAATGGAAGTTAGTCAGTTAAACCGTAACCGTACAATTATAGACAAATTCGTAAAAGAAATAGGTATTAAATTGGAGTTTTAACGTTAAGAGTTCTATGAAAGAAAGGAGCAAATTTACCTATCCTATCTTGCTAACCTTACTTTGTCGTATAGCTTATTAACTTACCAATACTTAACTAAATAATTTGTTCATTAATAACACTAAAAATCTTAAAATAAAACAAATTATAAAAAAAAAACAAAAAAACCCGACTGCAAAAAAATTAACTGAAAAGATGGAAACAAGATGAAAACTAAACAGGTATCCTTTAAGTACCAAAAATAAATAAATGCAGTCGGAGGCATATTTTAAGGCGTTCGTAACACCCTAGTTGCCTCCGACTTTTTTTATTTATTTTTGGTACTTAAAGGATACTGGTTTACTTTTCATCTTGTTTCCATCTTTTCAGTTTATTTTTTTGCAGTCGGGTTTTTTGTTTTTTTAAATAAATTGTTTTATTTAATAATTTTGTATTAAGTATACTAATGGTGCCAGGCTGAGGCCATATGAATAACGGAATCACATCACACTAATCACATCACACTTCACACTAATATTATAAAGGCGAAAGTTTGTGAGTGTGTGTGTGTATGTTTGTTACTTCTTCATGCTCAAACGGCAGGACCAATTTTGATAAAATTTTGTATGGAGGTAGCTGACACCCTGGATTAAGACAGGCTACGTTTATCCCGATATTCCCACGGGATCGAGACTTACGCGGGTGAAACCGCGGGGTGCAGCTGGTATTACCTATAAAGGTGAAAGTTTGTGAGGCTGCAGAATGTAATTGAAATGTAACTAGATTTGATCAAGTTACATTGATTCTATTGTCTCATGATTTTACTTTTCTTTAAGTGGGTAGGATGCCTAGAGATTTTATTTATTGTATTACTTTAAGATAACAATGCAAAAATCGATAAACAACGTTCCTGTTGTTGTGTATTCTACTATTACTTTTTATATTACTTTACTATAGATTAAAAGTATTTCGATAATTCACTACGTAAGTTTCGTTAACACAAAGGTAAACAAAGCGACTTAGACCAGTGTACGACTAAACGCCGACAGACATTACGCCGACAGACTGAACGCCGACAAGACTTTACTTCGATGCGAGCGAAGCGAGCGTGCCGCACCAGCGGCCGCCGAGCGCCAGATTCCCTCTATTGTTGGTAAATTCAGTTACCAAAACAAAAACTCGATGCCAGTTTAAATTAAAACTAACTATTTGATGAGCCCTTACGGCGAAGAGTCCTGTCGGCGAAGTGTCCTGTCGGCGAAGAGTCCCATCGAAGTAAAGTCTTGTCGGCGTTCAGTCTGTCGGCGTAATGTCTGTCGGCGTTAAGTCGTACACTCGTTCGTGATAGACAAACTTGATATTCTGAAAAGAATATCAGAAATCAGTCAATTGATTCTTGATCTACACCCCGACTCCAGTGAATACTACAGGCAACCGGAGAACCGGTTTTCAGGCGAGAAATGTGCAGGGTCCTCTTCTACGAGCAAACAATATGACTGCAGCACCATCCACAAGTCGACACCAACCAAAACCATCGACACCTTCGGCGAGGACGACCAACTACTTATTCCCGGCGGGCGCCGCCGCCGGGATCACACATCGTGGTCGGGGGGGCTCAAATCGCTGTCGAGTCCACCATGAAGTACCTAGGATTGGTGCTCGACAGCCGGTGGGATTTTGGCCCCCACTTCCGGCGGCTGGCGCCCAAATTGTTGGGCGCGGCTGGGGCGTTGTCAACGCTGCTTCCCAATCTGGGGGGCCCGAGCGCCGCCTGTAGGCGGCTCTACGTAGGGATCGTGCGATCGATGGCCCTTTATGGGGCCCCGATCTGGGCGGCTGACCTGACGGCCGGAAGCATCGCAGTCCTGCGGAAGCCGCAGAGAGCGATGGCCGTCAGAGTCATCAGGGGATATCGCACGATCTCCTACGAGGCGGCTTGCGTACTGGCCGGATCCCCGCCCTGGGACCTCGAGGCGAAAGTACTCGCGTCACTGTATCGGTGGCGCGAGGAAGCGAGGGCGCGGGGCGAGTGGCTGATGCAGCGACATGTGGAGTTGCGTCGGTCACAGCTTCGCGCAGCCCTGGTGGCGGAATGGCGGGACAGGCTTTCACGCCCTACCGCCGGCCTCGCCACCATCGAGGCGGTCCGGCCGGTACTCGAGCCCTGGCTCGGGAGGAGGCACGGCTCCCTGTCGTTTCGGGTGACGCAGGTGCTCTCGGGGCATGGTTGCTTCGGGAAGTACCTGTGTCGCATAAACAGGGAGCCGGACGCCCGGTGTCACCACTGCGTCAACTGCCGGGAGGACACGGCGCGGCATACGCTGGCAGAGTGTGCCGCTTGGGAGGAGCCACGCCGTGCCCTCATCTCAGAAGTAGGCAGTGACCTGTCGCTGTCGGCCGTGGTCGAGTCGATGGCCGGCAGCGAGGAGTCCTGGGACGCGGTGGTATCCTTCTGCGAAACAGTCGTGTCGCAGAAGGAGGCTGCGGAAAGGGAGCGGGAGGTCTCGTCCGCTCACCCGGCCCGCAGCAGGCGCACCGGGCGTCGGCAGAGGGCAGATAATGCCCTCTTCCGGCCCCCCTAAATGGGTCCAGGGACGGCGGACTTGGGGACGTCCGCCGCCCCCTATCACACTGGACCCGAGGTGGCGGCGCGTAGTGTTCCACGCGCGCCCCTTTGAGACGTCGCGGGGGGGTCTAACACCTCACCCCCCCGCAGACTTGAGGTGGCCCGCAGAGGCGGGCCGGCACTAGCCGGGGATCACGGAAGTAATACTAGCTCCCAAGATCCCCGGTGCAAGTGTGGGAAGGGAACACCGGGGTGGTTTTTAGTCAGTAAGAGTCTGACAGACCCCTCCGCCCACCCCAGGGCGGAGGACATCCATGAGGATTTTCCACCCCGGCAACAAAAAAAAAAAAAAAAAAAAAAAAAAAAAAAAAAAAAAAAAGGACGACCAACTACTCAACCCAATGCGGTCGGCAGACAGGAGCCATCAAGATGAACGACAAGAAGAACCGCCGTTAAAAGTCCCTCACGCTGGTATAATTAGATATTTTATAAAACTCTGGATGCTGTTAACCGATGATCCCATCGTACTAAATTATGTTAATGGTTATAATTACCTTTTATTGGGAAAGTAGTTCGAAACACTGAACTAAAAAACCCACCATCTCATGGAGAAATGAAATCTGCAATATTCAAACTTATTGATTTAGAGGCAATTTTTGAAATGCTCTGAGCTACCACAACAGTTTGTTTCACCGGTATTCTTAACGCCTAAGAGTACAGGCGGTTATAAATTTATCTTAAATCTGAACACCCTTAATAAGTTCTTACCAACCCAACATTTTAAAATGGATGATATATACGTACCATATCAAAATTAATAATAAATAATGCATTCACGGCAACAATAGACCTAAAAGAATCTTACTTTTAATGCTTAAACATATCTCACATAGAAAATATTTGAGACTAGCTGCGCCCCGCGGTGTCACCGGCGTAAGTCTCGATCCCGTGGGTATATCGGGATAAAAAGTAGCAAGTAGCCTATATGTCAATCCAGGGTGTCAGCTACCTCCATACAAACTTTTATAAAAATTGGTCCAGCCGTTTGAGCGTGAAGAAAAAACTAACACACACACTCACAAACTTTCGCCTTTATAATATTAGTGTGAAGTATGATGTGATTAGTGTGATGTGATTCCGTTATTCATATGGCCTCAGCCTGGCACCATTAGTATACTTAATACAAAATTATTAAATAAAACAATTTATTTAAAAAAACAAAAAACCCGACTGCAAAAAAATTAACTGAAAAGATGGAAACAAGATGAAAAGTAAACAGGTATCCTTTAAGTACCAAAAATAAATAAATGCAGTCGGAGGCATATTTTAAGGCGTTCGTAACACCCTAGTTGCCTCCGACTTCTTTTATTTATTTTAGGCTGCCAGGCTGAGGCCATATGAATAACGGAATCATATCACACTAATCACATCACACTTCACACTAATATTATAAAGGCGAAAGTTTGTGAGTGTGTGTGTGTATGTTTGTTACTTCTTCATGCTCAAACGGCAGGACCAATTTTGATAAAATTTTGTATGGAGGTAGCTGACACCCTGGATTAAGACAGGCTACTTTTATCCCGATATTCCCACGGGATCGAGACTTACGCGGGTGAAACCGCGGGGTGCAGCTGGTATTACCTATAAAGGTGAAAGTTTGTGAGTGTGTGTGTTAGTTTTTTCTTCACGCTCAAACGGCTGGACCAATTTTTATAAAAGTTTGTATGGAGGTAGCTGACACCCTGGATTGACATATAGGCTACTTGCTACTTTTTATCCCGATATACCCACGGGATCGAGACTTACGCCGGTGACACCGCGGGGCGCAGCTAGTCTCAAATATTTTCTATGTGAGATATGTTTAAGCATTAAAAGTAAGATTCTTTTAGGTCTATTGTTGCCGTGAATGCATTATTTATTATTAATTTTGATATGGTACGTATATATCATCCATTTTAAAATGTTGGGTTGGTAAGAACTTATTAAGGGTGTTCAGATTTAAGATAAATTTATAACCGCCTGTACTCTTAGGCGTTAAGAATACCGGTGAAACAAACTGTTGTGGTAGCTCAGAGCATTTCAAAAATTGCCTCTAAATCAATAAGTTTGAATATTGCAGATTTCATTTCTCCATGAGATGGTGGGTTTTTTAGTTCAGTGTTTCGAACCACTTTCCCAATAAAAGGTAATTATAACCATTAACATAATTTAGTACGATGGGATCATCGGTTAACAGCATCCAGAGTTTTATAAAATATCTAATTATACCAGCGTGAGGGACTTTTAACGGCGGTTCTTCTTGTCGTTCATCTTGATGGCTCCTGTCTGCCGACCGCATTGGGTTGAGTAGTTGGTCGTCCTCGCCGAAGGTGTCGATGGTTTTGGTTGGTGTCGACTTGTGGATGGTGCTGCAGTCATATTGTTTGCTCGTAGAAGAGGACCCTGCACATTTCTCGCCTGAAAACCGGTTCTCCGGTTGCCTGTAGTATTCACTGGAGTCGGGGTGTAGATCAAGAATCAATTGACTGATTTCTGATATTCTTTTCAGAATATCAAGTTTGTCTATCACGAACGAGTGTACGACTTAACGCCGACAGACATTACGCCGACAGACTGAACGCCGACAAGACTTTACTTCGATGGGACTCTTCGCCGACAGGACACTTCGCCGACAGGACTCTTCGCCGTAAGGGCTCATCAGGGACGCAACTTATCTCCGATAATCAGTCGTACACTCAGCTTAACAATCATAATCAAATAGTTAGTTTTAATTTAAACTGGCATCGAGTTTTTGTTTTGGTAACTGAATTTACCAACAATAGAGGGAATCTGGCGCTCGGCGGCCGCTACCGCGGCACGCTCGCTTCGCTCGCTCGCCTTCGCTTGTTAATGGTTACTGTTCTAACCTAACCCAAATGATTCAAGCTGCCAGGCGCCTGTTACTTGTTTCAACTTGTTTGCATCTAGTTTTATCCAACAGGGAATGGCTGGACCTAGTTGTAGCCGGCATGATGAAGGCTAGACCTAGTTCTACCCGAAAACAATCGGCTCGTAGTAGGTACCATATTATACGTTACAATGTTGTAACTTCGTTTATTTTGTATGAATTGTATAATTACAAGAAACGCATAAGTAATCGATTTCCAAAGTAAGTATCTGATTATCGGAGATAAATTGCGTCGCTGATGAGCCCTGTCGGCGAAGAGTCCTGTCGGCGAAGTGTCCTGTCGGCGAAGAGTCCCATCGAAGTAAAGTCTTGTCGGCGTTCAGTCTGTCGGCGTAATGTCTGTCGGCGTTTAGTCGTACACTGGTCTAAGTCGCTTTGTTTACCTTTGTGTTAACGAAACTTACGTAGTGAATTATCGAAATACTTTTAATCTATAGTAAAGTAATATAAAAAGTAATAGTAGAATACACAACAACAGGAACGTTGTTTATCGATTTTTGCATTGTTATCTTAAAGTAATACAATAAATAAAATCTCTAGGCATCCTACCCACTTAAAGAAAAATAAAATCATGAGACAATAGAATCAATGTAACTTGATCAAATCTAGTCACATTTCAATTACATTCTGCAGCCTACCTCATTTCTCTTTAAAGCAACACTTACTTCTCCCACTTTTCCTTTCATTTCTAGCTTTCACTTTTTTGTTGTTTGTCTAACTAGTTCTCACCGTTCTTTTAATTCTACTTTCAGTACTAATTCCTGAAACCATGCCTGTGATGACCCGTAAGGCTGCTGCTCAGGAGTTAGAGCTTAAGTTGAGCATAGCCGCTCAAGATCCTGAGGCTTCAAACAGTAAATGTCAACAGCTGTTACAGGGGGTTCCTTACTTGTTTTCGAAAGTTGATGATTCGATTTTTATTATATCGAACACGGTGTGTCGATAATTCAGTTGTACGATGTTTTATTCCGTCGATGCGTTATTGGTGCGATGTAACGTTTATGCGAAAAATCCTGTTACGAAAAACCCTACAACCATTGCTCATTTGTTCGGTAATTTATTAGTTCGAAAGTATGTAGGTTTGAAAAGCCTACTGTTGTCCGTGACATTTAATTAATAATCTTATGTTGCATTATAGACGTTAAGGAAATACATTAAATACGGAGATGGATGAAAGCGAGAAGGAAGTCGAGAAGGTTGTTCTCAAAAACACATGCTTAAAACGGGAGCTGGTAGACCTACATCAGCAATACTTGGATGTTGTTGATGAACGGGACAAACTGCGGGTGGTCACGGATGGTTTCAACAACTGCAGTAACATATATGAGGAGGCTTTATGTAAGGTTAGGGACCTTGAAGCTGAATTAATTCATGCAAATGTACAAATTATGAAATTACAGAAACAAATAGAATGTACTCAGGCTAAGGAAACCAATAACTTGTATAATGAATTATTAAACACTAATTGCAACCCTCATTCCTTAATAACAATAGACCTTACTGAGGATTCTTTATTGAAACATAATAATAGTAGTTATAAAGTAAGTCAAAATAAAATTAAGAAATATGCAAAACTAAATAAAATTATAAATAAATGCAATAGATTTAGGAAACAACAAAAACACAGTTCCAATAATATTAAACTAAGGAAAGAACGTGGTTTTCTTGTTAATAAATTACATAACTATCAAATTAAATTAGAAGACAGTAAGAACACTTATGAGATTGACACTCAACGCTTACAGTCTGATATTCAGATACTAGAGGCATCATTACATTCACTCTATACTAAGTATGTGTCATCTGAAAAACAAATTCAGGAGCACATACTCGCTGCAAATGAGTTAATGGCCATGTGCAACTGTAATGCAGACCAAGTGGACCCGCTGACTCTTAGCAGCTCTCAATCTTCATTGCATAGGAATTTCAGTCTAGGCCGTACCAGTTGGGAAGTGCTCAGGTTCACACTCAAGATTCATAATCAAGGTACACCAGATAATGAACAAGTTCCATTGCAAGTAGTTCAGATGGAAGCTAGTCCATTATGTAGCTCCATTATGTTTTCTGATAGTTTTGGAAAAGGGTTAGGAAAATTACTTAGCAACAACCTGAGTCATTCTTCTCTAAACTATTTCATGCCTGAGACTTCCTACAAACAAATAATGTATTCATTATCTAGGAATGAATATGATCCTAACGCCATTATAACTGTACTAATAGGTAATAGTTTTAATGTTAAAAAAGATGATATCACTGATAGTGTGACCGAACTTTTGAAGGTAAATTGTAAGAAAATAATTTTGTGTGCTTTTCCGTACTTTGAGCACTTGTCAAACAGACAAAACTGCTACATTCATATGTTAAATAATTGCATGCATTTCTTAGTTAGCCACCATAGTGACAAGTTTATATTTTTTGACACCAACATTTTTGTTGATAAGCTAAGGTCGCTTAGGGATATTGTGTTCCGCAGATAGACATCGCAACCCCTTGGTTGTGCAGGCAGCTAGCTATAGGCCTTCTCAAATTAGTCAGACTCGCCGACCTAGGCATACTCTCTCAGACCCGGATGACCCCATTACTCTCCTTCAGGAAAGCAATAGGGCCACAAGTACAGTGCACAAATACAAACCGTCATTCCGCCCTCGCCGCCGAGGTACCACGCGAAGTTCAAGAATTAATTGTTCCCCCCGTCCCTTGCACGTCGAACCGCCAGCCCCGAGGCTGAGTGAGCCGTAGCATTTAATAGTAATCCCCGTTAATAATCATGAATTTAAACTTTCGATCCAGCCCGTCCCCAACTTGCTGTTTTTCCCCAACGACGCCCTAAGCCGAGGTTCGTACCCCACAGGGGGTGCCCTTAGAGCGCTGTCGTTTAGTTTATAATACTTATATTTACGCTCCTGGCTGGAGGCTTTAAGCTAATACCTTAGGGCAGCCACAGGCAAGACCGGTTAAGCAGGCCTCAAGGTCAGACCTCTCAAGGTCAACTTCGAGATGCCAAACAAAAAAAAAAAAAGAAAGGGATACTGTGTATCTGCCTATTAGTTTTAGACGTCAAATAGCTAGGCTATTAGCTTTTAATATTAACCCAGACATAACTAGTATGTCGAAGTCTTTATTTAGCACCACAATTAGTAATAGTACTAATGTTAAGGTGGTTAGTTCAAATAATTTAAACTAGTTTGTAAGACAACAGAAGGTACCACTAACAGTTTAGTTACACTTAATGGTATTTTCTAGCAATAACATAGTTAACTGTAGAAAAGGGGCTAAGCAGAAATCCTTGAAATTATTTCATCGAAATATTCAAGGTTTTTCTTCCAAACAATTGGAAATCGAATTGTTTTTAGAAAAAACAATGTTTGACATTATTTGTTTAACTGAGCATTGGTTAAAAGATTATGAAATGTTAATTAATTATGAGAATTATAGTGTGGCCAGTTGTTTTAACCGGAAATCAATGCTGCGTGGTGGTTCACTGATCTTAATTAGAAGTTGTATTAAATCAAAAACTCGTAAAGACATAGTTGCTTTGTCGGTTGAACATAGCATTGAACTGTCTTGTGTTGAGCTAGATAGGCATGTTATAGCGTGCGTTTACAGACCCCCAAACTATCAAAACTACTCTATATTTGAGTCTGTTATGGAAGATGTTTTGGCAAAACTTGTAACTGGGAATAAATCAGTAATTATCTGTGGTGACTTTAACATTAATATTTTAGAAAATAATTCAAATACCAGTAGATTGTTAAATTTGTTTGAATCATTTAATTTGTCAAATGTGTTTGTAGAACCAACCCGAATAACTACGACTACTGCTAAATGTATTGATAATGTTTTTTGTTGCTGCGACTATTTAGATAAAGCTATAATTAATTATCTCCCTTCTGATCACAGCGGTCAAACCGTAACTTTTGAGTCCAACATACCAATACAGCAGGTGCAGATACAATTCAGACCAATAACATCTGTTAATTTAAATAAATTTAACAGCACTTTAATTTGTAAGTTAAGTGTTATGAACCTTACAATGAACAATGTTGACATTTTGCATAAAGAATTATTTTCGGTAGTCCAAACCGAGTTCAATAATTATTTTAAGAAGAACACTAAAACTATCAGCCCTAGGTTTTTATTTAGTGACTGGGCAACTAAAGGACTCAGGAAAAGTAGGCAAAGACTTTTCGAGCTGTATGGCCTTAAGCCTTATATAAACACGGAAACTTTTAATAAGTTTGTTGCTACTTACTCTAGAACTTTTAAAAACACTTGCAAGGCCGCTAAAGCCTTATACATAAGCAACAAGGTTAAACCAGCAGACAATAAAATAAAGACGGTTTGAAAAATTATCAATAATGAAACAAATAGGAACAAAAAGCATGATTCTGATTACGCACTGGAGACGTCATGTGGACTCATTTGCGATAGCAAAGAAGTTGCTCAAGGATTTGTAAATTTCTTTACCAGTATCCCACTTAAAACTACTGAAACCTTAAATTCCTCGCCCTTGCTCGCTTTGACTCTGTAAGGGCGAACGTTGCAGCCTGCCTGATTGAATTTAACTTTAAGCATATTAACCTCATAATACTCCTAGTATTCAAAGCTTTTAAGCAAATCAAGATCAAATTGTCCGAAGATCTTTGGGGAATGTCCATTAAAGTCTGTACCTCAATAATTGAGACTATAGCGCCTTACTTAGCCTTAATATTTAATTTGTGTGTGGATCAAGGAGTCTTCCCGGATTTAATGAAATACAGTAAGGTAATACCACTTTTCAAATCCGGTGACAGTAAAGACACAAATAATTATAGACCCGTATCCGTTTTGCCGGTTTTCAGCAAGGTGTTTGAAAAGGTAATGCTTAATCAAATGCTCAATCATTTCAACGCGAATAAAATCCTTCACGATCAACAGTATGGTTTCACCAAAGGACGTTGTACGACCGACGCCGGTGTAACCTTATTAAGACACATTTTTAACGCGTGGGAAGAGGCCCAAGACGCCATAGGAATCTTTTGTGACCTTTCCAAAGCATTTGATTGCGTCGATCACGAAACCTTACTCTTGAAGCTTGAGCATTACGGACTTGGAAAACTTGCGCTTAGTTTAGTAAAATCTTAATTAAACGATAGACAACAGCTAGTTCAAATAAATGGTATCAATTCACTCGGTTTAAAAGTAAAAATAGGTGTTCGTCAAGGTTCGATATTGGGTCCTTTCCTCTTTTTAGTGTATATTAATGATCTTCTCCATTTATTAAAAAATCAACCACAAATGCTGCAGGTCCAAAATTGGTTCACTGCCAATAATTTAGTATTAAATGGAAAAAAAACTAAGTGCATACGATTTTCTTTACCAAATGTAAAAAGTAGTGATTATGAGATAGTATTGAATCAAGAGAAACTAGAATTCATCGATAAAACTGTTTTCCTGGGGACCACGCTCGACTCTAGGCTTCAATGGGGTCCTCATTTAACATCTCTTGCAGGACGGCTAAGTTCTGCAGCATATGGTGTCAGAAAAATCCGTCAACTTACTGATGTAGATACCGCGAGGCTTGTCTATTTTAGTTACTTTCATAGTATCATGTCTTACGGTATTTTACTTTGGGGACGGGCTGCAGACATCGAGTCTATTTTTATTCTGCAGAAAAGAGCCATCAGAGCCATATATAATCTCCGCAGGCGCGATTCTCTTAGGGAACTGTTTAAGAATATTAACATCATGACGGTGTCTTGTCAATATATCTATGAAAACATCATGTACGTAAGAAAAAATTTACATCTTTTTAGTAAAAGAGGCGAAAGACATAATTATAGTACTAGAAGTAGGGATCTATTTGAGGTAATAGATCCCTACTTCTAGTACTATAATTATGTGTGTAACCTGGTTTCAGACTGGCTAAAGTAGACTCATATTTCATGGGGTACTGTTTAAAATGTTATAATAAAATTCCTCCCCACATACTTCAACTGAATGAGACGAAATTCAAATCTTGTATAAAACGCACACTATGCAAGCAGGCATATTATAGGCTGGGGGATTACATCGCTGATAGAAATGCTTGGCTCAATGCTGGTCCTGCTCCACAACCTCAACTAATTGATTAACATTTGAAAATACTGTTGGAGCTGCTGAAGATTGTAAGACTATCTTTTCATTGTATAAACTCAATCTCCTTTGTATTATATAATTGCATAACACAGGTGTGAGTACTATGTACAATAGAGCTACCATTTACCGGGTAATATGTCTTTCATTGACTTGAATATGTCCTGGCAGCTGAGAGTATATCATGCTCACTCAGATGTCTCGCTGATGGTGGCGTGTGTGTTGGATCATTTAGCTCCCTTCAAAATGGTTGAGCTGAATGGTGCTGATCCATGCGTCATGTTCGTGAACGGGCGCTGTCAGTTGGGACTGATCATCTCTTAGCTGCCACGGCTTATTTTTAATTATTTTAGTTTTGAATTGTTTTTTTTTTATCACGGACGCTTTTGACGTTTTGCATCGTTCTCACATGTATATTTTCAATAAGAATGATGTACAGCCAATACTTTGTATCAAATATTTTATTTTAAAAGAGTGTCCGTGGAGTTTCTTGCCCGTTCTTCTCCATAGGAACCTACTATTTGGAATGGGCATCTAGCTTCATATTTGTAAGTGATCGACTTGTTGACAATTCAAAAGTGCCTGTAAATGGTTTAATTGAAATAAATGTTTGAGTTTGAGTTTTCGTGCACGCAGTAATGTGAAATTCTCAGGAACGAGCATTTTTGCTTTTAATGATTCCTTGTGTTCTTTATCTGATCCATCGGGCAATATTTTTCCCCAACGTTCAGAGATTTCGTTGGGTATTTTTTCTCCGAGTGCAGCCAAGCTTCGCCAAGTAACTCAAGAATTTCTGTGGAATTATTCACAGTAGAAGTATCATTGACCACACTTGGGTCACTCGAAGTTTGTCCTTGTAGCAAGGACAAGGCAATTATCTTGACACGCGGTATTAACGACCAATTTGACTACTGGGATTTCATCATCCTCTGGTGGTTAATCGATATTTCTGTGGTTTCAACAGAACTTTGATATGCGTCATAAGGCGATGAGCTTAAAGATTGCAACGATGGGCTTTCTGAAGGCCAAAACAAAAAGAAAGTTACTTTCGAGATAGTCTCACGTAGGTACTACCTCATCAAGAAAGTAGTTATTGTACTTCTGGATAACATCGCGTGTTACCTCGCTAAGAAATACCATTTTGTTATCAGGATAACATCACGAGTTATCTCATTAAGATAACGATAGAGTTATAGGTCTTAAAAAAGATAAACGCCTAAAATATTCTTCGTCACGTTTATTTTTTTGTTTCCTATGACTAATTTTCACTTTATTAATACTTTTCGCAATGAAAATATAAAGATTTTTAAGGATGTAATGTAGTACCTACATTGAATTATTGAAATACACAGCGTAACAGTGCAACTCACGAAGAACGAATGAGGTTTGGGTGACAGTTGACAGATGACACAAACTATTAAATTATTTTATTTTTTAGTCTCTCAACAGCGTGTACAGTGTAGTGCATTAGGTACGATAATAGGTACCATGTGTGTTAAATCTCGAGGATGCAACATTGAAATATAATAGTACCTACTTTTATTTTATTTATAAAAAAATAAAAGAAGCAATGGAAAAAAAATTGCCATTGTTTAAGAAAATGTTGAAGATTATTTTGGTATTAAAACTATTTCAAAATGATGTAGAACTTCGGAGATGTTCAGAATTTACAGAGACAGATTTTTGTAATACTCGGGTCCGCTGCGCCATGTTTTCGGTGTTGGAGTTCGTTAGATGGCGCCACTAGGTGAACACTTAGTCTAAAATTAATCCGTATTTAAAGTTGATTAAAAATATAATTACCACGCGACACTACTACAAGCGATAAAAGCGAAACTATAAGGACAATAACGAAGTGAAAATGTTATCCAAACAAATAGTGCAGTAATTCAGTTAAAAATTTAAAATTAATATTTTGATAGTGTGTCCAAAAACTCAAGCGACAACAACAGTTTACAGTGCTGATCAAAAGCCCCTAAATCTAACAGTGAATCAGAAAACTATTTGCCGTGAATACCAATCAAAACCAGGCACCGGCCGCTAGTAATTGAATTGTTCAGTAAGAGAATGAGCAGGTATATTATAAACAACAACCATTATTTTCAGGGTACTGGGCTTTTTATATCCGAATTTTTTGATACAAACGCATGAAAGGAAAGGGCACAAATGCGAGAAGAATTACTCAAGGCCAGAAAAAATGGCCACCATGCCATAATAAGGAACAACCAACTATATATAGATGGGAAACATGTCAACATAAAGGATAACAAACACCTACACACAAACCAAGAAAAGGATACTATGACAGCCGTGAGTAACTCTGACCAACCTTGCAATACAAGTATGATTGACGAAACCGAAAATAATACATTTCGTAAACAAAGACCTACCACTTAAGATATACTGCACATACTTGAAGCTTTCATTACTCAAAATTCATTATACAAAGCACTGTGTATCTCAGAGACGTGGCTATCACAAGAAAAGTCAGACATTATTAAAATTAGTGGATATAAGCTAGCATCATCTTACTGTCGTAGCATTCGAGCAGGAGGCGGAGTCTGTATCTTGCTCCAAGAACATATAGAGTGCATACCAAGAAATGAAATAACAGACATGTCAATAGAGTATATTATAGAGCTATGTGTCATCGAATTGCCTAAAGAAAATTTATTAATAATTACTATGAATAGAAGAGAGGAAGAAGTATTTTATCAAAGTCAAAGTCAAACCATTTATTTCAAATAGGCACATAAGAGGCACTTTTGAACGTCAAAATTTACAAAAAAAAATAGAATTGATTCTAGTTGCCCCTTCCAAAAGGTAGTTTCGTATGGAGAAGAATGGGCAAGAAACTCCACCGGTACTCTTTTAAAAATGTTTTACAATATTTTGTTTGATTACATTAATTATATGATTATATGTGAAGACGATGCACCTAGAATAAAATTACTATACCATAATAGATAAAACGAATTAAAAACTAAGCAATGAAAAATAATTTAATTATTAGATAGATACATGGTGTTCACATATTTACAAACATCATAAAAGTATATTTTTCTAAAAAAAAGTAAAAAAATAAGTCAGTGTGTGAGTATAGGTTATCACAGAATGTAAAATCAATATCATAAAAATAACAGATTTTACCATAAAAATAGCAATCAGTTTGATTTTGTCTAGACTCTAGATTGTCCTATGGAGCTGGACCAGCACGTTTCCAAGCATTCCTGTCCTGGATATAATCCTGTAACTTGTAATATGCTTGTTTACAAAGTGTACTTTTAATATGTGTTTTAAATTTTCTCTCATTTAATTTCAATATATCACAAGGTATTTTGTTGTAACATTTAACACAGTACCCCATAAAAGATGTATGTACTTTAGATAATCTAAAAAATGGTTGATCTATTTTATCTTTATTTCTAGTATTAAAATTATGTCTATCGCTTATCTTGTTAAAAATATGTAGATTTTTCCTTACATACATAATATTTTCATAACTTCTGTTAAAATTATGACATTTACTTTAAGTTATTTCAGATGAGCTAATTAATTATGTTATATATTTTTTTTTTTTGAAGTAGGTAATGGATCTAATATTTATGTCAATGGTCTCTGTAGTCTCATGAAACATGAGGCTTCAGGGGCTAGGGTGAATATTTGGGTTCATTCGAGCAATCGAGTCTGGTACAACCACGCGGGGTCGGTGCATTTAATTAAATAATTCATTCAACGATATTAAGTAGTTATAGCTTTCAGTTTTTTTATGTAAGTATAATTATTGTTTCTTGGGTTCCTCGTTCCTTCTACATAATAAAATAAAAATACGTTTGTTATTAGTTGTTATTATTATTATTATTATTTATTTTTGGTACTTAAAGGATACTGGTTTACTTTTCATCTTGTTATGATTAGTTTATTAATTATATAATTGACATTGTTCTCAAAGAAAGACTAATTTTAGCTAGGTAAAAGTTACTAGATTACAAATCATTGTAGAAAAATACAAGAATATTTTGATGTGCAAAAAACCGACGCGACGGGACTAGGTCAAAACAAAAGAACAAATATAGAACAATATTGAAATGGAATTTAATGCGAAGCAGATAGCCATACAATGACACAAACCGTAACTATAGCCGTTAACCGCCCGAAGTTGAGCGGTTAAAGTTATAGTTATTTATGACGTTATTTTAACTGTTGTTAAATTGGTGCAACCCGTATTTCGCTTAACCGGAGATTTGACGGCTGACAAGGCATTGGTTATCGTTAAAGTAACACTCTTAGGGTGGGTTGCACCAAGGCAACATTTCAAGGCAACATTTCAAGTTTCCTGGCTGATGCCAGGAAACTTGAAATGTTGCCATTGCCAAAAATTACCCACGTACATTTTGGGGAAATAAGACGTCTTGTCACTTGTCACCCTTTTAACTTTAACTTTTACATTTAACATGACGGTGCAACTGCAGGTAGTTAGATTCTATGGTCATTGTATCGGTGTAAAGTTACGGTTAAAATTAACTTTGACCTTGGTGCAACCCACCCTAAGAGTGTTACTTTAACGATAACCAATGCCTTGTCAGCCGTCAAATCTCCGGTTAAGCGAAATACGGGTTGCACCAATTTAACAATAGTTAAAATAACGTCATAAATAACTATAACTTTAACCGCTCAACTTCGGGCGGTTAACGGCTATAGTTACGGTTTGTGTCATTGTATGGCTATCTGCTTCGCATTAAATTCCATTTCAATATTGTTCTATATTTGTTCTTTTGTTTTGACCTAGTCCCGTCGCGTCGGTTTTTTGCACATCAAAATATTCTTGTATTTTTCTACAATGATTTGTAATCTAGTAACTTTTACCTAGCTAAAATTAGTCTTTCTTTGAGAACAATGTCAATTATATAATTAATAAACTAATCATAACAAGATGAAAAGTAAACCAGTATCCTTTAAGTACCAAAAATAAATAATAATAATAATAATAACTAATAACAAACGTATTTTTATTTTATTATGTAGAAGGAACGAGGAACCCAAGAAACAATAATTATACTTACATAAAAAAACTGAAAGCTATAACTACTTAATATCGTTGAATGAATTATTTAATTAAATGCACCGACCCCGCGTGGTTGTACCAGACTCGATTGCTCGAATGAACCCAAATATTCACCCTAGCCCCTGAAGCCTCATGTTTCATGAGACTACAGAGACCATTGACATAAGTATTAGATCCATTACCTACTTCAAAAAAAAATATATATAACATAATTAATTAGCTCATCTGAAATAACTTAAAGTAAATGTCATAATTTTAACAGAAGTTAATATAAATAAAAACACTGTCCATATAAACAACATTGATAGCTATGGCATGCACAGTAAATGGCATAAAAAACAGAAAAGGCAGTGAATAATAATGTATGCCAGAGATAGCTACGTATTCACACCACTGAATCACTCTTTAATAATAAAGTATGCCAGAGATGGCTACGTATTCACACCACTGAATCACTCTTTAAACACTGTGACAGCCTTACTAATAAAGGTTTACACACCACGTATACCGGAGAAATAATGCTTACTCTACCAATGAAAGATATTTGACAGTTCAGTTGTACACATCTGGTATAGCGGGAGTTTTTTTGTATGAGAAATTACGCAACTGTTGTACACTCCTAAACCCTTGTTTAGTGAGCGTGTAACCGTCGTAACCGGACATCTGGCAAATCTCAATGGTGGATTAGTTGCATTATTTCGATATTTTTGACGAAATGGACCGTTTCGATCCTTTTATTTTGCAAGACAGACTTTCGAATGAAATATAGCTTCAGAAACATATATGTAGGTACGGAAAATAGTTAAGTTAGTTGATATTGACCTGCAATTGTCCCAATTTACAGATCGCTTTCTTTTTACCATCAACTGGTCACTAAACATGTTATTATTCGCCATTATTATAGTATTTAAAAAACAAATTATTAAAGGATGGTATTTAAAAGTACTTCAATTTATTCCCATTTCATTTACCTAATTTTGCCTGTGTTCCACCAAATATACTGAATGTGCACCAAAATATGTTCATTAAAATATGTCTTAACGAGCATCTATTTAACAACTGTTGCAAAGTAAAAATAGTAATACACCTAATTTTAAAAACAAGCATTTATTTTTTTAGTTTTACTTCAGATAATGCACTGCAAAATGTATTTGAATCAAACACCAATTAATGTCCAATGTAGCTTTATTAATAAAAAATGAACACATTATAAAATGTAATGCTTACTAAAAATGTTTTTTTGCAAGTCGTTATAGCTTTATTTGTTACTTTGCCTGTGTGTTTAGAAAACATATCGTGTGTATATTCCAGATGCTTATTTGTATCAAACGTATAAGTATATTTAAAAGTCTGGTTGCTAAGATATAGAAGTCGATTAAAAGCTTCTATTATAGTATTAAATAAATTAACATTTCATTTTATTTTAAAATGACATTGGTATGCCTTAAATTCTCAAGTTTACTTTTTATGTGATTTACTAATTCATCATACTTATTTGAGAATAAGAATTTTTTTTCACCTAAGAGAATTACACAATAATCATACAAGCTGTAATTTACAAGTTTTTTTTCTAATGTTTTTAAAAGATCCACAATATCTGCCTTCGGCATACAATAGTGACAAATTTTGGCTTTTGGAAAAGTAGTTTTGGCAATACCTAGTATGTTATTCACATTATTCTCACTAATTATACATAATTTATACGAGTTGTTCTTTAATGCTGGAATCGTATAGAGACTTTGTTTCTAATGTATCTCTTTGTTCAGTGGTGCAGTGGTGCTCTGTGGTTACTTGTAATGGTGGTTCATAGTAGAAGACGTAAGGATCTTCTTCAATCGTGTTTGAAACTAAAGACGGCATTTTTAAGTTTCTTCATCTGGACTTTGTTGAACATTTTTAAAGTTTAACTTTGTTCTAATAAAAAAATTACGATTTAATTTGGCTGAGCATGTCTTTTGTTTTGTGCTTGTACATATGTGTGTCAATTTTTAGTTTGTTGTCAGAGATTTGTTTAAGTTGAGAACTATTTTCTAACAGTAAATTCTCTATTTCAGTTTCTGCGATTACCAACTTTTCCTCGAGTTGACATATTCTATTTTTACTGCGGAGCGTGCGCGGCTGTGGGTAACTGGGAGTCGGGTTTGTGGCGTCATGCACTACCGTCGTCGAACATAGGCACTTTGTTCGACGACACTAATTTCCGTCTCGCTGCTTCCCTAAGACTAGGCACTGTGGCGAAGTTGTCAATAGTCTCGGATACCACGGCCTGTCTTGCAGCCGAAGTGCGGGTCGCTGAGCACGGCATGCGAACATTAACGACATCATCGGACGAGCTCTTGTCACCGTCGGCGTTCCAGCTGTATTAGAACCCAATGGCTTGGCACGTGACGATGGCAAGAGACCGGACGGTATGTCTTTATTTCCATGGAAGGTGGGTAGGCCTGTAGTGTGGGATGCAACGTGTGTCGATACTCTTGCGCCATCCTATCTTCCTGGCTCGGCGTGCTGTGCTGGCGCTGCTGCTGCGGCTGCGGAGAACCTCAAGCGGCGTAAGTATAATAACCTTGTTGGAAATTATATTTTCAGCCGTTTGGGGTTGAAACCCTCGGGCCGTGGGGTAATAGTACTCATTGTCTTTTTAATGAAATCTCGAAACGACTTTTTGACACTTACCGTGACCCAAGGGCTGGCTTTTACCTTTGCCAGAAGCTTGCCATACAACGTGGCAGTGCCGCCAGTCTCTTGGGTACATTACCAGTCGACAGTGATGTGTATTTAAGAAACCAGAACGGATTGGGACAAGAAAACGAGCAGCGTGTAACGTTATAGCTCTTTATTTTACGCGGAACGAACTTTAAAATACACTGACATTTGCTTTTATACCTTTCTACATCTAAAAACTGCAAACAGGTGGCGTGGCGTTATTTTAACTATTGTTAAATTGGTGCAACCCGTATTTCGCTTAACCGGAGATTTGACGGCTGACAAGGCATTGGTTATCGTTAAAGTAACACTCTTAGGGTGGGTTGCACCAAGGTCAAAGTTATAGTTTCCGTCAAAGTTAATTTTAACCGTAACTTTACACCGATACAATGACCATAGAATCTAACTACCTGCAGTTGCACCGTCATGTTAAATGTAAAAGTTAAAGTTAAAAGGGTGACAAGTGACAAGACGTCTTATTTCCCCAAAATGTACGTGGGTAAGTTTTGGCAATGGCAACATTTCAAGTTTCAAGGGATTAATTATTAAACGCGTGGTATGTCAATTATAAATTATTCTGTTGTAAAATATAATATTTTAAGTTAATACCGTTAATTGAAAAAAAAGAGATTTCAGGAGGAATACCCAAAAAAAAATTGCCCCATAACTTATTCATTCATTCATTCATTTAAACTTCCCACACACAATAATGTACAAAGGCGGACTTAATGCCTTAGGCATTTTCTACCAGTCAACCAAAGGTGGTGAAGAGATAAGATGGCGGGTGCTCTGATTGAGAGAAAATAATAATATTAAAAAATATTAAAATATAACATAATTAAATATAAATATAATAGGTACAAAAGTACATAAATAGGTTATAAACTTAGTTATAATACACATATATTTACTATAATATATCCCTACAGTATATATATATATACATACAAATTCAATGAAAAGACATTAAATGACTCTACACTATTTGTTTTAACAAATAACTCTGCAATTTTCGCTTAAATGCAAACCGACTGGTGGCCGTCCTGATATCTAGAGGAAGCGCATTCCAGAGAAGAATGGACTGAATATGAAAGGAAGTCCGAAGTATGAGAAGGACAGAGTAGAAGAAGATTGTTGGAAGAACGCAGGTTCTTAGCGTGTGAAGAACATAGATATTGAAAGTGAGACATAAGATAAGAAGGAGGGCTCGAAGAGTTGAGAAGGAAAAAAAGTGTGGTCAAAGCGCGCAAACTTCTTCTCAGGCGAATGGACATCCATTTGAGCTCAGACCTATAACTCGACACATGGTCATATTTTTTTAAATTAAATATGAACCGGATACCATTGTTGAGTAGTCTGTCGAGCTTATCTAGCAAAACCGCATTTAAATAAAAGTAGCATACGTCAGCATAGTCGATGATAGGAAAAATCAAAGTCTGCAGAAGCATAGTCTTTGTCTTAGCGGGCAAAAAGTTTCTCAGACGATACAGGGATCGTAGAGGACCGTTGACCCTTTGACTAACACTAGAAACCTGGCGTTGCCAGCCTAGCGTTGAGTCAAGATGCAAACCGAGATCTTTCACCGTAGGGGTAATGGGTATGACGGTACCATTAAAAATAAGAGAAGGAAGAGATCTAAGAGCCACCCTACCCATCATGCGCGGGCTACCAATTACAATGGCCTGACACTGAGGGGTTTATTGACACCCCAAAACTATCTGACCTCTTTTTGATAGAGTCTAAGTCTCGGTTTACATCTGCTATAGCGTCCGATAAACCCTCCACCCGCCCTGATGCATACAATTGAAGATCATCAGCATAAAGATGATACGAACTTCGAAGACAAAGAGTTATAAAATTAATGAAGATGGAGAATAACAATGGAGAAAGAATACCGCCTTGTGGAACGCCAGCATCCAGGCCACGCCACCTCGATGAGCTCTCATCAACGCGAACCGACTGCTGACGTCCTCGAAGATAAGAAGTGAACCATTCCAGGGCCTCGGGCGAAACCATAAGATGAGAGAGGATAGAAAGGAGAATATCATGGCTGACGGCATTAAAGAAGTCAATTTATACCAAAACGGTAACCTTGGTATCCTCCATTGCTTCTCTAATGTCACCAGTCACTTTAAGGAGAGCGGAGGCTGTACTGTGCCCAGGCCTGAATTCAGACTGAAAAGAACTAACAAGGTTGTTCTGGTGAACAAACCCCGTAAACTGCTTGTGTACGCAGGCCTCAAGCACTTTAGACAGGAATGGGAGAATGGAAATAGTTCGGAAGTGGCTAAGTAGGGAGGGATTTGAAATCTTATAGAGTGGGTGGACATAGGCCATACGCCACATGGATGGAAATTGTCCGGAATCAAGAGAAAAGTTGATGATGTAAGTAATCGGAGGGAGAAGGATATCAAGGATCCAAACGACCATACTACGACTGATGCCGTCATAGCCCACAGCCTTGGATTTTATGGAAAGGATAATCTTTTTAATCTCGTCCGTGGTGACCGGAGAGAAGTGAAATGGTTCTATGATGGGACTAGCTAGGCCAGTAATGAAATCGACCGTCTGGGACAACATTTGGGAATCCAAATGACAAGTAGTTCTGAAGTGACGGTTGATATCATCAAGGCCAAACGTATTAGGAAAATCCACATGACGTGGTCTACCGATACCAAGAGTGCCAAGGAACTTCGAGATATCAGCAGGTGAAGAAGAAGATTTATGTTCTCTAGAATATGGCGGCGTTTAGCGTTGCGTATCATCTGATTACACCGATTTCTAGCAGTTTTGAAAAAGTTGCGATTTTCTTCACTGCGATCCTTTTTAAATTTGCGAAAGGCCCGATCCCTGCGCCTCATCGCCATCCGAACCCCTGTTTTCATCCAAGGAGCAGGAAGACACCGAAGTTTAACCTTCTTAACAGGAGCGTGTTTGTCGTAGAGAGCAAGGACCGTCCGATCGAAAATACGCAGCTTCTCGTCCACAGCAGTCACCGCTGCCAGGTGTTCCCAACTGAGGTTTGACGCATCCTGACGAAGCTTCTCAATGTCCATGCGCGCAAAACACCGCATGTGCAGAACTTTTGGGACAGGTTTAGGCGGTTTTAGGACATACGAGAGGAAAATGAGTTATGATAGGAAAAACCAGGAGCAGGACACTGACCATGAGAGGAAACAAGGGAGGGAGTGGATGTAAGGATTAGGTCGAGCCGAGTGTCATCGCCTGAGATATTAAAATGGGTAGGTTGCAGTGAAAGTATATGCAGACTAACGGACTCGATGATGCTAAGGAGTTTACGGGAACGAGGGGTGTGGTGAGCAAAGTCGGTGTTGAAATCGCCCATGATGACGCAATGTGCAAACTCTGACCCTACGGATTCCAGTGCCAATTCGAGATTGGAAAAGTAGTCAACAGCGGGTGGACAATACACAACACCAAGTAGGGTCTTGATACCTTTGATATAGACCTCTAAAAAGACGTACTCAGCGGAGGCATGATAGAGTGAGGGAGATGAGGCAATGATTTTGAAAGGGAAATCGCTACGAAGATAGATAGCAACACCACCCTTCATCACCCTCCTCCCTTACCAATTCTATCGTTGCGGATAAGAATGAAACCTGGGAGAGAGTAGGCGGTGGAGAGAAGATGAGGTTTGAGCCAACTCTCAGAAACCAGAACGGCATGAACATTAGCGTCGGAAAAGGTGTCCAAAAAATCACTGTAGTGACTTGGCACACTTTGCGCATTTATATGGCAGATATTGAATAAGTGACCTTTCTGTTGACTGAAACTTTGACGCACAAAATCACCAATGGTGTCAAGGAACTAAAACTTGCATTAGCGGATGAGCTAGAGGAATCAATAGCAGAGTAAAAATAATCATCGACAGTTAACATAAAATACAAATAAAAATAATATAAATAACTGATAAATATACAAATAAATTATGGCTAAGATAGCTTACGCTTTAGGTTCAACACCACTTTCTTTGCACCACCCACCAGCAGCACCAGTATGGTTGTACATGGATCCTTTGGCGCGTGGTCAATATCAGAACTACGCTACCAATCGCAAATAAGCGTTTTAAAATAAAATAAAAAAAAATTAAGAGAAAACAGTATCACAAACCAGTCCCGTACGGTATATCGAATTACCCTTGAACGATATAACTGTCTACAGAAAGCATGGTTCACCGACGAACGGTAATACGAGAAAACTATTAGTCGATACCATTATTTAGCGACAGCACGTTTCGCCGAATAACGCTACATAGAATGAATGGTTGGCCGATACCAAGATTTGCCGATGTCATGGTTCGCCGGAACACGCTTGAACTAAATAATCCTTTATCGATAGCAGTTGCATGACAATGGGATCGTGTTGGAATGACTGCATTTATAAAAATAGCAGACTTGGGCCCCAGAGCGTATATACATTCTTTGCCAGATTGAATCATTTGGGTTAGGTCAGGTTAGAACAGTGACCATTAACGCGCAAAGGCGAGCGAGCGAAGCGAGCGTGCCGCGGCAGCGGCCGCCGAGCGCCAGGTCCCCTCTATTGTTGGTAAATTCAGTTACCAAAACAAAAACTCTTCATCAATATCCAATTTAACTAAATTACTATACGTTTAAATACTACCCTTCAATAAATTACAATTTTGTATCTAATTTTATATATTTTTTTGCTGATCTCATTATGTGTCATATTTTTTTTGCTGCAATCTATAAAGCAAACTGCTATCGATAAAGGATTATTTAGTTCAAGCGTGTTCCGGCGAACCATGACATCGGCAAATCTTGGTATCGGCCAACCATTCATTCTATGTAGCGTTATTCGGCGAAACGTGCTGTCGCTAAATAATGGTATCGACTAATAGTTTTCTCGTATTACCGTTCGTCGGTGAACCATGCTTTCTGTAGACAGTTATATCGTTCAAGGGTAATTCGATATACCGTACGGGACTCATCACAAACAAACCTAGAACAAAACGTTACATGATAAAGTTACGAGAGCAAAAACGGAACGCAATTTACGAAACATCACAAACGTGGGACGTCAAAAAAATGTAGACAAACAAAGGGTGCATTCCGAATTAGGACCATAATCGCTGTAATCGATTTTAGCGCGCTTAAACGCGTTCCCTATTACCGTTTAGCGCGCTAAAATCGATTACAGCGATTATGGTCTTAATTCGGAATGCGGCCAAAAATTCAAGGCTGACAGGTGACAGTGACAATTATTGACCAAACAAAACAATTTACTTTTTACAAACAATTGAGCTTATTGCCGGTAGAATGTGATTTACGTAGTTTTAAGGTGAAAATAAGAAATAGTAAGCAGGTAGACGTGTACGATAACTATAATAATAACGTGAACTGACGTCCCAAGCTCATAAAACTGATAAGACGGAGAAACACTAGGTTGCAAACACTTAGATTTTACGCACTGCACTATCATGCTGGCCTCCTGTGACAGCAGATGATTCCCCGGTTTTATTCGGGTACTTAGCCAACAAGGGATTGAGTTCCTCTAAAGAACAAATCTTATACCGTGCTCCATCGGGGGATCTGATGACAATAACCCCGTCCTGTGTCCAGCATGCCGCTGCATTCCGAAATGCAGGCGCGCACTGCCGAATACGGTTTGCCTAGACCTGCTCAAGAATTTCTTGGCAGTGACAGCGGAGCCCTTCAATGCAGACTTCCAAACAGTGGATTTCTGGTCAACATTGGAGAACCTTACCAATATAGGTCTGCTGATTGTTGGCCCCTTGCTTGATGCTCCAAGTCTGTGACACACTTTGATGGACGATGCAGTGATGTCAGGCAATGCCAATTTATTCTTCAGAACGTCTAACACAAGAGCCTTACAATACTCTTTGTCCGCTTCAGCAAACCCAGTGAAAATGAGAGTTTTCCGACGAGATCTTGTCTCCAACCCATCAACTAATCTAGAGCACTCCATGATCTGCTTCCTTAGAAGTCCCAGTACGCCAAACATAAGCTCACGAAATGACCGGAACTCTTCAGCAATGTTTGCTACGGTGTCCTTTGCGGGTCCAGCACAATGGATCTGTGCCTCAAGCTCGCCCATCTTTTTGAGGAAGCACTCCTCGAGGTTCTTCTGGGCCAATTGGATATCATCCAGTTGAGATGACATGGTGAAGTAGTCAGAACTTGTAGTGACTATAACAGTGAACTAGTGAGAAGCTGGCAGGTGGTGTAGTTTTAAGTGCTTATGTGCATGGAATGTTTCACCAATGTAAATACAGTCTATTTAGCAGAATATGCAACAAATATTGTACTCGAAACTAAGTTAAAATACTTAATAATATTTTTAATTACAATAGATTATATGAAAATACGTGTTAACTTTTTTTACACCTACCCCCGAAAAAGCTATAACTTCATTTTTGTATATATAAGTTATAGCTTTCAGTTTTTTTTAAAGTAAGTATATTGTTTCTTGGGTTTCTCCGTTCCTTCTACTTAATAAAATAAAAATACGTTAGTTATTAGTTATTATACATAGACGTGTGCAAATTAATTTTATTATTATTTATATACCCATGATAAATAATATCCACTACTTAAAAATATCACCTATAAGAACTTACGGTTATGTAAAACTATACAATCTACTTTCTGATGTTTTTATGATTAGTTTATTAATTAGATAATTGACATTGTTCTCAAAGAAAGACTAATTTTAGCTAGGTAAAACTTACTAGATTACAATCCTTGTAGAAAAATACAAGAATATTTTGATGTGCAAAAAACTGACGCGACGGGACTACTCGTAGCTCAAAACAAAAGAACAAGCATGGAACAATATTGAAATGGAATTTAATGCGAAGCAGATGGCCATACAATGACACAAACCGTAACTATAGCCGTTAACCGCCCGAAGTTGAGCAGTTAAAGTTATAGTTATTTATGACGTCATTTTAACTATTGTTAAATTGGTGGAACCCATATTTCCCTTGAACTGGAGATTTGACGGCTGACAAGGGATTGGTTATCGTTACAGTAACTTGGGGCAACTCACTCTTACTCTTCTATAGTTAGGGTTACCCCCTTTCTAATTTCATTACTTTTCTTCTATGTATAGACCTACCTACCTACCTATCTAGCCCCTATTCCTATGTATCTTATAACTGTGCGGACAAAGTCGCAGGCAAAGAGCTATGTTAAAAGAAAATCCTTTGCTCTGCGCGCCTCATTTTTTTCACAGAGCACATAGCCAGGTTCTACTATTGTATTGTATATTAAATGGGCCCATGGATGGGCGATCGTGCACGAAGCGTTCATTTATGACATGCGTCACCTCTGTAGCACGCTGCGCCGCATTGGGCTGACCACGTCGACGCCGCGCCGCGCCGCGTCACCGCGGCCGCGCCTCGGGTTACGCGTGCGAGCGAGACGCGCGCCGGCCCGCGTTGCCGCGCGGCTCCCCGCGGCCCGCTCCCCGCACGTCGCGCCGCGCAGTGTGCCCGTCACGGCCGCCGCCGCAGCCTGCGAAATACGTTGATGCGTTGATAATGTTCAATCAAGTGTTGACAGTGCGCGTTAGTGTGTCACGCGACCAGCTTTCTAGGTATGTAAACAGAAACGAAACTATGTTTTAAATTAAGTATCTCATTCAGTAAGTAATCACGAAATATCACACATTATAAGACTGTTTTGGTTTTTAACTTTTCTGCAGTTGACAAAATGGACGAAGAAAAGTTGATAAAGATGGTTCGCGAGCGAAGAGAACTGTACGACTTAAATCACCCGCTCTACGATGTCCGACCAAAGAGAGATCTCGCCTGGAAGCAGATCGGCGAAGCGTTGAAGCATTCACGTATGTGTGTTGTTGTATGACGTCACAAGTCTCGCCTCGCCGCGCTCGTGCCCGCCTGGTGCTCCAGGGGGCGCCAGCGCAGCTGCTGAGCAACCGCATGGGGTCCTACACCCTAATTACGAACACATATTCAGTCACAGTCAATTGCTAATCCATTGCTTTATAGGTCTGAAAAGTCATCTGCTCCTCAAAAACGTTAATTATAATGCAATGAAGTGGGTGAACGGTCAAAATGAAACCCATTGCGATGAATTGTCATTTTTAACCAACTTCAAAATGGAGGAGGACTGTATGTTTTCTTTTTGTATGTTTGTTACGCGTTTACTCCGCCAATTATCAATTGATTTTGATGGATCTGTTTTTGTTTGGTAGGTTAGACTTCAGAGGTAGTCCCATATAAATTTTATTGAAATTGATTAAGCGCTTTTTGAAAAAAAACCGGCCAATTCCGAGTCGGACTCGCGCACGAAGGGTACCGTACCATCATCTATAAAAACGGCAAAAAAATCACGGTTGTTGTATGGGAGCCCCCCTTAAATATTTGTTTTATTTTAATTTAATTATTTATTTTTAAAGTGAATATATAACTAAATATTCTCTGAATATTTCCTTCGTCTACCTGTTGCCGTTATCAATATCGAGCAAAACAAGTGCGAGTCAGACTCGCGCACGAAGGGTTCCGTACGCCGTTATCAATATCGAGCAAAACAAGTGCGAGTCAGACTCGCGCACGAAGGGTCCGTACCATTATCTATATAAATAAAAAGACAAGTCCTGACTGACTGACTGACTCATCAACGCCCAGCCCAAACCCTTGGACCTAGAAAGCTGAAATTTTGTACTGAAACTCTTTATAATGAAGACAAGGAATAAGAAAGGTTTTTTGGGAATTCCACCCCTAAAGAATGATGGAAGTTTATATGAAAGTCAGTCAGTTTTGAAGTTAGGATCTTCTGTGTTTAGGCTGACGATTGAAAATTAATTTATACGTGTTTCAGTGTTTTTGATAATTCCACCCCCGAAGGGTTTAAAAGCGGGTATGGAAAGTCCTTCATTTTAGAATGTAAAAATCACTACTTAAATTTATTATCTAGGCTTATGGTCGGAAGCTAAGACAACGGTTTTGTTAGAATTTCAACCCTTAAGGGGTGAAAAGGGGGATGAAATTTTGTTTTTAATTAAAGTTCTTTATTTTTTTAGGTAAAATCACTAATATTTCGGCTTATGGTTGGCTTATACAACGTAAATAATTAAAGTTCTTTATTTTTAAGTTAAAATCACTAATATTTCAGCTTATGGTAGGCTTATACAACGTAAATCGTTGTTTTTTTTTAATTCCAACCCACAAGGGGGTGAAAAGGAGGATAAAGTTTTGTATTGAAGTTGTTCATTCGCAAAATTTTGTATTCAAGTAAAAATAATAAAGTTGATAAACTTGAAACTGGGCACGAATACTAACCTAAGTAAATCATAAAGTTTTCCATTAAGGACGCTATCACATTTTTCCTCAAATATCAGTGCTTTTCAGGTACCATTTTAATGAATTAGGAGTCACAACTGCAAGGATATCAGTGTCTCAAATTAAATATAATATATTCATCTCCAGAATGGGCACATAAAAATTGTATAGCCCCATACAATTTTTTCACACAAATACGTTTTAACAATCCCAATAAAACCAACAAATGAAAAAAAATGAGGTCTGAATAAGAACCGATATAGCTAAATCCACTGCATAGTTATACATAAAATTAATAACAAACTGTTGCTTATATAGTCCTCTATACGGTCAACTTAATATTTTGTAAGTAAATAAATAACTTTTTTATTTATGATTAAAATAAGAAGCGCCCTCAAATTTCTCCATACATTTTCTACACGCGGTTCGTCATTCCGCGCTCAGACGCGCTCGTGGAAGCACCGGTATATCGATTTTTCGCAAAAAAATATTTACGTACAAAAGCGTGTGCTGTATTGTATACTGTGGGTGGACTAAGTTGATACTTTTTCGGACCGAAATAAAAGGAAGTACGATTATTGGAATTAGTTTTAAAAATAAATACATAGTTCAAATTTTTTGTATGAATCATGGTTGTAGATTACGGATAAACATTGTGTAAATAAAATTATATTATCTTTAATCAATTTTTTTTGAGATATTCGATACATAGGGGTTTTTGGGGGTGGTGATTACGTATGTCATATTTTTTTTTATCCAAGATGGCGGGTGTATTTTTTTAAATAAGAATTCGACATTGTCAGCAATTGTGGAGGTTTGTTATCAATTGTTGAAGGTGGTGTTTACAAATATACCATCCAACTTTTGATTCATGATGGCGGATGTACATTTTGGTGATAAATCGACTTAGTTGTCAATTCATAAATCCAGAATAGTAGATGGTTATAACTTTCGACACCAAGTATGGTTTTTGATTGTGGTGTATATTATAGTATGGTAAAATATTTACATTTGTTATTACAGATGCCACGAATTCAGAAGTTTCGATAAAGCACAATAAAACCATACACGTAGCAGTAAACAAAAGTAATGAGACTTTGTATTTTGATTCAGAAATCACAAATCTACTCTGGAGTTTTGTTACAGACGTTGATATACGTGTGTTGGTAATTTATTTTATTTGATTTACCTTAGGTACTTACTAATGTTGTCTTTTTAGGGTTCCGTACCAAAATGGTAAAAAAGAACCCTTATGGTGAGACTAAGTCTGTCTGTCTGTCACACCAGGATATCTCAAGAACTGCTAATGCTATCAACTTGAAATTTAGAATAGTTTTAGATGACGTTTGCCCAACTATTTTGCAAACAAGAAAGAAATAAAAAAATATATACCTTTTTTGCAAAAGGGACTGAAAAATTTGAAATGGAGCTACTAGGGCATGTAGGGTATCATATGAAAGAGCGCTGTTTGCACCGTTCCCCTTATCTTCGAAGTTTGCATAGATAAAAATCTGAAATTATTCTATGTCATAGAAGTTTATGTAAAGATTACAGGAAAAATTAAACGATGTCTCTAAATAGTGTTTTTGAGAAATCATTAACATCATATATACGTACGGAACCCTCGGTGCGCGAGTCCGACTCGCTCTTGACCGGTTTTTTATTTTCAGGAGCAAGAATGCGCAATAAGAGAATATAAGCCAAAAGGCACAAAAATAATCGAGATGGATTTCCTTTTTGAGCAGCTAATCCTTGTAGGTAGCCACACTCCTCTTTTTGATTGCGGCGTAAAGTATAAATAAAGAAAAAACAAGGCTTAACAAGATGCTTATACTGTGAAAATTTAAAGACTGTAGCTTCATCAACCGTTTGGTTGTAAAACCAGTGTGATAGACGGACACGTGAGTGACAGCAATAGTGCTCCACTTGGACCCTTCGGGTACGGAACCCTAGAAAGAGCTGGCCTTCATTCTAAATTTGAACTTCTTTGAAACATGAAATTAAAATATACTTTTGACTACCTACTTTAGTTTTAATTTTTATGAAAAGTACTGAAATCGCGCCCCAGTTTCTGTAAATAAAATACTGTTTTGATAAGGCAATGATTATTTTTAAATATCACAACGAAAGTCTACGATAAACTCCCAGGCTAGTATTTGATTATGTAATGCTCCAACATTTGCCAGCTAAAATAATTTTTACAAGTACCTACTTACATCTTTTCTAACTAATAGTAGCCTGGGGAATAATCGTAGGTGTTCCTTGTAATAGTAAAATGTTTAAGTTGTTAGTTATGTAAAAATATGGTATTTAATCCATATGGCCAGCGCTTGAAATTTTTGGGTACCTAACTACGCTACGTAATGGCTGATGAATTTTAAAAATACTAAAAACATAATTATCACGCAGATAGTACTTAGCCACAGTTACTAAAATTCGATTGCAAACTTACAACTAACTTTACTCAATCAATACCAGTAAAATTAAAAAAAATATACCTTCAAGTACCAAGATTAGTTAAGTTACGTATAAAATCGAGCGGTCAGTGGTTTCAATGTGTGCGTGCGCGTAATGTTGTTGTGTTGCGATTCAGATACCTAAACTCGAGCGAGTTCAAAATGTGATAGCGTCCTTAATTGTTTTTTCAAAGTTTGTATTTTATAGGAGTGGGGGATGTCAAAGTTTGTATAGAAGAATTTTAACTCTCAGTCCGGTTAACTCGAAACTCAGTATTTATACTTAAAACAAAAAATATAGAATAACGTGTATCAGGGTTTATTAAAAATCTACCCATAACGGGGTGAAAAGGAAACCATGACTCGACTGGTAACACACAGCTCAAACCACTAAACGGATTGGGTTCAAATTTGGCACATAGCTTATTATGACGTAAACATCCGCTAAGTAGGGGTTTTTGAAAATTCGACCTTAAAGGGGGTGAAAGGGGGGATTTTTTTTGCATGAATAATCTTATTCCTTGTGTTAATAAACCTGAAACTTGACACGAATACTAACCTAAGTAAATTATAAAGTTAGTAATTTTTAGATTTTTTATAGGGGGATTGGGGGATGTTAAAGTTTGTATGGAAGAATTTTAACGTGCGGTCCGATTAACTCGAAACTCAGTACTTATACTCAAAAACAAAAATGAAAGAATAAAATTAATTAATAAATTAATTTATTATTTATTTGACGGCACGGTTGGTGCAGTGGTTAAGCGATTGACTGCTCCGCTGCGTGTCGCGGGTTCGATTCCCGCACGAAACAAATATTTGTATGACCTACAAGTAGTTGTTCCGGGTCTGGCTGTTTGTGTATGTGAGTTTAAATGTTTGTAAACGCACCCACGATACAGGGGAAATTCCTAATGTGGGGCAACGTTTCTTAAAAAAAAAAAAAAATGTATCAGCTTTTTTTTAATCTTTACCGAACGGGATGAAAAGGGGTTGTCAATTTTACAAGGGAGGATTTTACTGCGTGGCTTGATTAACTTGAAAATTGGCATTAATACTTAGCAACAAAAATTAAGAATAACATGTAACAGAGTTTTTCGGAAATTTACCCCTGACGGGGTGAAAAGGGGTAGTCAATTTGACAAGGGAGGATTTTACTGCGTGGCTTGATCACCTCTAAACTATGACGTAGGCATCTGCTAAGAAGGGGTTTTTGGGTATTTGACCTTTTAAGGGGTAAAAAGGGGGATTTCGTTTCTATGAAAAATCTTATTCCTTGTGTTAATAAACCTGAAACTTCATTTTTGTGTTTTTAAACTACCCCCTAAAGGGGGATTGGGGCATGTCAAAGTTTGCATAGATGAATTTTAACGCGCGGTCCGATTAACTCGAAACTCAGTATCTATACTTATAACCAAAAATAAAGAATAAAATGTATAAGCTTTTTTTTTAAATCTTTCCCTAACGGGATGAAAAGGGGTTGTCAATTTTACAAGGGAGTACTTTACTGCGTGGCTTGATTAACTTGAAAATTGGTATTAATACTTAGCAACGAAAATTAAGAATAACATGTATAAGAGTTTTTCGAAAATTGTCCCCTGACGGGATGAAAAGGGGTAGTCAATTTGACAAGGGAGGATTTTACTGCGTGGCTTGATTACCTCTAAATTATGACGTAGGTATCTGCTAAGAAGGGGTTTTTGGGAATTTGACCTTTAAAGGGGTGAAAAGGGGGGGTTTCGTTTGTATGAACAATCTTATTCCTTGAGTTAATAAACTTGAAACTTGGCACGAATACCAACCTAAGTAAATTATAAAGTTAGTAATTTTTTGTTTTTTTATAGGGGGATTGGGGGATGTTAAAGTTTGTATGGAAGAATTTTAACGTGTGGTCCGATTTACTCGAGACTCGATATTTTATATATACCTAATGCTCACAGAATATAAAGCCTTACATGTTTTTGGGTTTATTTAAATGTTTTCATTACGGGGTGTAGAAGTTAACGCCTGCGTGGTTCGGCACTAACTTCTGGGTTGGTTGATAATTTGTTAAATATGGTGGATTTGGTATTAAGTTAGACTGGTAATGGTTTGGTTGTTGGTTTACGATCACTGATTTAATGATACGAAATAATATGGTTAAAAGTTATATTGAATACTATAGGTTATTACAATATTATCAAATGGTAAATCTAAGCTAAATTAGCACTAAAATGATTTGATTTGGTTTGGTTTGAGTTACGCGGTTGGTGGTCGAATACGTACTAACTGGTACTAGTTGCGATACATGCATTTATGGAAATGCATGCAGGCAAAAGTGCTGAGCTGTTCGGTCGCAAATATTGTACCGAACATATTCCCGGCACGAGATGAGATAAGAGAAGAATAAAGTTATCATCAAATCACCTTGGTTAAATAATACTACATGTCAAATGGTAAACAAAAGTAACGTAACATAACATGGTAAACTTATGTAATGTAATTATAAAATGGTAATCAAAAGTAAAATCTTATAAATGGTAAACTAAAGTAAATAATTTTAAAATGGTAAATAAAGTAAAGTATTATAAATGGTAAACTTAGGTAAATAATTATAAAATGGTAAACGGTTGTCCTTAAAAAACATACATTTTTATACTAATGAGTCTTCAACTGTAAGCACACGTTCTTTTCGCACTATGGGCAACGTAGCCCTTTCCTTTGTACCCGCACTACGCATAGCACTGGGCCACCGTCTGGCGAAATATGCACTTAAACTTATCGGTTCACTCTCACTTTGCTGACGGTCAACAGTACTCTGCTTTCGCGCTTGCACTTCACTATTCACCCTGTTTGACTCCGATGTAGTCGCCACAGACTCCTGTCTGTGGTGAGGCTCCGCCCGGCTGGCTCCAGGATGCGGGCAGCATCTCACTCTTCTCCAGACCCAGACTGCTGCCGCGCATAGGACAACCCCCAGGAGTATGTACATGACGGTGTACTGGTGAATGTCATGACCTGATATATCATCGACCTCAGCTTTGGTGGATTTCAGTGTTTTGATCTGTTCTCCAAGGATGGATATAGATCTATTCAAACTGATGTCCTCTGGTAATGCTGTTTCCGCTGGTATTTTAATGTTCACAATATGGTTGATCTGGTCTAGCTCTGGTACGAGCATATTTGGTGAAAAATTTAGTTGGTTGGATTGTTGTTGTAAAGAATACAGCATGAAATCTTTACTTTTAACGATGCAGTTCTGTGTCATGCTAATGACCCCTGCTCGAGTCAGCTGGCGAACGGTAACTTGATCGTCGCATATGATTTTAATAGAATAAGTGTCACAGCAAAAATATAGTTATTGTGACGTTGAGTGTAACTCTACCCATCTATTTTTGCACACTGTTCTTTCTGTTTTGCACATTTGGTTTATTGGACTTATTTCGCAAAAGTTTTCGTCATTTTTCAAATTTAGGATAGGTTTAAAGAGCTCACACATGAAGGATTCTCCGTGATACAGGCATGTGTCAAGTTCATGTATGGTTGGTACGAAGTACGCGTCCTTTTTTAGGTTCACTGCGACGTATTCCGATGTTGGTGTTATACTGGTCATACTGTAATTGGTTTGTTGCGGAACTGGTAATGTCCTATATAATTGAAAACTTTCTCTTGCTATGAGTGGGAATGTAATTTCGAAGATAATATATTTTTCGCTAACCCGAGCTTTTGTTCTCAGTAGTTTGTAGATGTGCTGAAGATCTGTCTCTATGTTTTCGATGGGTAGGCCTAAATCTTGAGGCATTTGCCCATAGATAATTTGTAGCTCTCGTTTGAGCTGCGCTGGGGTCAGTAGATGCAGACTGATTTGACCATGGTAGATTTCCGAGATAGTATCTATCAAAGTATTCTGTATCTGTTTCAAATTTTGCATCATATTGATGGTAGCTATAGAGATTAATGTGAAGTCCTGTTGTGTTGTCATCACATCGATTTCTTGTTGCAGCTTGTTATTAGCTTTGTCCAAAGCATTTAAATGCTTATTTATGGTTTTGTGTTGCTTTGCTATTATGTCTTCAGTTCTTTGTAGTATGTTGTGCTCTGCTTCGACGATAGATGTCAAGTTTCTCCATAACTGACCTTGGTGTTTTTGATTACGGTGCACAAGTTCAATGTCCTGCCTGTATTTTTCTGCGAAACTTTGGTCTAATACTCCGAACAATGAGTTTGCAATTGAGCCGACAGCGTTGATAAGGCCGCGTCGTGTCCGTAAGCGCTCGCCGTAATGCTGACTAAGCAACAGCTGGTTGTAGTATTGCAGTTCATTGTAGTCGTGACGTATTTGTAGCAGTATCATATGACAGTGACTTGATTCCATGATTGTTTCACATGTTTTGTCAAGATAGTTTGTAAAGTCATTGATGGCTTTGTCTCCTTGCCAGTATGGTGACATGTTAAAATATGTGACTAGCTATCCCGAATCAATTGTACTTTCCCTACGTTGTCAAAGTACAATGTTTTGTTGGTATCAAATTGCGTAATATTGTATGTATGAAGCTGTTGTTGGTAATATTATACTTAAGAACATTAACAATGCCAGTGCAATGTTTACTAGCTTGGGATAGGTACTGGTCGTTCCGGTGTTTGGTTGCGGGTGATTGCGTGGTTCGATTTCGGCTCTGGTAGTGGTAGTACGTTGTAGTTGTAGTGGTTTGCCTTTCTGGATTTCTGGTATGGTTGGTTCAGTTTGGTCTATAGGTAAAACTGATAGTTTAACTATAGGGCGCTTCATGTAGCTATTTTTGGTTTTTAAAGTCACTACTCTGACAAGTTCATCTTTTCCTGGATGGACTTCCATCACACGACCCATTGGCCATTTCCCTGCTGGTAAGTTATCGTCATGTATCATTACTAGATCACCCACCTTGACGTTCTTCTGGTATTTCATCCACTTGTTTTTGGTTGATAGTTGGGTTAAGTACTCTGTTTTCCATCTTTTCCATAAATCTTCAAATAATTTTGACACTAGATGCCACCTGGTTCTGGCGTCATCTGTTGTGTCAATTATAGTTAAACCTGGTCGTGCTGATAGGAAATGGGCTGGTGTAAGGAAATTGAAATCCTCCGGGTCTTCTGATAACGCACAAAGTGGTCGTGAATTGAGGCAAGCTTCTAGTTTTGATAACAATGTGGTGTATTCTTCAAAAGTAAGTTTTTGTTGTCCAATCACGCGTTTGAGGTGGTGTTTGAGACTCCCCACGGCTCTTTCCCAAAGTCCTCCCGCATGAGGCCAAGAAGGTGCGTTGAAATGCCATTCGATTTGTAGTTCTGTTATCTCTTTAAAGAATGACTCTTTGAAAACATTTTGAAGATGGTTGTATTCTTCTTGCAGCATTCTGTTAGCTCCCACAAAATTGGTTCCATTGTCGCTATAGATGTGACGTGGAGCTCCGCGTCGTGCTGCCATTCTTTGTATTGCGGCTCAGAAAGTTGAGCTGGTTAAATCTGAGACGAGTTCTAGATGCACAGCTTTCGTCACCATACATACGAAAAGCGCTATGTAGCCTTTGGTAGTTTTAATCCCACGCCCTTTGTTTGCTTTCACTTCCACAAAGCCTGTGTAGTCGACACCACAATGGTAGAAGGCACTTTCAGGGTTCACTCTGGATGATGGTAGATCACCCATGAGCTGATATTGTTGGATAGGCTCTTGCTTCTTGCATGTAACACACTGTCGTATAACTTTCTTTGTCGCTGTATATCCGCTGATTATCCAATAATTTTGTCGAATGTTTGATAAAGTAAGGCGCGCTCCACCGTGGTAGGTTAGCTCATGAGCGTATAGAATTATTAGTGTGGTAATTCGATGGTTGTGTGGTAGTATGATTGGGTGTTTCATCTCTGAGCTTATTTGTGCGTTTCTTAATCGGCCCCCTACTCTCAAAATACCATCTCGGTCTAGGATAGGGTGTAATGGTAAAAGTTTACTTTTCGAATGCACGTTTCCATTCTTAAGTAAACAATTGACGTCACTGGCAAACTCCATATGTTGTATATTTTTAATAATCAGCAGTTTTGCTCGACGGAGTTCATGTAATGTGAGATAAGGTTGACGGCCTGCCTTTGCAGTAGGTAGTCGTAGTATCCATGCAAAAACGCGTACGATTTTTGCGAAGGAATTCAGTTTGTTTAGTAAATGGTAGATTATGTTTGGTATGGTCATGGTTGCTTCCTGGTGTTTTTCCACGACTACTGCGTTAGACTGTCTTATCTCTAAGCTAGTTTCGTAGGTAGGTTGAGGTATGTCATGGTTTTGGTATGATTGAATCCATGATGGCCCCTGCCACCATAGATCATGGTTTTTTAATTGTTTGGTTCTCAATCCACGGCTGGCGCAGTCAGCTGGATTTTCAATGGTTTTGACATAACTCCATTTTTCTTTTGGTATTATTTTGTTGATCGCTTTCACGCGATTTGATACAAATGGTTTCCATCTCGCTGGATCTCCTTGAATCCATCCTAACACTGCTGTTGAATCACTCCAGCAAAATATTTCTTGGTTATATGACTCCAAACAAGTCTGAACTTTTTGCATCAGTTGTGATAATTGTTGGGCACCCATTAACTCCAACCTTGGTATTGATATGTCTTTACTAACGGGCACTAATCTTGCCTTTGCTGTGACAAGAGTTACATCGTTAGAATTATTTTGGTTGCTGACTTTGCAATATATAACAGCGGCATACGCCTTGTTCGACGCATCACAGAATCCGTGTAATTGCAAGTTATTGTTTTTCTTAATTCCAAGCCATCGTTTTACTTGTATGGTATTGATGTCTTTTAGTTCTCCCCTTAAGTTTAGCCACTTGATCTTGATATCTTCTGGTAGCGCGTCATCCCAATTAAGATTTGATGACCAGACGCTTTGGAATAGCATCTTCATGGTGATAGTTAATGGTGTAAGCCAGCCTAATGGGTCGTATATTTTCGATATGTCGGAGAGAAGCGACCTTTTGGTTAGTTTTGATAATGATACTGGCTCTAGTTTCGAGTCAAAGATGAATTTGTCCTGTTGCGGATTCCATCCAAGCCCCAATGTCTTCGTTGAGTCTGACTGTTTAAACTCGTAGATTTGCTGGTTCCACAATTCCTTTTCTAAGTCAGCGAGTAATTTCGGTTCATTTGTGGCCCATTTTCGTAAATTAAAGCCACCCTTGTTGAGTAGTTTTATTAGGTCTGATTTTAGCTGTTTTGCTTGTTCTATTGAATTTGCTCCGCCACAGTAGTCATCCATATAGAAGCACTCTTCTAATGCTTTTGCTGCATCGGGAAAATTTTGTTTTTCCTCAGCAGCTAGTTGTTTTAGGCACATCATAGCCAAAAATGGTGCAGGCTTTGTACCGTAAGTTATGGTTGTAAGTTGGTATGTTTGAATAAGTTGGTATGGTGAGTCCCTCCATAGTATCTTCTGATACGACTGATCTTCAGGATGTACCATTATCTGTCGATACATTTTCTCGATATCACCAGTGTAAACGAACTGATACTGTCTCCATTTTAAAATCAGCTCCTGCAGATCTTGTTGTAGGTTGGGACCTCGGTACATGACGTCATTCAAGCTAAGTCCTGATAATGGTCTAGCAGACGCGTTGAACACAACACGCAACTTAGTAGTGGTTGACTCAGCACGAGTGACGCAGTGGTGTGGTAGGTAGCACTCGGGTTTCGTACTTGTTGCTGACGGCATCATATGGTTTAAATTAAAATACTCGTTCATAAACTTTGTGTATTCTGTTTTCAATTCTGAATCTTTCTGTAACTTTTTCTCTAAGCTACGAAACTGTGCCAATGCTAATGGTTTAGTAGATCCTAGTTGTTCCTTGGTTTCTGGTTTGAACGGCAGTCGGACTTGATATCTCCCATTTTCTAGTCTCTCTGTTGTTGACAGAAAATATTGCAGACATTCATGATCTTCGGTAGACATGTCAATCTGTTGGTTGATGTCTTCATTTTCCCAAAATCTGCGTAAGTCGTCCGTATTGTGAAGAACGACGTTACACCTGTATCGTGGTGTCATTGTCCCACAAAGCAACCATCCTAATTGCGTTTGTTGGGCTATTGGTTGATCTTTGCTATTGCCCCTCAAAAGGCCACCTAAAGCTATCTTGCAGTATACATCTGCTCCAAGCAGTAGGTCCACTGGTCGACTGATATTAAATCCTGGGTCTGCCAAATTAATGTTTTGTATGTGAGGCCAAGTTGGTTTACTGAATGATTTATCTGGTAAACTTTTGATTAGGTTATTCATTATAAGGACCTCACCTTCTAAGGCGAACTCACTATGTATTGATTTAATTCGGATGGTTATAACTCCCTTGCAGCTGTTTTCTTTTTCTCCTACGCCGAATATGGTTCCTTTGCAAGGCTTCCTTTGTAGTTTCAGAACTTGTGCCGCCTTCTCACTTATTAAAGAAATTTGGGAACCTTGGTCAATCAAAGCTCTCATGGTATGGTATGTGCCATTGTATCCTGGGACTTCCACTAAGGCCGTAGCTAAGAGTGTCTCGGAGATGTCATCCCAAGATACATGGGTTGAAGCTGCTGCTTGTTCATCATTGGTCACGCATGATGTCGCAAGTGTGTGCGCAGCCTTATGGTTTGGTTTTGCTGATGTGTTTGGCCTGTTTTTGGTAGACATTGCGTCATGCAATAATGAGTTATGTTTAGCGTTGCATTTGCGACATGTTTTATTAGAAAAACAAGGTTTATTTAAATGGTTGAATAGACAATTCGTGCAACAGTTTAGATGGTTGACAGTTTTTAGTTTTTGCTCATCCGACATTTGCAAAAATTGGGTACACGTCCATAACCCGTGGTCAGCATTACACAATGCGCAGGTGATTGATCGCGCCACATGTAACGATTTTATATTGTTTTTATTTGATGCCTTCTGGATATTATTTGAACTATAATATTTCTTCTGGTTTGCTTGATAATTTTGATGGTTTTGTGGTTGGGTGGTCATCTTTTGGTTATTTGATTCATGTTTACGCCGCGATGCTTCTAAGGCGGTAAACTTGGTTTCCAAGAAATCTAGGAATTCTTGGAGGACTGGTAGTTCCCTGGGATTCTTCACCGACTCGATGTATTCAGCGAATGATTCGCTGTCAAGTTTCTGTGATAACAAAAGTACCAACAGCGGATCCCAGGTGGTGATATCTAATCCTAGGTTCTGAATTGCGTGGAGACATTCTTTGGTCACGTCATGCAGTTTTTTGATCGCTCCAATGGTTTGTGTCTGCATGCTAGGAATATTTAGCAATATGTTGACGTGAGACGTGAAAATAAGTCTACTGTTGCCATATCTGTGGTTTAATATTTCCCAGCATACCTCGTAATTCTCTGAGCTAATCTGAAGATGGTGAATCAGACGCTCAGCTTCTCCTGCTACTTTGCTTTTTAAAAATTGCATTTTTTGTGCGTTTGATAACGATGGATTTTTGTGGATGGTTTCTGTAAATAGGTCTTTAAATGATGTCCATTGGTGGTAGTTGCCTTGGAATGTTGGAATATCCATCTGCGGGGTTGATTTGTCGCGATGAGAAACAGACCACATTTTCGAGTTGATGGTTTTCTTCAAATCGGTATACATTTTCTCATATCTGTTGAATTCCTCTTGGTACCAGACATCCTCATTCCCGTTTTCACCTTCTATATCCCAGTGCAGGCTATCGATAATAGCCCAACGACTTTGAAGTGACTTTAAAGCATCGTGGAACTCCCACTTGTTCTGTAGTTGATCGATTTCTATGGTCGCTACTGTTCTCATGAAAGCTCTAAAGTGGATAGTCTGCTTTTTTATCATTCCTTCTAATTTACTGTCTTCACTCGTATCCCTACGTTGCTGTTGCGGTGCCTGTGAATGAGATGAATCTCCTGCTTGCTTCAATGTCCCTGCCTCTGCCGGTGGCTGGTGAAGTTCTTGCTGTTTTGACAACAAGTGCTCCATGATTTTGGTAATTACCTGCTTGATCGACAAATAAACTTCCTCCGCCTTATCGAAACATTTTTTTGTGAAATACACATAGTTAAATTCAGCAACTTCACAGCACTTTCTATGGTTGCGCTGATATTCTCTCCAATAATTTTCTAATATCTCCAACTTCCGCTTGCAGTAATCTATGTTTTTACGCTCAGCTCCGTCTTTTTTGATGTTAGTTAGAAGTTTAACCAAGGAGTCGTAAATCTCCGTTTGGCTGACTGCTAACTGCTCCATTATTTTCACGGACAATTAAATATGCAAGTGAAAATAAAATGTGTAAAATGGTTTGGTCTGACCTTATATTCTCCTTACGCGACAGCTGCCCAATTTCTTCCAAATTGATATCACTGCCTACCTACTTCCCTACAAACTGATAAAACACTGGTTGCTAGGTCCCGGCGCACAAAAACTTCACTGTACTTCGCGAACCGAGGCCCTTAATGTTCGAAGGACCATGTAGAAGTTAACGCCTGCGTGGTTCGGCACTAACTTCTGGGTTGGTTGATAATTTGTTAAATATGGTGGATTTGGTATTAAGTTAGACTGGTAATGGTTTGGTTGTTGGTTTACGATCACTGATTTAATGATACGAAATAATATGGTTAAAAGTTATATTGAATACTATAGGTTATTACAATATTATCAAATGGTAAATCTAAGCTAAATTAGCACTAAAATGATTTGATTTGGTTTGGTTTGAGTTACGCGGTTGGTGGTCGAATACGTACTAACTGGTACTAGTTGCGATACATGCATTTATGGAAATGCATGCAGGCAAAAGTGCTGAGCTGTTCGGTCGCAAATATTGTACCGAACACGGGGCAAAAGGGGGTTGGTTATTAAGTTTTAGGGAAGGATTTTACTGCGCGTCTTGATATACTCCAAAGTAATTGAATAACACATGATTGATTATTTTTCAAAAATAAACTCGTTTTGGGGTGAATAAGGGGACACAGTTTATATCAAAATTATGTTTCCTTTGATCAATAAACTTGAAAATGAACTCGGATATTTTTTTAATAAATAAATTAAAGATCCATTTTCGAAAACAACCTTTTAGGGGGTGTTGAATATTGTGGGGGAATTTAATTCTATGGAAAGATTTTAACGCGCGGTTCGATTAACTTTCAAGTTACTCTCTCTCTACTCTACTCGGTATGTATATTTAAGATCGGAAATAAAAGAAAAGGAATAACAATCAACTCAGCCCATAGCAGTCCACTGCTGGACATAGGCCTCTCCCAGGCTGCGCCACAACACCCTGTCCTCCGCTTTCCGCATCCAGTCAGCCATATTAGGGATGTCCAAAAATGGGGTAGTCAATTTTACAAGGGAGGATTTTACTGTGTGGCTTTATTCACTCCAAATTATGACGTATGCATCAGCTAAGACGGGGTTTTTGGAATTTGATCTTTAAGGGGGTGAAAAGGGGGGATTTTGTGTGATAAATCTTATTCCTTGAGTTAATAAACCTGAAATTTGGCACGAATATTAACCTAAGTAAATTATAAAGTTTGACATTTTTGTTTTATTAAACTACCCCTAAAGGGCTTTTAATCTATAAACTTGAAATTTGGCCCGAATGCTTATTTACATGACATCACGCCTGCAATCCCCAAAGGGTTAGGCAGAGGTGTACCTATAGTACATCCACATTTCGCCAGTTTTGTTTGAGTCCCATGTAATACGGGGCGAGCCTATTGCCATCAACCGGGCACAAATTCAGACTCAGGGCTGCTACTGAGATATACCTTATGGAAAATACCAATAACACTGCCCAACCTGGGAATCGAACCCAGGACCTCATGCTCAGCAGTCGCGCTTGCGACCACTAGACCAACGAGGCAGTCATTACTTATTAGAAAATGAAAAAGAGAAAATACTTATTTATATAATTAATAAAGATCGTAATCATTAAGGCGGGCTTCTTCGAGCGCTGTAGGCATTTAACGCTTACCTCAGGCCCCGCAACGAGTAGCGATACGTAACAAGTTACGATGCGCGGAAAACACGCGCCAATCGTACCGCTCAGAGTTCACGAACTCGAGTAGGTACTAAGTTGCGTCACAAAATAGAGCATTGAGTAGATCAACCTGAATTCTCATCTTCTTAGTGTATCGATGGCAATTATAATTTAAATTTCCTGTTTGGCCCAAAACAGAATTGATTAGTTTATTTTATTTTATTTTTCTAATAAGTATTTCTGGAACGGCGCGCGGCATAAGCTGGCAGAAATCGTCACACAAAAAAACGATCATATATCAGAAATCGTCACAGATCCTCTCGATAGAAAGAGAGAGAAAAAGTGTGAATTTGGTCAAAATGTAAATCCAAGATGGCGGCTACGAAAATGTTAAAATTTTTCATCATCGGTATAATTTTCATAGTTTTCGAGGGTGCTAAAGCCGATAGTGAGGTCAAAATGTAAATCCAAGATGGCGGCCACGAAAATGTTCCAATTTTCATCATGGGTATCGTTGTCATAGTTTTCGAGGGTGCTAAAGCCGATAGTGAGGTCAAAATGTAAATCCAAGATGGCGGCCATGAAAATGTTCCAATTTTTCATCATGGGTATCGTTGTCATAGTTTTCGAGGGTGCTAAAGCCGATAGTGAGGTCAAAATGTAAATCCAAGATGGCGGCTTCGAAAATGTTCCAATTTTTAGTCATGGGTATCAATTTCATAGTTTTCGAGAGTGCCAAAGCCGATAGTGAGGTCAAAATGTAAATCCAAGATGGCGGCTACGAAAATGTTCTAATTTGCATCATGGGTATCATTTTCATAGTTTACGAGGGTGCTAAAGCCGATAGTGAGGTCAAAATGTAAATCCGAGCGCATCAAAAGATGAAAAACCTTTATTTTGGAATTAGTGATATAGGTATTTTCATATTTCAAAGTATGACGGCCGACAAATATCACATTTTTTACGACCTTAATTATGGTATAAGTTTTATTGTTCAAAGTATAACTCAAATGAAATGATAATTACACCATAACTTAGACGTATCTTTGCGATTTAATTGGATGCAGTAAAGTGCAAGTAATCGTAAATCGCACGGCCGAAATATCTAGATCGAAGTGTGAAATATGTAATAATTTTTTTTCAAAATTTTAATCCTGGTTTTCTACGAATAAAACACAACACAAAACGACGATTTTTCGAAGAACCCCGCCTTAATACTACACCATTTAAAAGAGGTGGAGGGGTTGCTAAAATTATTTTTAGAGGAAAGTACGAAATCCAAGCTAACGAAGTCGTGCGCGACGTCCTGACTAACTCATAATTGTACTGTACTCATTAATTGTGTGTTGTAAATATCGATTGTGAAGTGTTGTTAATATCGATTGTGTAGAGTTGTTGACTTGTAAATTATAATAATAATTTTATTTCAGAATAAGTTTACGTTCCATACATTGTAGGCGAACTCTAAGAATCGGTTTTTAAAAATTGGATCTTTAACTGGGTGAAAGGGGATTTAGATTGTATGAAAAATATATTTTTTGAGTTAATAAACTTGAATCATAGCGAGAATACGTTCTTAAATAACAAAGTTCGTCATAGCGTTAGCGTTTTTCAAAACTACCGGATACTAAAGGCTTTTAGGGAGTGTTTTTACTTTTTTTTTTTGGGTGGGAAATTATCAAATAACTTCTCCCGCTCTGGGCGGAGCGGGAGGGCGTGTCAGACTTTTACTGACTAAAACCCACCCGTGTTCCTTCCGTTGCCTGTGTGCCAGGGCCACGATATCCCTTTCGGACAAACTCGCAACCCCGGCAGGCATTGGTCCTAACGGACCCCGTCAGTTTGTGCTGACATCTCTTTGAGGCGCGCGTGGAACACAACGCGCCGTCGACCCGGGCCTGGTCCTTATCGGACGGCGAGCTACCCATCGCTCACCGTCCGCAGGCCCGCGCCTACGGTGGCCGGAAATCGGCTTGCGACTCCCGACGCCCGGGGCGTCTCCTGCGGCGACTAAGGGCGCGAGGGCGCGAACCTTGTCTCACCCTCACGCGTTCCGCCTCCTCCTTCGCTAGCATAACTGCTTCGCAGAAGGAGGTGACGGCCTCCCATGCACTCTCGCTCCGAACCATGGCCTGAACCAGGGCCGGACGCGAGAGATCGCCGCCGCCGATCGCCTCCGTGAGGACACGGCGGTGCTCCGCCCAAGCTGGGCAGACCTCCACCGTATGCTCCACCGTGTCCTCCGGGCCATCCACACAGTGGTGACACCCGGGCGTTTCCTCCCGCTTAATCCTAAACAGGAACCTCCCGAAACATCCATGTTCGGTGAGGACCTGCGTCAGGCGGAAGGTGAGGACGCCGTGGCGCCTCTCCAGCCACTCCTCAAAGAGGGGACTTATCGCCACAATTGTGGCGTGCCCAGCGCTGGGTTGCGACAATCGCACTCTCCATGTCGCCATGAGATCCCTCCGGAGTTCCGTCCGCTGTGCCGCGATTTCTTGCGGCAGCGGAGTTATGCCCCGAAGTTTCGCCTCTTCGCGCCACACCCAAATGTGCGCGAGGACTTTCGCCTCCAGATCCCATGGCGGTAGTCCGGCAAGGAGGCTCGCCGCCTCACGGGAGACCGTGCGGTATCCCCGTACCATCCTGATGGCCATGACCCTTTGGGACGCGTTCAACCGCTGCGCTGGTCGCAGCCTCAGAAAACGCGCCCACACCGGTGCCCCGTAAAGGGCCATGGACCGCACGATCCCCGCGTAGAGCCTCCGGAAGGAGGCGTTTGGACCCCCTAGATTGGGCAGGAGCCGCTTCAAAGCAGCCCCGGCCCGCTCCAGTCTGGGAGCCAAACGTCGAAAATGCTCCACGAAGTTCCACCGGCTGTCGAGGACGAGTCCCAGGTACTTCATCGTCGACTCGACGCCGATGTGAACCCCTCCCGCCGTTATCTGGGAACCCGATAGTGGCGCGTTCCGAGGACCAGAAAAACACATGGCCTCGGACTTGTGCAATGCCACCTCGAGTCCCAATTGCCGGATCCTATCGACGATTGTCGCAACCCCACGTGCCGCCAGTTCGGCCGCCGCCTGATGCGAACTCCCTTGTGCCAAGACTAGCGTGTCGTCAGCGTAGCAGACTACGCTGACGCCACTAGGGAGGTCGGCGCGCAGCACCCAGTCGTACCCGATGTCCCACAGATGCGGCCCCAGGACCGATCCCTGTGGGACACCGCACGACATCTCTCGCCGGTTCCACTCTCCTTGGTGACCGGGGTAGATGACGGCCCTGTCCGTCAAATAGGCCTCGACCACGCGACAGAGGTAGGTCGGCATCCGGTGATACCGAAGTGCCTCCCCAATGCAACTCCAGGGCAGGGTATTAATGGCATTGGCGATGTCAAGAGACACCGCCAAGACAGCCCCACCCCGGGCAACAGCATCCCCCGTCGTGAGGGCTCGAACGCGCATGATGGCATCCACCGTGAGTGCCCCTTGCGGAAACCAAACTGGCTCTCCGCCAAATCCGGCCCCACCCGCACCAGCCGCCCGACAAGGCGGTCTGCAATTACTCTTTCAAAGAGCTTGCCCACCTTGTCGAGCAGCACAATGGGCCGATAAGCGGACGGAGAGTCCGCCGGGCGCCCTGGCTTCTTTATGAGGACCAGTTTCCCCGTCTTCCAACGAAGTGGGAACTGGCCCCTCTCCAAGCATGCGCTTAGGAGCCCCCTTAGTCGAGGCCCGAGAGCCTTTAAGGCCAGAACCCAGGCTTTTCCAGGCAAGCCATCGGGTCCTTTTTTTTTTTTTTTTTTTTTTTTTTGGGTGGGAAATCATCAAATAACTTCTCCCGCTCTGGGCGGAGCGGGAGGGCGTGTCAGACTTTTACTGACTAAAACCCACCCGTGTTCCTTCCGTTGCCTGTGTGCCAGGGCCACGATATCCCTTTCGGACAAACTCGCAACCCCGGCAGGCATTGGTCCTGACGGACCCCGTCAGTTTGTGCTGACATCTCTTTGAGGCGCGCGTGGAACACAACGCGCCGTCGACCCGGGCCTGGTCCTTATCGGACGGCGAGCTACCCATCGCTCACCGTCCGCAGGCCCGCGCCTACGGTGGCCGGAAATCGGCTTGCGACTCCCGACGCCCGGGGCGTCTCCTGCGGCGACTAGGGGCATGAGGGCGTGAACCTTGTCTCACCCTCACGCGTTCCGCCTCCTCCTTCGCTAGCATAACTGCTTCGCAGAAGGAGGTGACGGCCTCCCATGCACTCTCGCTCCGAACCATGGCCTGAACCAGGCCCGGACGCGAGAGATCGCCGCCGCCGATCGCCTCCGTGAGGACACGGCGGTGCTCCGCCCAAGCTGGGCAGACCTCCACCGTATGCTCCACCGTGTCCTCCGGGCGATCCACACAGTGGTGACACCCGGGCGTTTCCTCCCGCTTAATCCTAAACAGGAACCTCCCGAAACATCCATGTCCGGTGAGGACCTGCGTCAGGCGGAAGGTGAGGACGCCGTGGCGCCTCTCCAGCCACTCCTCAAAGAGGGGACTTATCGCCACAATTGTGGCGTGCCCAGCGCTGGGTTGCGACAATCGCACTCTCCATGTCGCCATGAGATCCCTCCGGAGCTCCGTCCGCTGTGCCGCAATTTCTTGCGGCAGCGGAGTTATGCCCCGGAGTTTCGCCTCTTCGCGCCACACCCAAATGTGCGCGAGGACTTTCGCCTCCAGATCCCATGGCGGCAATCCGGCAAGGAGGCTCGCCGCCTCACGGGAGACCGTGCGGTATCCCCGTACCATCCTGATGGCCATGACCCTTTGGGACGCGTTCAACCGCTGCGCTGGTCGCAGCCTCAGAGAACGCGCCCACACCGGTGCCCCGTAAAGGGCCATGGACCGCACGATCCCCGCGTAGAGCCTCCGGCAGGAGGCGTTTGGACCCCCTAGATTGGGCAGGAGCCGCTTCAAAGCAGCCCCGGCCCGCTCCAGTCTGGGAGCCAAACGTCGAAAATGCTCCACGAAGTTCCACCGGCTATCGAGGACGAGTCCCAGGTACTTCATCGTCGACTCGACGCCGATGTGAACCCCTCCCGCCGTTATCTGGGAACCCGACAGTGGCGCGTTCCGAGGACCATAAAAACACATGGCCTCGGACTTGTGCAATGCCACCTCGAGTCCCAATTGCCGGATCCTATCGACGATTGTCGCAACCCCACGTGCCGCCAGTTCGGCCGCCGCCTGATGCGAACTCCCTTGTGCCAGGACTAGCGTGTCGTCAGCGTAGCAGACTACGCTGACGCCACTAGGGAGGTCGGCGCGCAGCACCCAGTCGTACCCGATGTCCCACAGATGCGGCCCCAGGACCGATCCCTGTGGGACACCGCACGACATCTCTCGCCGGTTCCACTCTCCGTGGTGACCGGGGTAGATGACGGCCCTGTCCGTCAAATAGGCCTCGACCACACGACAGAGGTAGGTCGGCATCCGGTGATACCGAAGTGCCTCCCTAATGCAACTCCAGGGCAGGGTATTGAAGGCATTGGCGATGTCAAGAGACACCGCCAAGACGACCCCACCCCGGGCAACAGCATCCCCCGTCGTGAGGGCTCGAACGCGCATGATGGCATCCACCGTAGAGCGCCCCTTACGGAAACCAAACTGGCTCTCCGCCAAATCCGGCCCCACCCGCACCAGCCGCCCGACAAGGCGGTCTGCAATTACTCTTTCAAAGAGCTTGCCCACCTCGTCGAGCAGCACGATGGGCCGGTAAGCGGACGGAGAGTCCGCCGGGCGCCCTGGTTTCTTTATGAGGACCAGTTTCCCCGTCTTCCAACGAAGTGGAAACTGGCCCCTCTCCAAGCATGCGCTTAGGAGCCCCCTTAGTCGAGGCCCGAGAGCCTCTAAAGCCAGAACCCAGGCTTTTCCAGGCAAGCCATCGGGTCCTGGGGCGGTATTCTTGGCATTCAGCCTACGTACCGCCACTCTCAGATCTACCTCGGTCACCTCTGGAGCATCGTCGTCGTCGGTGTGGTCCGCATCTGGCACCGCAGGAGGCGGAGCCATGGGCGGGGGAGTATGTTCCCCTCGCGAAGGGAACAGAGCGCTCACCACGTCCTCCACGAGCTGGGGCCGGAGACTCTGCGTCAGCGGGGGGGCCCATGGGCGGAGTTTATCTCGCACCCATTTGTAGGGGCGTCCCCACGGGTCTCTGTTGAGAGTCTCCAGCGTCTCCTCGCGGGCCAGTCCTCTGGCCCGCTGGATCTCTGCTCGGAGGGCAGTCTTCGCTGCTCTGTACCCCTCGTATAGCTCCGCCTGAATGGCTTCCGTATCCGGAGGGCGGACACGGAGCCTGCGGTGCCTGGAGTACCGGTGGCGCGCAGCAACGCACGCCTCGCGTAAAGCGGTCAGCTCACGCGACCACCAGTACACCTGGCGCCGGGCACGTCCGGGCTGGACCCGGGGCATTGCCACGTCACATATTTCGGACATGGCCTCCCGGAACCACTCCGCCTCGTCATTGATGTCGGCAGGCCTGTCCGGTGATGACACCCAGGCCTGCACGATCGTGGCTTCCAGGAGAAGCTCCCGGTCCAGCTGCTTCAGCGCCCACCGCGGACCACTCGGGGTCTGTCGGACCGGCGCGCCCGAGGTCTGGGCGGAGACGTCAAACCGGATGTACCGGTGATCGGAATAGGTCTCCACCCCCTCCATGACGCGCCAGTCGATGACACGCGGTGACAGAGCGGGGCTGGCGAACGAGATGTCCACCACTGATTCACCCCGCATCCGCACACACGTGGGGACAGAACCCCGGTTTAGGACGACCAGGCCTGTCTCCAGAGCCCAGTCCTCCACCATCCTGCCCCGTGTGTCCGTATACCGGGAACCCCAAGCCACGTTCTTGGCATTGAAGTCCCCGAGGACGATCACTGGGAGGGGATGGTACCCGACGACGACGATTCTTAACTCCCCAAGGGAGTTGTGGAACTCGGCGAGAGTTCGGTTCGGGGAGAAGTATACTCCCACCACGACAATCTCCCCGAACCGTGCTGCCACGCAACCCCCTCCCCTCTTGACGGCCTCAAGGGACGGGGTACCGGCGGCGGCCGATGAAATAATGGTCACTGAGCCGCTCAGGTCCTCCACCCAGTCGTCCCTGTGCGGGACAAAGTACGGCTCAGCGACCACGGCGATGTTAATCGTCCACTGCGCCATGCTCTGGAGCAAGAGATCCTGAGCGGCGGCGCAGTGGTTGATGTTCGCCTGGAGGAGACGTAATGGGGCCATTTACTGGCACTCCATTTCAGCCCCCTCCTGGGCCCCCTGTGAAGGCCCTGCCGCGGTGGTAGCGGCGGCAGCGACGACGGTGGTGGCGGCAACGGCGGCGGCGATAGTGGCGGCTGCGGCGGTGACGGCGGTGGCGGAGGGCTTGCCTCTGCCCCTGGGTTTGGGGGGGGGAGCGCAGGCCTTGCCCCCAGCCCGGTGATCGGCCGGCTTGCCAGCCGCCGCACAAGCAAAACAGTGCGGCGTGGCATTACAAGAACCGGCCTTGTGACCGGGCTGACCACAGCGGAAACAGTGATCGCTGCGGTCCACCTCCGAGGTGCAACATGCTCCCACGTGGTTACCCACCCGGCAGCGGAAGCACCTCAGAGGTCTGGGTTCCAGCAGTTTAACCTGCGCGGATACCCAGCCCACCCGGAGCCTTCGGCCCTCCCCGGCTATCTTTTGGGCCGCCGACACGGGGCAGCTCACCGTAACGGTTTGCATACCCGTGTTATCAGGACGGATGGTGCCCGCCCTCACCTGCTCGGCAGAGCACCCTCCAGTCCTAGCCACGGCGGCCACAACTTCTTCCGCCGTCACGCAGTCATCCAGGCCCAAAATGCGCATGTCAGCGCACTTAGTAGGCCTGGACACCCGGGCCTCTTCCGCGTTTAAGGACGCCCTGAGCCTTTCGGCAAGAGCGTCAGCGGTAGGGCCGCTGGCCGCCCCGGGGATCTCCAGCATCCGGGCCCCCGTCGCAGTGACCTTCATTCGGAAGCCATCGGCGACGCCGATCTCCTCCAGGTTCACTGCCGCCCACGCCTTAGCGAGCACCTCACGGTAGGTCACGCCCTTCTTCTCCGCTTCCGGCTGTAGTGTGATCACTACAGCTGCGGACTTTGGGGCGCGGAGCCTAGCCGCGGCGCTTCGCTTCTTGCGCCGTTGCCGCCTCTCCTTTTTATTGGCCGCCCTTTTGGCCTTAGCCGCCTTCTTTTTCTCCCCGGCTACTTGCCATTCGGCGTCGGCCGGAGAGGAATTAGAAGGCTGGGGGGGGGGCGACCGTCCTGCCGCAGTGGCTGGGGCCCTTGCCTTCTGAGTCACCGCCACCTGTGCAGCCGTCCCGTCCTTCTTGGGCTTAGGCTGCGCCAATCTGGCCGATTTGGCCAGAGGCGTGGGCTTGGCTGCAGGCTTGGCCGCAGGCTTGGCCGCGGCAGCCACGGTGGCCGCAAAGGTGGCCGGTCTGCTCGCCGCTAGCGGGGGGCGCAAGACAATGCCCTCAAGTACGGAGAACCGGCTGTTGAAGGCAGCCAGCTCTTGCCGCACCAGGGACAAAACCCGGTCCTCCGCCGGCAAGGGCACACCCTGCCCTTGCTGCACTGCTCCATGCGGCACCTCCGGAGGGCCAGCTTTTCGAAGCCGGGCCAGGTCCGCTCGGAGCTCCTCGTTCTCCTTTCGGAGAAGCTCCATAGCGGCTGTCAGGCGGCCGACCTCCGCCCGCATCTCGGACATTTCGTCCGACGTAAGCCCGGCCTGAAGGGCCCTCGCTGCCGCCATAATGGAGGCCGTAGCAGCGGGTACGACCTTGTCTTTGGAGGCTTGTATCCTCTTCAAGGCCACACCCCTGATCGCTGCTACCACGACCTGCTCAAAACTGCTGGCGACTCGCTCCGCCTTGGAGCCGCCAGCGGCGTCCGGCTCACCACCTGAGGTGTCAGAGGGCCCCTCCATTGGCAGCCTCTCGGCTCCCTGGGCCGGCTCGGCTGGGCTAGCTCGCCTGGGCTCGCTGGCTCGCTGGCCGGCATCCTGGGTGGTGAGCCCTCTGCCCCCACCCCGTCCTTGGACCCCGCCCCGCCGGCCAATTTTCCTCCGGCCCGAGTTCAGCCCCCCATCAGAGGACGACCCCTGGCCGTCCCCTGGCTTGGAGCGCTTCTTTTTGAGGAACTTTGCAGCCCCCACCTCCACGAGCTCCGGGCTCTTAAAAGAGCCCTTCGCGCCAGATGCATCGTCGGACTCCGACCCTGCATCACTCCCTTCCTCTACGGCAACCGGAGTAGCCGGGCGCACAAATTGTGCTCGCGCCTTTGGCACTCTTTGTGCGTTTTGTTTCGGTGCCGAGGACGTACTGGGAATAGAACCCAGCGACTCCTCAACACCGGTAGGTGAGCCACCCTGGCTCAATGCGTCCCCGAAGGACGGGTAAAAATCCGAATTGGATATTGGGCGTTCATTGTCCCCCCCAGAATACGAGGGACTGACCGAGCTCTGCTCGGTGAGGGATTCTCCTACTGCGGAGCAGCAGGTACCCTCCTGGGGTAGTTTGTTTTTATGACTCGCTTCCATATTTTTGCTGAACACAGCTTTGCCTTTTTTATGGGGTGGGGTCCCCAGACCACTCCTTCACCTCAGTCATGTCTGATGAGCAGACACGTACTAGAGGTGAACCACTCTTCCCACTCTCCAACGATGAGGAGAGAAACGCGCGCCGTCCAGAACACCAACAACTGTTGAAGTCCTCAGACGGCGCGCCCCTCGCGGAAGTCAGATGACATTGACTCCGCCCCATGTCTCTCTTAGTCAGGTCTCTCACTTGAGGCCTTCCGGCATGAGTGGCTCTACCGGCAAAGCCCCCAAGATCATTGAGACACGCAAGCCCCACCACGACGACAACGTGGAGACACACTCGGTGGGGAGCCATCGGGTCCTGGGGCGGTATTCTTGGCATTCAGCCTACGTACCGCCACTCTCAGATCTACCTCGGTCACCTATGGAGCATCGTCGTCGCCGGTGTGGCCCGCATCTGGCACTGCAGGAGGCGAAGCCATGGGCGGGGGAGTATGTTCCCCTCGCGAAGGGAACAGAGCGCTCACCACGTCCTCCACGAGCTGGGGCCGGAGACTCTGCGTCAGCGGGGGAGCCCATGGGCGGAGTTTATCTCGCACCCATTTGTAGGGGCGTCCCCACGGGTCTCTGTTGAGAGTCTCCAGCGTCTCCTCGCGGGCCAGTCCTCTGGCCCGCTGAAGGATGTCGGCCTGACAAGTTAACTACAGACAGACCAGACTTTCCACTGTGACATACCAAGCTCACGTGCTACGATGTTTGTCGATATGTTGGGGTTGTCAATAAAACGTTAAAGAATCAGCTCCTCGCCCTCAGCCGTGTATCTCCGGGAACGACCAGTGTCAATTTGCCTGCTTCTTTGGACGCTACCTGCCTGACGATAAGTCGGAACTTTTTTTTCCCGATCGTACATATATTATGTATGCTTAGTCCATGAGTCAAGGTTTAGAAAAGCGGAGTTCAATTAAAGACGACACGGATTTTTAAAATGCCTTAATTACGACTTACAAAGCAATAAATTAACACACAAAAAAAAAACAGCTTTATTGCTTTGCAATCAGCTTACTTATAAGGAATTTTGCAACACTGAAAATCAAATATTTTCATAATAAACCCTTTTTTTTTGTAAAAAAAAGTGCCAAAAAAGGACTTTCTATGTTCTATCACATGTTATCATCTAATTAACAATAATTAAACAAACTGTACTCTACAATATAATGTTTAGTATCAGGTAATCATCAAATAGTTTTGCGCCTCGTGTCGGCCATCGAATTCGCTCAGTGTTTATTTTGTTGTTTGTCGCCAAATAAAATACGTTAGAGTTGTGCAAAAGTGGCGTGGACTGCGCGAACCAGTGCATACGAGGGGCTAATTGGGCCTGCCTAACTGACTTTCCCGTCCAAGCTAATCGGGTGAAATGTTTCCATATCTTATATGGATCTGCTGAATAGTGGCGCTTGAATTATATACCGTGTGTGTCAATTATAATAATATTTTGCACAGTGCAGTGCTATGCTAGTGCTCCAAAATTGTTTGTCTTTTGTGCGTGCGATTTTTATTTTTAGACATTTCGGGACGCAAGTGATGGACTCAGGTAGCGGTGACCCAACCGAACATTCCTTTTAGATTTTTACTTTGGGTTCGGTGCAACAAGTGGGCATTGTATTGTATTTTTTTGGCTAAAACTTGCTACTATCCCAAAAAACAGAAACCTTGGATGGAGACATTGGTGGCAGCAACATGAAACACCTTTTAGCGACGACATAGAAAAGCGTCAAGAAAGCAGTTTAACCCCACCAAAGGATTCAACATTCGGGATTCAGCGAAGCTGGACCTGAGCGAAACCTGGTGGCGACGTCATTAAAAGATGCCCCACCCATAGATAAATATAACCCGTATCTCCACTATTCCAATGCTTGAGGATGCATATCCGGTATGGCTCTAATAATCCCTCCATATCCCAAGGGCACGTCTTTCCCTACCATTATTGCGCCCCCCGGTCTACTGTTTGATATGCAATGGTTCCTGTGGTCCCATTAAACATGAGGCAGTCCCTGGAGGACTAGTGTGAATCTTTGGGTTCATTCGAGTGATCGAGTCTGGTTTAACCACGCCCTCAGCGTGGTTAATTAGAGATTAAACGAACTTACCTGTGAGTGAAGATCGATCCTAATTATATGAAGGCTTCGTCCGAAGAGATTAGCATTTTATACACATGTAGTAACGCTCAGTACACACCATTCCACACTATTTTGAGAATATTTTTTTGCATTTTTTTTTTTTGTGGGTAGATTATAGTTCACTTGAATCCTGCGCCCGCAATCCGTGTCATATAGTTTAGAGTTTAGCCCATTCACTTCATATTTTACGATCGATAAGGGTAGAGACTGAACGAGTGGGTGGGAGGGTTGCTAATCTCTTCGGACGAAACTTTCATATAATTAGGATCGAACTTCACTCACAGGTGAGTTCGTTTAATCTCTAATTATACTTCAGGCTTCGTCCTCGAGTTTAGCATTTTATACACATGTAAACTTTTAGAGATATGAATCGTAAAATATCATGTTATAACGAAAATACAAAAAATCTACTTCAATTACTGTAATTAAGAAACTAAAAGGTTTACTTGTTAATTGAATCATTCATAATAGCCATACCAAAACAATCATTAGATACATTCTTAACAGGTCTATTATAAAATTTTGCAAATGTTTGGGAGCTAGGGCTCCAACTACCAGATTTCCGAATTTGATCAATATTAATACCTAATCTTTGCGCAGCAGATGTGGCAGCATGCCGAGTGCTATGCGCAGTGAACGTGGAAGTATCAATTCCGCTTAAACTTAGGGTATGTTTTATCCATCTGGATAACGTTTGTGCACGTACTGACTTATGAGGCCTTTTAAAACTGGTAAATAAAGTATCCGTATTGATACGAAGTCCTTTAGTCATTTCGAGGTAATCGAGTAATGTTTTTGCTAGACAAATCTCTGGTTTTTTATCAAAAACCGGAATAACGAGCATGGGCTGAGATGCCCCAATTTTAGATGTTTTTATAAGGTCGGGAATTTTTATTTTTATTTCTTTTGGAAACTTTCAATATTACAAATTTTAATTTTTGATAACGTTTGCACCCTATGTGCAGTGACGAGAGCTAACAAAGTAATTAATTGTTGTGATTTTTTTTCAAGGCTTGTCTCCATTAGGGTACCAATGAGTGTGGAACGGCGCAGCACTAAAAAGCGAATGACACGGATTGCGGCCGCACGAATAAAGTGAACTAAAATAATCTACCCACAAAAATAAAAATAATTTTTTTTCAAAATATTGTGGAATGGTGTGTACTACGCGTTACTACATGTGTATAAAATGCTAATCTCGAGGACGAAGCCTGAATTACAATGGTGTATTTTATTAATTCATTCATTACCACGTAATCATCAAATTTACAATAATTAAAAGTGTAGGTACCTACTCTACATAATAATATAGTATTTAGTATCACAAGTAATCATCTCATGTACAATAATTAAAAAAAAGTATAGGCATAAAGAATTAGAAAAAAAAAATGGGTTTATTATTACAATATTCGATTTTCAGTGTTGCAAAATTCCTAATAAGTACGCAGATTGTAAAGCAAAAAAGAAGTTTTTTTTTAAATGTTAATTTATTGCGTAGGTAATTAAAGAATTTTAAAAATCCGTGTCGTCTTTAATTGAACTCCACTTTTGTAACCCTTGACTCTTGGGACTAAGCATACATAAGTACGATCGGGAAAAAAAAGTTCCCGAAGAATCCGGAATGTTGAATCCTTTGGCGGGGTTAAACTGCTTTCTTGATGCTTTTCTATGTCGCCGCTATGCTGTGTCTCATGTTGCTGCCGCCGATGTCTCAAAATCAAAATCATTTTTTTTATTTCACATAAACCTACATAGGCACTTATGAAACGTCAGAAGCTAGGTGCACGGTTCCAATTGGTCGTTTCCTATGGAGAAGAGCCGGCAAGAAACTCCACGGTTACTCTTTTAAAAGTGGGCTTTAACAATGTTTCCAAGTTACAGTGTTAATAGGTATGGGAGGACAGTGTAGGCCCGTCAACAAGTACCAAGTAGGTACTTATCAAAATAAAAGATAGTTTACAAAGCTACAGTCTATTAAGCCTACAACGTTCTCACATTCACAAATTAAAAAATAATCTATATAAAATAAAAGAATCTATATAAAATAAAAAGAATCTACATAAAATAAAAAGATTCTATATAAAAGCCATACTTACCGGATATGCATCCTCAAGCCAATGCTTGAGGATGCATATCCGGTAAGTATGGCTTTTATATAGAATCTTTTTCAATGAATTCTTTTTTTCTTTCAATGAATAGTGGAGATACGGGTTATATTTATCTATGGGTATATCTTTTAATGACGTCGCCACCAGGTTGCGCTCAGGTCCAGCTTCGCTGAATCCCGAATGTTGAATCCTTTGGTGGGGTTGAACTGCTTTCTTGACGCTTTTTCTATGTCGTCGCTAAAAGGTGTTTCATGTTGCTGCCACCAATGTCTCCATCCAAGGTTTCTATTTTTTGGTATAGTTGCAAGTTTTAGCCAAAAAAATACAATGACGGCCCACTTGTTGCCCCGAACCCAAAGTGAAAAATCTAAAAGGAATGTTCGGTTGGGTCACCGCTACATAATGCAAGCGCCACTATTCAGCAGATCCCCAAAAGATGTGGAAACATCTCACCCGATTAGCTTGGACGGGAGTCAGTTAGGCAGGCGCAATTAGCCCCTCGTATGCACTGGTTCGCGCAGTCCACGCCACTTTTGCACAACTCTAACGAATTTTATTTGGCGACAAACAACAAAATAAACACTGAGCGAATTCGATGGCCGACATGAGGCGCAAAACCATTTGATGATTACCTGTGATACTAAACATTATATTGTAGAGTACAGTTTGTTTAATTATTGTTAACTAGATGATAACGTGTGATAGAACCTAGAAAGTCCTTTTTTGGCACTGGGTTTTTTTCAAAAAAAAAAAGAAAAAAAATTCCTTATATGTACGCTGATTGCAAAGCAAAAAAGCAGTTTTTTTTTGTGTGAATTTATTGCTTTGAAAGTCGTAATTAAAGCATTTTTAAAATCCATGTCGTCTTTAATTGAACTCCACTTTTCTAAACCTCGACTCAAGGACTAAGCATACATAGGTATGTATGATCGGGGGAAAAAAGATCTAAAATACTTATAGTACAATAGTTATTGACTATACAAATTAACTCGCCAAACTTTCCAGTTTGATGGCGAGCTCTTAACGAAACTTATTACTCATCGGGAATAGTCAAAAAATAGTCCCGTTCGTCAACACTGTGACTAAATGGGCTTTTTTTCCCGATCGTCAACAGTGTTGACGACGAGGTGTTACTTATCGGGAATATTCGGTTTCAATCGTAAGCAATTAACGAAAAATCTGGCTCTCGGTTGCTGGTAACTATCCATGCCTGTTTGATGAAGCCATGAAAGTCCTCCTCCCTTTTACTACCTCATACCTATGTGAGGCCGGATTTTCTAATATGGTGATCATTCAAACTAAATACCGAAATTTTGACTTATCAAACTCACTGCGAGTGAAAGTAACTCGAGTAGAAATTGATGTCAAAACTGTAATGGCGAAACACAGGAAACAATTTCATCCTGCCCATTGAAATAACTTGTTTGATGTAGGTAATGTATAATAAAGTAATAAAAAAATTGTATTAAGTTTGATAGTTTTCAATTTTTATATCACCCTGGAGGGAATATGGAATGAAAATAAAAGTATTTATTTATTTATTTTCTCACCACAATAAATATACAGACATTATTAACATAAAGGTACATGAAAAGGCTTAAATTTACTGTGGGAGACTGGTGCCAAGCTAGGCTTTAAGGGCCTGTGTTTCAGGTCACCAGGTCTCCACCCTCTAGCAGTTAGAACATTTTAAAAAAAAGAGTGAGTTAACAATTTCAAATTAAGTCTGTTTCGCAACACAAAAGTTTGAGAAATAAAAAAATAAAAAATAATTATAGTATGATTTGGTGATGTGTTAGTATTGTTAGTAAACATTTGTAGTGAGAGCGTGAGTTTCGTGTGTGTATGTCTGAAAGTGCGTATGTGGGGGTGCGTGTAGGGGGTGTGGGTGAGGATTTATTGGTAGCATTTGGTCATTTGGTAGGTACATTAAGTCACGGTGGTAAGTAGTTTTCAGTGTCATCATAATTAAGTTCCAGGAGCCACGTGGTAAGCTTCTTTTTGCATTGTCCCTTATTGAGGTTAAATATGGATAAAATTCTATTGATATTGTTGTACAAAAATCGTCCCAGATAGCAGAAGCGGTTAGGAAAAACTGTCGAAAGGGGAGAATGAGTGCGACTTACGGGATTATATCGTCTCTTACCATGTGTAAATGAAGGGTGATAGGTGAGTAATGAATGTTGTTTTAGTAGAGTGTTCAGGTGGGAGGATTTGGCGTACTGTTAGGGTTTTTGATTGCTTATATAGGAGATATGTAGGGTAACGGTAAGGAAGAAAATTAGAGACTTTTAGGATAACTCTCTGGGCTCTTTCGAGTTCAAGGATAGTGGTTTTAGGTGCACCACCCCAAATCGTTATACAGTAACTTAACAATGACTGAACGAGGGCGAAGTAGAAAAAAAATATATAATAGCTGAGAAAGAGAAACAAATTAAATATCTCGACTTAGCACAGCTAGCACACGACGTTGTTGACATGTGGAATGTGAGGTCGGCTGTCATTGTGCCGATTGTCGTATCGGCCAATGGCCTGATGGCCGAAAGCCTCGATCAACATCTCTCGAGGCTCTCGTTAGGTGGTTAATAATAATAATAATATAATAATATATTTATTCAAAATTACAAGGTATAAAAATGTGTACAGTTTTGCTTAAATGTAAATTATATTCTTATGAATTACGTGCCTGAACTAGGTAATCCTGTGTTTCAGGCGAAAAGTACAAAGTAGAATAGTCTTATAAAATTAATAAATACCAAAAGATGACAATGGATAAATAAATTATAGTTATGTTGTGTAGCTTAAATCTTATTTTCTAAATTTGATAAATACTTATCGTTGGTTAGTATACATATTTACTTTAATACAGTTAATAAATTCTCTGTATCTTCGTAAGACATAGTTTGGAGAGCCTCCTTGAGAAATCTCTTGCAATTTGTGTAGTTCAGAGAGTAAATGTTTGCTTTCGAGTTTAGTCTATTATAGAGGAGAGGACCGAGGTACAGGTAAAATTTGGATACAAAAGCATGTTTTGTTGTATTTTGTGGGCAGACTATATCTTTACGTCTTTTATTAGAATTTTCAGTTCTGTAGGGTAGAGCTGTGTGTTGTTTTAATACAATACCCATTATAAATAGTTGCCGAACTGTTGATACTTCACAAGATTTGTATAGGAGGTTGGTAGGAAAAAGGAAAGGGCGGAAAGTAGACACTTTGAGGATCGCCCTCTGAGCTCTCTCGATGGTTAGTAACCTTGTTTTATCCGCTCCACCCCATGTGTTAATACAGTAAGTTAATATCGATTGACATAGAGCAAAGTAAACTTGTCTAACTATTTTTGGGTCAGCAATGTAGCGTAACTTTTTAAAAACAAATATCAACTTGCGAATTCTATTATTTAAAGCTTCTATATGTTGTTTGAACGAAAGTGTTTCATCTATTATAACACCAAGGTATTTTGTCATATTTGCCATTTTAATTTTGGGACAAACACATTGGTTATCTGTGGGAATTGCGCAATAATGAGCAAATAATGTTGTGGTCCTAGTTGATGTTTGCTTGCGCATCGAAAACTTTATGTAATTTGTCTTGTCTGCATTTAATGTTAGTGAATTACGTTGAAGCCATTTATTAACAACATTGAATCCGTGTTGCGCAAGCTTGTGGACATTTTCTTCTGAGTCAGCCGAAAAAAGAAGGGCAGTGTCGTCAGCATAAGAAATAATTTGGCCGTGATTTAGATTTAAATTACAAAGATCTTTTATATATATCAAAAATAGTGTAGGCCCTAAAATACTTCCTTGGGGAACACCGAAGGACGTGGTTTTCTCACAATCGCTGAGAACATTACCAATCCTTACACATTGGGTACGGTCCTCTAGATAGCTCTTAAATAGTTTCAACTGGGTGCCTCTGATACCTATGGCTTCAAGCCTGTGAAACAGGATAGGAATAGAAACCGTGTCAAAAGCTTTGGCTAGGTCCAGGAAGATTCCTACTGTGTGGTTGCCTTTATCAAGTTCTTGTGCTAGATAGTCAGTCAGATGGTGGGCGGCATCGTCTGTTGACATTTTAGGCCTAAAACCAAACTGCCGTTTAGATAAAATTAATTTATCCTCCAAGTATTTGTAAAGCCTTTTATTTATAATTTTTTCTAATATTTTAGACATAGAAGGCAGTAAGGAAATAGGTATATAATTTGTCACTTGATCTTTAGTGCCTGATTTATAAACCGGGACAACAACAGCTTTTTTTAGGCACTCGGGAAAAATACCTGTAGATAAAGATTTTTGGAAAATATAAGTTAATGGCGGCACCAAAATGTGCCTGAACTGTTTAACAATTTTATTTGATATGTTATCCCAGCCAACCGCACAGTCGTCCTTTAAACTCATAATTATCGTTTCTACTTCCGACTCGTCAGTGTCTAGCAACGCAAAGGATGATAAAATAGTGCTACACGGTGCTACATGGTGTGCTTGTTAGATATTGTGATTGGCCCTGAACTTTTTCAGCCAAACACTTTCCAACATTAACAAAAAAATGATTAGCAATGTTGGCAGATGTTAACTGTGATGAGTTTGCTTGTAATAAACCTGAAGATGACTGATTTTGTTTCGTGTTATACGTTACACTTTTAATAAAATTCCAGATTTTTTTACTATTAGTACCAGCCTTTTCTAGCGCAATTTTATCGTGGTTGCTTTTTACTTTTTTTAGGAGATCATTACAAAAGTTACGATATCGTTTATACGACTGTTGCAAATTAAATTATCTGGATTCGACTGGGCTTTCTTATGCAATTTATCTCTATTTTTCATACAGCGAATGAGTCCTGTCGAGACCCATGGTTTTATGTTGTAGTTTTTGTTATTTAGCCGAGATATGACCGTGTTCTTTTGAATTGCACGTTGTACATTTTTGATTATGTACAACATACAAAACTGCGGATCAGCGGAAAAGTAGACTGGGTCAAAGTCGATATTACGTAAGTCTTCTTCAAGTTTATTTATATTTAGACTAGAAATGGTGCGAGTGACTACTTTTGGTAATTTACAATTTAAAATAAGTAGGGTAGCACTGTGATCGGTTATTGTTGAATTTGTTACAAGGGCTAGTGCAGGGAAATTCGACTTGAGTATTATATGGTCCAAACAGGAGCCACTTTGATGAGTAGGAAGCGTGTGAGCGGGAAGCAAACCATGGAAAGCGCATAGGTTAAGGTATTCTTCAGCGGATGCGTCAGCACTTTCTGGAATAATATTGATATTAATATCTCCAATTAAAATTGTATTTTTGAAAGATGACAGGTTCCGCAAGGTGTCGTTTAGAGAGTTTGTGAAATTGTTTATGTTTCTAAAAGAGGGGGGTCGATATAAGGCAAGTATCGCTAAATCTGACCCAATTTTAATTAACAATCTATTGCAGTCGAGCATAGTAGGTTCCTCGACAGATACATTGTGCTGATTTCTTACGTAAACTATCACCCCATCGTTCTGATTGTAGTTTATACTACTTTTATACATATTATATCCCGGAATTAGTGGTATGTTATATTGTTTGGAAAGCCAACATTCGGTTAAGACAATAACGTCACAGTTTATGTCTAGACGTTGTATAAAAATACTAAAGTTGTCGAAATTCTTAAAAATACTGCGACTATTTTGGGTTAGTATGGTTAGTGGACTAGTGTGGGAGGAGAGATATTGCTTACAGTGCTCAACGTCACAAACATGGGATTCAGATACAGAGAAATTATCTATGTCATTAATTAAGCTATTAATCATAATTATAAATATAAAAACAATAACAAGGACCAGAAAAATACGTAATTAGCGGCGCTCTTAGGCGCCTACATAATCAACAGAATGAATGTACCTCTTTTCGGCCATTATTTTAGCTGGACAGTCAGCAGCGCTTGTCTTGTGATTGCTCGGCTTTTTGAAGTGCAAGCAAGTAGCGCATTTAGGTTCCTCAGCCTTCTTTGTGCATTCCTTAATGGAGTGACCCTGATCACCACAGTGGCCACAGGTATAGGTGGTATCTCGACAAGATTTGGCCGCATGTCCGTACTGCTGGCACTTATAACAGCGTGTGACTAGAGTAAAGTCTCTTACAGGGCATGACGACCAATTTACAAACACTCTGTCTTTAGATATAAGGGCTTTACGTATGTCTGCAGATACTTCTATTATAAAATTGCAAGTTTTAGCGTCCTTCTTACCTGACTTATGACTTAACTTAATGGAGCTCAAAAAGGTCTCGAGGCTGCAATCCTGAAGGGTCTCGGCCAGGTTCTGGTGGAACAAACAAGTAAAAACTTCCATCTCTTGCATGGATGAGGGCACTCCGATAACTACTACTCGAGGCTTCCTTTTTGGGGGCTCGTCTACTGTAAGGCCTGAATTTGATTGCTGCATCGACTTTTTCACGTTCTCAATATCATCCTTTGTTTCAGTGCTGATAATGACACCGCCATTTTTCGTCTTACGTAGACCTCTTACCTGAAGTTTCATTTGCTCGGGGCATATAATTTTTTGGACAAGTGTTTTGGTCTCCTCACTCGACTTCAGTTTGTCGTTAGGGTATATGGCCACTGAGCTTAAATTTATTGGCTGTATAAAATTGTTGGTACCTTTTTTAACCATGTCAGAAAAAGAAAATCCCGTATCTGGTTTAATTGCAGCTCTGATTGACAGCTTAAGCTCTTGCAGTTGCTGCGAAAGATCAATTTGGTCTTCGAGTGTTTGGACGGTGGTGTGGGTCTGAACGGCTCTCATCTTAAGGGACTGATAATGAACGGCCATCTGCGATGTTCCGTGACTAATTTTCCGGCATAGGGTACTTATTCGCAGTTTTTGCTCCATGTTTAATTTGCCCTCTGATGAAATAGAACACACTTCATTAAGGCACTGCTCAATGGACGACATCCAGTTCTGGATTTCCGGTGTTGGTATGACTTCCATCTTAACCTCTTCTCTTTTGCTGGGCGTTTGAGGGTCAGGTGCGGGTGCAAGTACAGCACAGGGCACAGGTGGGCTCCGAGCACATCTGCCACCACGGCTGAAGGGACTGGTTTCCATTGTGATAAAAGTTATTTACTTTATATCACTTAGCTACATACATTTTCACTGAAACGATTTTCACATATCATGCCTATGTATGACACAGTTTCACTACCGGCTATTTGGTAAAACCAGGTCACGATTCAGCGATTATTTATTTATTTTAATAAAATGTTCGACACGTCTGTTCACCACAAAGTCCTATCGAACTATTGGTTGGATCAAGGGCCTGATTCAGAAGGCAGTACTCCTCGATACGGCTCGCATCGTGAGGAGGTTCCTATCTCTGGAGCCCTAAGCTCCGGTAGCTTGGACCCTGCTCCCGATACCGGCGAAGCACTATTTTTTATATTTTTTTATATTCTAATATTTATATAGTTTTATTCCACAGCTCGAGACTGCAGAGACAAATGGAAGCGGTTAAGAGACTGTTACAGGCGAGCGCAGAAGCTACGGAGAATGAAGTCCGAACAAGGAGCTAAAATTATTAAACGACCAAAATATGAGCAGTTATTGACATTCCTCAACGCACACTTGAGGGATGAAGTGCGTAACGGGCACTCCTCGGCGGACAACCACGACTCAAGCAACGACGAGCACAGCGTTGTTGAAGACGTGCCCAGCCCGGGGGGCTCCCCGTTCCCTGTGCGCGTGGACTGCGCGCCGCCCGCCCCGCACAGGGACAAGATCACGGACTTCTTCATGGGACTTATCGAAACTGTTAAAGATTTACCGGAAGACGTGCAAATTCGTGTAAAACGCGACGTTTTTAAAGTAGTCAGTGATGCGGAAGAATTTGTTTATAAATCAAAGACAGAGGATCCAATAATGGGACTACACTTTGTTAAAGAGGAAAATTAATCAATTTACTTTGTGGTGTGTACACTGTACAGCCACGAGCACTATATCGACCACGCACAATGAAGGGTTCCGTAGTTGGGATGACGTTATCCCAAAAACAAACTTAACATTGTAGTTGAAAAACATGTTCTCCTATACATCGATATACGTCACGGTCAATTTTCCTATTACACATTTACAATTTTCGGACTCTTTCCTTTACTTATGCTGTGAGACCTTGCTTCTTGCAAAATTTCATGATTCTAGCTAGGTCAACGGGAAGTACCCTAACCCTACAACGAAGTTACTTGTACGTGAACTTCGATCATAATAAAATTATACTCGTGCTTTGTTCTCGAGATTACTAACCTGAAATAATAAACCTATTCCTTATTCACACATGTAGTATCACCCAGGATTCACCACACAGCACTGTATTTTGAGAGATAAGAGGGTAATTTTTTATAATGATATATTAATATTGTTTAAACAATCGTTGTATGAATATCCAATTAAACATAGGTCGTCTCGAATTCTAGATAAATACTGAGTAGATATAAAGCCAGCCAATCTGAGCAATCCAACGACCAGTTTCATCAATTTAGTGTAAACGTATGGAGCTGTGTTTAAACCGAATGGCAACTTATCGTCAAATTGAAAACGGAGAAATTTTTTGGAGTCTGGATGGATTTTTATTAAAAAATATGCATGTTTGAGATCACAGCTAGGTTGCCATAAAACAATTTTTTGTCATTAATTTCACTGCTGTGCGTAAATCCTTCAACTTGAAATGGTCATTTTGGATATTTTTATTTAGATTTTTTAGATTCAGGATAAATCTTATCTTGCCATTCGGTTTAGGCACAAGAAAAATACTCGATATAAATTGATTCGCGCATGGAGCGCATTCGGATATAGCGCCAATTGACATGAGACTATCAATAATTTGGTAAAAATCACCAGTTTGTGTCAAAACAGGAATAGAAGGTACATTTTCTTGAGATACGTGTTTAAAAAGTTCCTTCAATCCAGGAAAGAACAGTTTTGTCTTGTATAAGGTAAGACCATTGTCTTGCAAACAACGCTAAACGACCAGCATATTTTACCCGATTTACTGGCGGTGGGTCGGCCGCGGCTGATAGCGCGATGTCCTCGACCAGCTGGCGTGTGGCGGCGGCGGCGGCGGCGGTGGCGCCCTCGCTCCAGCAGGTGAGAAAGGCTGGCGGCTCCTCTGCTGCCCCGACTGCCTGCGAGTCGAAGGGGGATCCTTCCAGTTTAAACCACGCGAAGTTGATGGCTGAGGTTGCGTGGGCTTCCTATTTAATCGTAAGCGGCTTTTATATCGGCACCAGATTTTTTCACAGCTTTGGCAGTCTTCGAGGCGTCAGCCAGGGCCTCTCCGAAAATATACTTGTCTATCTTTGTCTGCATCAAATGGTCGTTAATGTCTTTTTAGGGTTCCGTACCCAAAGGGTAAAACGAGAACCCTATTACTAAGGCTCCGCCGTCTATATGTCTGTCCGTCTGTCACCAAGCTGTATCTCATGAACCGTGATAGCTAGACAGTTGAAATTTTCACAGATGATGTATTTCTGTTGCCGCTATTATTATTATTATTATATTCTTTATTTTTCATACAACCCTGATCCATCGTGTTAGTAAACAATATTACAACTTATTACTAGTGTTAGTAGTTATAAAAATAAAATAAAGAAGAAGACAGTTTGTGTAGTATTGTGAAAAGGACATCCCCAAATATGTTTAGTGATTGTCCTTCTCACAAAACTTTTAATAATCGGAGAGCCGATACTCTCCGCCAAAGTTTTTAAAATGCTGTTGCCACTCGCCCGCAACCTTGACAACAGCGACGCGGTTTTCTTGCGAATGGAAACCGTCAGTTCGGTTTTGCGCAAACATAGCATAAGCGCTGCACCATCGTGGCAGTCCCAACAGCATCCTAAAAATATTATTGTACTGTACGCGTAGGTCATCCAGCGTTCTTTTGGTATAGTTGACCCAAAGATTCCCCATGTAAAAGCACTGGCAATATGCCTTAAAAAGTGTTATTTTTACTAGATTGCTACACCGAGTGAATCTTCGGGCCAACATGTTACCTCGGCCGCCAATGCCCTACGCTCCCTTTCCATAACAACATTGTCCTTAAGGTTGTCAGTGAGAAAATGCCCTAGATATTTGAATCTTGTCACTCTTTTGACGTTCAAGCCGTTTAGGGTAATGTCAGGTATAGTATCTGGGCATTTACCGCCGGCCCCAAAGACATTTACAAAGGTATTCGCACTTTTTAACATTGTAAACAAGTCCGTGTGACGCAGCATACGCCTGACAGACCCTCAGCATTTCATTGATAGCGCCTGCCGTCGGCGCCAGCAACGCCATGTCATCAGCGTAGCTGATACTATTTATTGTTATACATCCGACCCGCACATTGCAGAGATCCACGATGAGGCCAATTATAATCGGTTGGGGAAAAAGTTTCTTCGCATTTTTAAAGAAAATTCAAAACATTTTTTAATATAGTATATTTACATTTAACTAAAGTATGTCGGTACCATTTTGTTCGATAACTTTTTGCCATCTTGTAGGTACGGACATGATCCCATTGCTATAGAAATTTTGGGACTTCTGATCGAAATACCGCGACAAGTGGTTTTGGCAGTCCTCTCGTGATGTTACCCTGACACTGCCTAAAAAATTCTGAAGAGACCGAAACAGGTGGAAATCTGAAGGTGCAAGGTCAGGACTATACGGCGGATGCATTAATACCTCCCAGCCAAACTCTCTTAATTTTTGCTGAGTGGCTAAAGATGTGTGAGGTCTAGCGTTATCATGATGAAAAACCACACCCCTTCTGTTGATTAATTCCGGCCGCTTTCTCTCAACTTCTTGCTTTAATCTCATCAGTTGTTCGCAGTAGATTTCAGAATCGATGGTCCTGCCTGGTGGTAACAGCTCATAATGAATAATGCCCTTCCAATACCACCACACACACAGCATCACCTTGTTGCGAGTTAACCCGGGTTTCGCCACAGTCTGTAAAGCCTGACCGGCCTTTGACCACGACCTTTTTCGCACGTTCTTGTCGTACGTGATCCACTTTTCATCAGCAGTTATCAGCTTCTTCAAAAATGGTTCGGTTTCATTACGTCGTAATAAAGAATCACAAATGAGTACACGGTTCATTAGGTTTCTTTCAGTGAGCTCGTGAGGTACCCAAATATCGAGCTTTTTTGTGTACCCAGTTTTTTTTTCAAATGTGCCAAAACTGTTTTGTGGTCAATTCCCAGTTTTTCAGCTACGTCGTAACTACTGATATGCCCAATCCGATCTTGCTCCACTTTTTCAAAAATGGCATCCATTTTATCCGTAATAGGGCGACCAGAGCGACGTGCATCTTTGACATCAAAATTTCCGGATTGAAAACGCTTAAACCAAATGTGTGCTACTCTCACAGACACTGCACTAGGTCCATAAACACACACAACTTTTTCGCGGCTTGCGTTGCATTTTTACCTTTTTTGTAGTAAAATTTTAAAATGTATCGAATTTCTTCATTAGATTCACTCATCTTGACAGTAAAAAAAACAAATGAAAATCACACATTTTCACCAGCCAGATACAAATAGTATAGCCAAAGAGATTTTATTACAAGTTCATACTTCATACATACTATAATGCGAAAAGACTTTTTCCCCAACCTAATATATGTGCTAAATAGCCTAGGAGATGTCAGACCACCCTGTCTCATACCGCATTCCAACTTGTATGTCCCAGAGAGTGCATTGGCCCACCTCACAACATTTTCTTGGTTACCATACCAATACTGTAGGATCCTGAGGACTCCTGTCGGTACACCCCTATCCTGAAGCTCCCTCCAGAGTACATCATAATTTACTAGATCGAAGGCTCTGGAGAGATCCAGAAAACAGGCGTATACCAGCGGCGTCTTACGATCAGTGTAATACTGGACCGTATGTTTGAGCCTTACTATGGCGCTTTCTGTTGACAGTCCAGGTTGAAGCCCGAACTGTGAGTCATGCACATATAGACATTCGTTCAAGCTAGAATCAATCATGCCGTCCAGCACTTTTGCCATAGTAGTCGCGAGAGATATAAGTCGATAGTTCGACCTATCTGATATGGCGCCCGTCCTATTCTTAATTATAGGAACCACCAGTGTTTTCATTAGTTCTGCCAGCAAGTAAGCGTGACTTAGTCACATGGTATAAAAGACCGACAAAACCCTTGGCAGATGAACCCCAGCAAATTTGAAATGCTCAATACTGAGCCCGTCATGTCCGGGAGATTTGCCTCTGCTCATATTTTTAATCACATTTGCAACTTGTCTGGCCGAAAAGAACATTAATGACTTCACTCCCTGAATTAAAACAACAAATACTAAAAAACAAAATAAAATAAATATTTAATCCATACAAACGTGATTTTTTTGCTCATTTTTGCTCGATATTGATAATGGCAACAGGTAGACGCTTGAAATTTTCACAGAATATTTAGTTATATATTCACTTTAAAAATCAATAATTAAATTAAAATAAAACAAATATTTAAGGGGGGCTCCCATACAACAAATGTGTTGTTTTTTTTGCCGTTTTTTTAGATAATGGTACGGAACCCTTCGTGCGCGAGTCCGACTCGCACTTGTTTAAAGACGACAAGGCAAAGTAGCGCATTTTGACTGAGTCTGTGTAACAAAAAAAGTCCATTTGATTAGTATACCAACGATTTAGAAACTACTGTTAGTACTTAAATCTACCAGAAAAACAATACAAACTATTCATTACTACGCCACAGTGGTATGTAGGCGTATCCAATGTCCTAGTATGGGCAGTGACTGATCAAGAGCTGACCGCCCTAGGCTAATTATGGGGACGCGCCCCCGCCAGGTGTGTTACGGAAGGCCTAAAAAGTAGTGTATTACTCGTAAGTGCGTAGAGTAGTAGCGTGAAAATTTTAACATGGTCATACTACCTATAAAAGTTTTCAGATCAATCTGCAAGCGAAACTAACGTTGTCCTTTTATCTGCATTGACATTCAACCTTAGGGTGGCAAACCATCTGTCGGGTTCCCTGATAATGGCGGGAGGGGTTCACATCGGCGTCGAGTCGACGATGAAGTACCTGGGACTTGTCCTCGACAGCCGGTGGAACTTCGTGGAGCATTTTCGACGTTTTGGTCCCAGACTGGAGCGGGCCGGGGCTGCCTTGAAGCGGCTCCTGCCGGAGGCTCTACGCGGGGATCGTGCGGTCCATGGCCCTTTACGGGGCACCGGTGTGGGCGCGTTCCTTAAGGCTGCGACCAGCCCGCCGATTGAACGCGTCCCAAAGGGTCATGGTCATCAGGCTGGTACGGGGTTACCGCACGGTCTCCTGTGAGGGGGCGAGCCTCCTTGCCGGACTACCGCCATGGGATCTAGAGGCAAAAGTCCTCGCGCTCATCTGAGAGTGGCGCGAGGAGGCGTAACGCCGGAGCGAAACTCGCTACCAGCGCCGGGCACGCCACAATTGTGGCGATAAGTCCCTTCTTTGAGGAGTGGCTAGAGAGGCGCGCTACGGCGTCCTCACCTTTCGCCTGACGCAGGTCCTCATCGGACACGGATGTTTCGGGAGGTTCCTGTTTAGGATAAAGCACGAGGAAACGCCCGGGTGTCACATTTGTGTGGATCGCCCGGAGGACACGGTGGAGCATACGGTAGAGGTCTGCCCGGCTTCGGCGGAGCACCGTCGTGTCCTCACGGAGGCGATAGGCGGCGGCGATCTCTCCCGTCCGGCCCTGGTTCAGGCCATGGTTCGGAGCGAGCGTGCATGGGAGGCCGTCACCTCCTTCTGCGAAGCAGGAATGCTCGCGAAGGAGGATGCGGAACGCGTGAGGAAGAGGCAAGGTTCGCGCCCTCGCGGCCCTAGTCGCCGCAGAAGACGCCCCGGGCTTCGAGAGTCGCAAGCCGATTTCCGGCCACCGAAGGCGCGGGCTTGCGGATGATGAGCGATGGGTAGCTCGCCGCCCGGCTCGACGGGGCGTTGTATTCCACGCGCGCCTCAAAGAGATGTCAGCATCAACTGACGGGGTCCGTTAGTGCCAATGCCTGCCGGGGTCGCGAGTTTTTCCGAAAGGGATATCGTGGCCCTGGCACACAGGCAACGGAAGGAACACGGGTGGGTTTTAGTCAGTAAAAGTCTGACATGCCCTTCCGCTCCGCCCAGAGCGGGAGAAGTTACCTATTTGATAATTTCCCACCCCAAAAAAAAAGGGGTGGCAAACCATTTTTTAAGCTGACCGTACATAAAGGCAAAGTACCTCACACATTATAAGACCAAAATCATGACAAGTGACTGCAGGCTACCAAGTAGAAAACCAAGTCCATGTCGTGTTTGGCCGCATACACTTAGTTTCTATAGACAACTTAGTTGCCATTGGCATTGACCGTGAGCGTGGTCATCTAGTGTGTGAAGTTGTTTCGACTTGAGTATTTTTTAAATATTTACACTTCTGTTATTGTTTGGGCCTTTACCGGTTAAACAAAACTCGCACTAGGCACTCTTTTGCCAGCTCACCCACTCGCTCGACCATCGACCGATTCGAGTAACAAGTCTGAATAACGCGCGCTTTTTAAATTTTTAAATTTATTGTTTAAATCAGGGACTCAAGCGCATTTAGTTTTAGTGTTTTTTCTCGGTCTAGTTGAAATATGTAGGGTAGATGCAATGGGCTGTCCCACCTGTCGGCTATAGTTTTCAGGATGCTGTTGGGGCTGGCGCGTACCCTGCGCATAATGGAAGCGCAAAGCTTGCGCATGATGGCGTGAAAGCCATCCTATTCTCGCCTCTGCAAACATTGGAGCACTGCAGTAGCGCGGCAACCCCATCAACACCCGAAAAGCATTATTGTATTGTACGCGCAGAGCGCTGTATGCCCTCCGCGTGTACGAGTAGTTCCCCCACAGACTGCATGTATAGAACGACTGACAGTACGCTGTAAATAGTGTAGCCTTTACTTCAGTCGTGCATTTCGCAAATCTGCGACCCAACATATTGCAGCGGACAGCCAACGCCCTGCGCTCACGCTCAATATCCAGACTGTCTTTTAGGTCTTCGAAAACCCAGTGGCCCAGATACTTGAAAGTAGTGACTTGCTTTAAGGAACTTCCGCAAAGTTTCAATTGTGGTTCAATCGGGTACGTTTTAGAACCTGCCTTAAAGACTAGTAACTCACTTTTCTTAACATTGTATCTGAGCCCGTGAGCCTCCGCGTACTTCTCACATGTCGTAAGCAGGCCTATCATTGCGTTAATCGAAGGGCTCAGCAACACCATATCATCAGCATAACTAATATTGTTGACGCATACTCCGTCCGTATAACAACCCTGATAGGCGTTGCTGAGCTCGACGATCAACCGGTTTATGTACAGACTGAAGAGGCGACGTCAGGCCGCCCTGCCTCACCCCGCACTCCAGCCTATACACATGCGATAACGAGCCTGCCCACCTTACTCAATTAATCTGGTTATTATACCAAACCGTAGAATCGATATAACTTCTCTATCCACTGAAGTATCATTTAAAAGTCTCTGCCACAGCAATTCGTACGACACCGATCAAACACTTTGGAAAGGTCTGGGAAACACGCATAACAGGCGTTTTCATAGACGTATATTGTAATACCAGATGCCGATAAATTGCTTTGCAGTTTGGCAGGTGTTATGCTAAACTAAAACTGTAAAATTAGGTATGGATTAAATAAACTAGAAAAAAAAAAAAAAAAAACCCGTATGCTTGAGTGACAGTATAGCACTTTCTGTGGAGAGACGTCTGAACCCAAACTGCGCATCATGCAGTTCGATGCGGGTCGCCATATGCCTATCAAATCAAGCAAACTGTCCAGCACCTTGGCAATGACAGTAGCAAGGGATATGGGCCTATAGTTTGATAGATGATGTGTCCCCAGTCTTATCCTTCACAATAGGTACAACCACAGTTTTCAACAGGTCACTGGGCAGATGAGCGTGGCTTAGACAGAGAGAGAAGAACATCGATAGTTCCCTAGGCAAGTGAACTCCTGCATGCTGCAGGTGCTCGATGCTGAGATAGTCATGCCCTGGTGACTCAAAGTCAAATGATTTATTTCAAGTAGGCACATAAGAGGCACTTTTGAACGTCCAAATTTACAAAAAAATAGAATTGATTCTAGTTGCCCCTTCCAAAAGGTAGTTTCGTATGGAGAAGAATGGGCAAGAAACTCCACCGTTACTCTTTTAAAAATGTTTTACAATATTTGGTTTGAGTACATTAATTAGGTAGCTATATGATTATATGTGAAGACGATGCACCTAGAATAAAATTACTATACCATAATAGGTAAAAAGAATTAAAAACTAAGGCGATTAACACACGACACCGCGCACCGCCGCGGTCGGAGAGGGTGAGAGCATCGCTCGACCGCGCGGTCAAGCGGTATACGTGTGTTACGCATCAACGGATTTATAAGAGGCCAATGCGACATGAGATCCGCTTCACCGCCTACCGCGGCGGTGCGCGGTGCCGTGTGTTAATGGCCTAAGCAATGAAAAATAACTTAACTATGAGATAGATACATAGTGCTCACATTTTTACAAACATCGTAAAAGTATGTTTTTCTAAAAAAAAAAAAAAGTCAGTGTGTGAGTTTAAGTAATCACAGAACGTAAAATCAATATCATAAAAATAACATACAATTAAAATAGCAACCAGTTTGATTTTGTCTAGACTAGATTGTCCTATGGAGTTGGACCAGCATGTTTCCAAGCATTTCTGTCCTGGATATAATCCTCTAACTCAGTGGTTCTCAAACTTTTTTGGAGACGGAACCCTTTTCGAAAACGAAATATTTGACGGAGCCCTAAAGTAATCAAAAATGGTTTTATGTGTATTTTATGTGTTTTATGTGTATTTATATATAGTATATTGTATATATTAGTAATATGATTATTCATTAATAATCATGTTAAAATTACTCATTATTTATCACATTATTATTGTCACATTATTATCACATTAAAATTTACATATTTTTTTACTTTTGTTGACATATTTAGATTGATATTATGTTACTCAGGTACCAGAGTAAAATAAAATATAGTAGGTAGACACTCCTTTAGTATTATTTTTTTATTCTGACCAGTATTTTTGCGGAACCCCCACAGAGGCTTTGCGGAACCCTAGGGTTCCGCGGAACACACTTTGAGTATAGCTGCTCTAACTTGTAATTTATGCTTGTTTACAAAGCGTATTTAATAATATGTGTTTTAAATTTTCTCTCATTTAATTGCAATATATCATAAGGTATTTTGTTGTAACATTTAACATAGTACCCCATAAAAGATTAATAGAACTTTTGATTTCTCTTGTGGGAGACAGGAGTTTTCTGTGGGATAAGACATGTGAACAGTATAAAAATAAAAGTTTAAAACTAGCGGCAGGGCGTGAAATTTGCTGCCAATAAAAAAAAAAGAATAGTAGATTATTAACCAAGGGGATAAAGCAGTGTCTTCTGTCGCGGACGAAGATTTTTAGAAGGTTAAAAAATGGTTAAAAACTTAAATCACGAGCGAAGCGAGGGATTTAAGATGAGTCCTGAGTGTAGCGAGGGATTTAAGTTCACCCAAGACTAAGACAGCTTTATCACCGAGGAAAATACTCTACTTTTCGTACCATTTGCGAAAAAAATAACACAATAATAATATGAGATAAGCATTTATTAAAAATAATGACAATTAAAAATAAACTTAATGTTTATGTATTTGAAGAAAACAAAAACGCGGCAAATTCCTACACTAATATTTTTTTGTCGGAAAAGCAAAGGCATCAAGCTCATACGGCCTCGTTGGTTTTCGTAATTTTATTTAATCATAACTGCTTAATAAATGCGAATTCCTTTTTCAAATAGATGTAAAATGCTTATAATATACAAACTCAATGTTGTAAACACAGATGTAGTTCAATATAAATTTCGGTAAGTATTCCAAATTTAAATCACATTCTCCCCCTAGAGGATGAATGAAATTCAGTACAATTTTCTTTCCCTATTTTTAACAGATTAAAAATGACTATTGTTATGTTCGCTTTTTGTGGCATAGAATGTCACTTTTTTGAGCAAGTGGTACGAAAAAGATGTATGTACTTTAGATAATCTGAAAAATGGTTGATCTATTTTATATTTATTTCGAGTATTAAAATGATGTCTATCGCTTATCTTATTAAAAATATGTAGATTTTTCCTTACATACATAATATTTTCATAAATGAATTGGCTAGTTACCGTCATAATATTAATCCTTTTAAATAGTTCCCTAAGAGATTCGAGGCGACGTAGATTATAAATTGCTCTGACAGCTCTCTTTTGCAAAATAAAGATGGACTCAATGCCAGCAGCCTAGGGGCCAACCACAATCTTTTACGAAACAATATTATATCAAGAGAGTTTTGTTTCAAGATTACAATAAAATTACTCATATTCGTACCATGATCTCCATCGCACAATATTGTTTTATTCCTGCTTAGAGCTTGGAAAGAACGAACAATTTGTAAGATTTGTTTATCGCCTGCTATAATAGAAAATAAACAACGCTTTAGGAATTGTATAGCGCTGTCCCTTTCATACGTTGGTCCGAATCGCTATTACGCGCTTTCTATATCTGTTAGCTGTCTTATCTTTCTAACAGCATAAGCGGCCGAGCTTAGCCGCCCCGCCATCGCCAGAGAGGTTATAATTATGTGGTCCCCATTGCAGTTTTTCGTCTATAGTTGATTCCTAGGAAAACCGTTTGATTAATAAATTCCACTTTTTCTCCGTTCAATATGATATCACATTCGCTACTTCTAACATTACGTAATTTAAATCTAATACATTTGGTTTTTTTTCATTTAGTACCAAATTATTTACCGTAAACCAATCATGGACCTGAAGAATAGACTTATTCACGTCGTCAAGATTTTGTGATCGTCGATCTATTTTAAAGATCAATGATGTGTCATCAGCAAATAACACCATCTTCGGTTGATTTTGAAGTAATCCATCCTGAACTTATTTATATATTTATTTATTTTGCACATACTAGATAATTATATGATAGGTTAGGGCTGTAGGGCTTAGAGTCGTAGGGCCTGTTAATAAAAGTAAAAATAAAAAACACGCTTTAATAGAAAACTAAACTAAAAAGTAGAAAATTATTTTAAATAACTTTGAAATAATAATAGTGATTAAGACGCTGACAACAGGTAAATCGCGGTCACGGTCAGACTGCATACAAAAGAAAGAAGCGCGATGACACACCGCTTTTAATTTATTGCAAAATATGAAGCAATTATCTATTTACTCAAAAATGAGTTGAGTAATCGAAAATAAAAAACAACAAAGTTCTGCAAATAAGACGTTCTGGGTGAAAAATTCATCCGCATCACTGTCGACTGGTAATGTACCCAAGAGACTGGCGGCATTGCCACGTTGTATGGCAATGCTTAGCCTCTAGCCAAGGTAAAAGCCAGCCCTTGGGTCACGGGAAGTGTCAACCAGCCGTTTCGAGATTTCATTAAAAAGACCATGAGCACTAGGACCCCACGGTCCAAGGATTCCAACCCCAAACGGCTCGAAAATATAATTTCCAACAAGGTTATTGTACTTACGACAAGAGCTCGTCGGATCATGTCGTTAATGTTCGCGTGCCGTGCTAAGCGACCCGCACTTCGGCTGCAAGACAGGCCGTGGTGTCCGAGACTATTGACAACTTCGCCACAGTGACAGCGATAAGGAGAACAACATGAAGCTCCTAGTCTTAGGGAAACAGCGAGGCGGAAAGTAGTGTCGTCGAACAAAGTGCCTATGTTCGACGACTATAGTCCATGAAGCCACAAACCCGACTCCCACTTACCCACAACCAGCAGGCGCGCACGCTCCGCAGTAGTAGCAGACGTGTCAAGTAAATTGTTCTGTACTACTCTGCAGAGCGGCTCATCCCACCGTCTATGAGAAAATGGATTATCGATTAGATCTGAGGTTGTGCAAGCGAGTCTCCAGGCATCGACAGCCTCGGTGAAGCACGGCACATCAAAATTAATCAGTGTGGAGGCTAGGATTTTCCTGATTAATTTAACAGTGCCGTGGACCGACGATATGAAAGCTGGTAAACTAATACTAGAAATTTCGCGGACGTTCTTGTTTTTCATCAAATACCAACCGTACGATATTTTGGATTGAAACTCAAAGTAAAGGGTTAGTTTACCGTTAATTTTCTTCTTTCCGTCTATATATTCTTTAAATTGCCTTCCGTAAACTTGATTTAAAAGAACTACATTCATCACTAAACAATATTTTACCCCATTGCAGCATTGGTCCGTGGTCCAAAGTCGATTTTCCCGAGAAAATCTTAGTCTGTTTTTATGATGATGTATCTCAAGTTTTGCAGCCTTGGCGGGTGACGTACGAACCAAAACCAGCTTCTTTGAATCTTCTTCGTACCGTACGCTCACTTACTGTGACACCAGGAACTTCCTCAAGCTCATTTCTGGATTGGACGGCCGTTAGACGTGGGTTCCTACGTACGCAAAGCTTAATGAAACTATCATCCCTGCTCAAAGTACGTCTTTTCCGGCCTTGTCCCGGTCTTCTCACAAAAGCATATTTGTCTCCCTGAATCGTTGGATACTGCAATAAATTCATGAAACAGATCGGAGAAGAATAATTCTTGAGATCACTCTGTAGGCTTGATCATTTCAAAACCCCTCGCGCACATCTGGGAGTGGCGCGAGGAGGCGAAACGTCGGGGCGAAACTCCGCTGCCGCGATAAATCACGGCACAGTGGACAGAGCTCCGGCGGTATATCATGGCGTCATGGAGAGTTCGATTGTCGCAACCCAGCGCTGGGCACGCCACAATCGTGGCGATAAGTCCCCTCTTTGAGGAGTGGCTAGAGAGGTGCCACGGCGTCCTCACCTTCCGCCTGACGCAGGTCCTTACCTGACACGGTTGTTTCGGGAGGTTCCTGTTCAGGATAAAGCGGGAGGAAACGCCCGGGTGTCACCACTGTGTGGATCGCCCGGCGGCCACGGTGGAGGTCAGCCCGGCCGTGTCCTCACGGAGGCGATCGGCGGCGGCGATCTCTCGCGTCCGGCCTTGGTTCAGGCCATGGTTCGGAGCGAGAGTGGATGGGAAGCCGTCACCTCCTTCTGCGAAGCAGTAATGCTCGCGAAGGAGGAGGCGGAACGCGTCAGGGAGAGGCAGGGCGCGCGCTCTCACGCCCCTAGTCGCCGCAGGAGACGCCCTGGGCGTCGAGAGTCGCAAGCCGATTTCCGGACACCGTAGGCGCGTGCCTGCGGATGGTGAGCGATGGGTAGCTCACCGTCCGATAAGGACCAGGCCCGGGTCGACGGCGCGTTGTGTTCCACGTGCGCCTCAAAGAGATGTCAGCACGAATTGACGGGGTCCATTAGGGCCAATGCCTGCCAGGGTTGCGAGTTTGTCCGAAAGGGATATCGTGGCCCTGGCACACAGGCAAATGAAGGAACACGGGTGGGTTTTAGACAGTAAAAGTCTGGCACGCCCCCTCCGGGAGTCGCCCACGCGGGAGAAGTTAATTGATAATTTCCCACCCAAAAAAAAAAAAGGTTTGATCATTTCTCCTCATCTCAAATGCCCTGGTAATCTCAGTTGCGCTCAAGTCGGGCATAATGAAGTCCTTGACTTTTAAAAAGACAGAAAAGTAAAAAAAAAAAAACCGGCCAATTGCGAGTCGGACTCGCGCACGAATGGTTCATAATCATAATCATTTATTTGTCAGAATATGGTACATTTTATGGTCTTAAGAATTAGTCTATGGTGATGGCATTCTGCCAAGTGTGGCGTGCAAATATTAGGTAGGTACATACAATTATTAGGTTACTTACTATAATTACAATTTCAGATTTGTCAGTTCAAAATAATAATGATATACACACACAATCTATTTAGGATGTCAGAGTATCATTTTAATGTCAGACTCAGAATATCAAAGAGTTAGATGTCAAAGTTTAAAATATTACAATTCAATTAGGATGTCAAAGTATCATTCAAATAGTCGTTTAAATTATAATAACATTTATTACATAGCAAGTCTTTAAGTTTATTTTTAAATCCATTTCAGTTTAACTCTTTGATTGATTTTGGAATTTTGTTATAAACTTGCGGAGCTATGCAGAATATGCTTTTCCACATTAAGGCTGTTTTTGCCCTACGTCCGCGTAACATATCATTCCGCCTGTTACGTTTAACAGTATCTGATAAATGGGGAAACAGGTGTGCATTCAAAAACGGCAAAAAAATTAAACTACTTGACCGTCACTGGAAGCTTTACTATGAGATGGCATTTCCGTTTCCCGTCGATTTCTTACCAGTTTTCGTACATTTATTCCCTCTATACTTCCGGTTCAGTGGCGCCACCTGGTGGTTGCGGGTAGTTTTATAGTTCTTGTAAAAGTTGTCACGCCATTTTGTTCATTGGCTTTTTATTCTCCGTCGAAGCAACTTGTGCGCCGTGACTGCGTCCGCGACAGTTGCAGAATAAAAAAGTCTTGGACCTTAAGTACCCTCTTTTAGAGGTAACACTTTTTGAATAATTCGTACGTGATCAAAGTTTTTAGATCTACGTATCGTATTCCGAAATACCGCTCACCGAAAGGACGGTTTTCCGATAACACTCTACTCCGACGGTATGTTGAACGAAAAAATGATTGGCCGATGAAACGTTTCGCCGAAAATATTATTCATCGACGGTTGGTAGATTCTGGTAGGTCATAGGAGGTCATACTTTTAACCTAACCTAACCTACCCATTTTTTTTAAAGAAGAAATATCTCTATCGACGAATCTCTCATTTTCGGCGAAACGTTTCATCGGCCAATCATTTTTTCGTTCAACAAACCGTCGGAGTAGAGTGTTATCGGAAAACCGTCCTTTCGGTGAGCGGTATTTCGGAATACCATACGTAGATGAAGTTTTTAACGGGTTTTCCGTTCGGATCACTACTGTAATTTTATACTTTGAATATTTACCAGTAAATTTTCGTAATCAATATTTGAATGTAACTGTGTAAAGTGTTATAAATCCATTGCAGATCTAACGTAATTCGTTTGCAGTGATGGAGAGTAATAACCAGGGCTTGAAACCGGTTATTTTTTTTATTTCCGAAGATACAAATTGTTTTTGATACAATTGATATTAGCTTCAAATATTGCTTCATCACATTAAGTTCAGCATTGATTTTGTAACAAAATATTAAATAATTAACGAAATATGTTCGAAAACCTTTATAATAACGGTTAACCGTTATTATAAAGGTTTACATAGAAAATTAACCGGTTTCCGAGCCCTGGTAATAAAAGTCCACAACTCCGATACCCAGCCACAAGCTTTGGCTGGTCCGAGTGCACTGAATCGCAAATTAATAGCTTTGATACAGCTTGTTATGATAATGCTTCTGTTTGTTTTGGAATTAGTGGTCAACTTTATGAACAACGTATGTAGTGACGAGTGTTGTTCAAATCAAGAACACCAAAATACAAGTTTAGATTTCACTTATGACATTGATACTAAGCTTAAGGAACCATTCGTTCCAAAATCCCCCGATAGTTTTTTGACTTCTTGGTCAGAACTAATTTAAATTATTAACTTTGTGTGGTGTTTGGGTCACCAAGATACAGGCTGTGCCTAGTTTGGGACCCGCTGTTAAATAATATAAAATTTTTCTGTTGGTAAAATTTCATGCATAATTGTATATTTGTGAACTATGTGTAAGTTTAATAAAAGAAAAAAGAAAAGAAAGAAAGAAGTGAGATACGCAAAAGTTGTAGAATCATACTCCTGGCTTTATAGACCTGGAAACAAATGATGAGGTAAAAGCATATGACACCTCACCTCATCTGGCACATGCCGATAAATCCTATGCAGCCTTAACCTACTGCATATTAAAACAAAGACAATCATTGCAGGAAGGTATTAGTAATATTCTTTCGTGGGTAACAGAATGTACTTTGATAATTTAAATGGAAAGTTTGACGAATTATTTCAGAAAGGCGAATTTCATAAAATATCCTCAGATACATATTTAATACCGAACCCTTTATCTCTACGCTATAGACGGCTGGCGGGGTCCGTAAGGCTTTTGGCCCCCAAAAAACTGAAAGGTCTTCACAAAAGCCATACAAACCTAGTAGCCGCCCATCGCGGGGACGGAAACCGATAGTTCTATCGCGTGGAACTCAATTTAACGAACCAGGAGTGCATGTGCATTCCTGTCATAACCCACCCTCGCGGCGTGAATACCATGGTCAGTGCCAACATACACATCACTCTTTCATAGGTAATTCCTCGAGTAATCAAGGTGATCACTTCAATACTAGAAGTTCATTTCGAAACCGTGGCTCGCGGCCCGAACGTGGAAGTACACGAGAACGTGCAAACTCCTCAAAAAATCCAGGGGGAAAATGACATGACACCGTTTCGGGCGGGTCGGTTGATACACTACTAAACACAATGGGCGGATATGGGAGCAACAGAAATAGTTTTTAAATTAATTCAAGGGTATCGCATACTTTTTCTTTCAAAAGCCCCCATTTGTCTATCCAGATGTAACGAAGGGGCCTTTTCAAACTCCTATTTCAGAACAAATGTCTTCAATTGTAGACAAAATTGAAACAGCAGGCAATTCTAAAGAAAGCTTTACCCTCGCCAAGCTTCATTTCCCCTCTATTTCTGGTTCCAAAATCCGACGGATCTGTCCGTCCCAAATTCAATCTAAAATCACTAAACGAATATGTGATGGCCGATCCGTTCCATTTAATAAATATGTACCGCATTCCGGACTTTCTACAATCTCAGGACTGGATGTGCAAAATAGATTTGTCCCAAGCATACTTTCAGGCCACACACAACTGCGAATTCGCAACGCATCGCAAATATCTGCGCATAAATCTATAATATCAATCAGAATATCGCATCGCGGTTTTGTGTGGGTGCCCTTAATGTAAGCGTACACAAATCGCACAGACGCTTTCTGCGCCTTAATATACAACCAGGAGTTGTTAGAAATGACTTGTCTTCCATTCGGTCTGAGCACTGCTCCAAAAACGTTTTCTATGCTCACGAACGGGGTAGCCCAAACATTGCGGGAAAAATGGAACATGAGGATCCTGATATACCTGAACGGTTATTAGCTAGTACACCAGAATGTGCGCACGCTTCGCGAACTGTACAAATATTACAAAAACTGGAGTGGCAAAATTTTTCCAAAAATCTGTTCTTTATCCTCAAAAGAGTATAATTTATTTACGGATACTATGGAAACCATGAGGAAATCCAAAAATCCTAACAAAGGAAAAGCTCAGGGCATCATCACAAAGATAAATCAAGCTCTTGAACAAAAGCACTTAACTCTGAAGGAGTTGCTGAAAATAGTAGGACTTTTAAATTTTGCCAGTTTTGCTGTCCCACGGGGTCGGCTCAATCATCGACAGTTAGTAATTTTCATGAATTCACTGCCAATCCTGCCACCAAAGACCTACCCACTACCACAAGGTGTCTTAGAGGAACTAAATTGGTGGGCCCAAAATTGTCAAAGGTCAACCCCTCTTCAGTACCCTCCTCCAATAAATTTTCTGGCTACAGAAGCATCAGATCAAGCGTGGGGGGGCACAACTGAACAATTTGGCTTTGTCAGGAACTTGGTCGCAAGAACAGAAAATCAATCAAAAAGAGATGCTAGCAATATTATACGCTCTTCAGAACAAAGTTCAGTGGCTTCATATTAAAGTTCGCTCCTTATTCAATGCAACAACAGAACTGCGGTCACACACCTACGAAAGGAAGGAGGTACGAGAACATTATCCCTGTTGGAAATAACCTATCATATTCTGAATTCGTTAGACCAACATCATTCAGCATACACTACATTCCTGGCAAATACAACAATCATGCGGACCACTTATTGCGCCTTCGCCAACCTCCAGAATGGCACTAACTACCGACTTGAATAGAAATAGTGTTTGCAAAATGGGGACTGCTCACGTAGTGTACAATTATGTGTCTCTAGATCTAAAAGATCCTCAAGCTCTGTTCCACGATGCCTTCAGTGTCCCATGGAATTACCAGCTCGCATGGATATTTCCACCACCATTCCTAGTCCCCAAAGTCCTGTCTCACTTAAACCAGTCGACAGGAATATTCTTAATAGTAGTACCTCGATGGGAGAGAGTATTCTGGCGTGCGGATCTAAAAGCCCGAGCGCTAGTGGCTCCATTAACTATGAGAAACCTGCAGAGATACCTAATAGTGTGGGCTTCCCACCACCGAAGGTCGAGAACATCGTCCTCGCTCAAGAACTATCACTGCTTAAAGATTCTTGGCGAAAATCGACTCTAAAAACCTATGAGGTAACGTAGCCTGGAAGCGCTGGGCGTCGTGGTGTCGAAATAAAAACCTTGACTGTGTGATTTATATTTAATTGATAAATTGACGTATAATTCAATACTTTTAAATAAATCAGTAATATCTACACTAGGTAACGCTGAAAAATCAAGGCGGTACTTTTCTAGTAGTTCTAGTAAGACATGTTTTAAAATCAATTGCCTTAAAAAATCCAAAGGTCACTAAGCCTCTAGTTTGGGATGTTGGTAAATTAATTTCATTTTTGACTAATTGCACAATTGATTCAAATAACCTATTTCAAACATCAGGTCATACTGCAATTTTACTGTTGCTTTGCTCTGGTAGGCGAATACACGATCTAACTCTGCTTAATCCTAATCATTGCATAAGATCTGATAACGGTTTAATATTAAGGCCTCGGTGTGGCTCAAAAACGGACAGCAGTAATTATAGGCTATCCGGCTCGAAATTGTTTTTAAATACCGATAATTCTAATCTGGACCCTATATTCTGGATAGAAAGAACTATAGCATTATTAAACGACAGACGTAATGTGGCAAAATCAACTAATTTATTTATTACGTTAAGAGGTGTGGCTAAACCTGCTTCTCGTACAGTCATTGCAGGGTGGGTAAAGACCCTGTTTGGCGAAGCTGGCATTACAGCCACTCCAGGTAGCACCCGGTCCGCTGTAGCTCCAAAAACTGGTGTCAAAATCATCCCGAAATTGGCGATCAGAAAATACATTCCAGAAGTTTTATAGACGAGAAATAATTAGAATTACTGATTCACAAAACGTGACACAATCGTTCAATCCAATCGATTAACATTGCTGAATAAATATGTTGTTACCTAGAACGGATGTTCTTAAATTGGTTGTTAATGATTAGAATTTATGATTTTTCATATTTACTATTATATTTGTAGCTAAAGTACACTTACCTAGGTACTTTAAATTGAATTGATTTACTCAAGGGCATACTTATTAATTACACATTTGTTTAGTTTCATGCTTTATCACATTGGCCTATAGTACTACATACTTCCAAGTATATACATTAAAGTGGCGTCACCAGGCGATAACAAACAGATCTCATAGTAAAGCTTCCAGTGACGGTCAAGTAGTTTAATAGCAGCGTTTTACCTGAAATAAAACGCATATTAAAATACTTACCTCACTGGAAGCTTTAACTTTATTTCTGCCTGGTTCTATGAGACAATGAACAAAATGGCGTGACAACTTTTACAAGAACTATAAAACTACCCGCAACCACCAGGTGGCGCCACTGAACCGGAAGTATAGAGGGGATAAAAGTACGAAAACTGGTAAGAAATCGACGGGAAACGGAAATGCCATCTCATAGTAAAGCTTCCTGTCAGGTAAGTATTTTAATATGCGTTTTATTTCAGGTAAAACGCTGCTATTCTAAAGTGAATATATAACTAAATATTCTGTGAATATTTCAAGCGTCTTCCTGTTGCCGTTATCAATAACGAGCAAAAAATTAAGTTTATTGTATGGGAGCCCCCTTAAATATTTATTTTATTCTGTTTATTAGTATTTGTTGTTATAAAAATAAATAAATAAAATCTTTTATTTACAGACTACATAGGCCCACATTGTGTTAGTGTGTAATCTTATAAACTATGTTAGTATATATAAAAAAAAAAAAAAAAAAAAAACTTTATTTCCAGCATCGCAATAACAACCATAAGAATAACAAATACTTACAAAGAAAAAATAAATAAAATACAAAACATAAGATCTCATGTCGTGCGCACAAATATTATGGTTGTTAGAGAGTAATTCACACTGACCTCCGTACTAGTAAAAACTGTATCACGGTAGGTCAGTCTTCCTCGTTCTCCAACAATCACACACTTAACAGCACTTTATAGTGAACATAATATTTTGAGACATTTAGCAGGTGTTCGGTATTAATTAATACATTCGTAAGGTGGGTAAAACTAAAAATTATTATGTATATGCAAAATATTTAGAAAAAAAAAATTGCTATAAACAAGTTGTTGTGTTGATGTTTGTATGATGTTGTGTGTTGATGTAATTGGTGTATGTGACTGAACATGTGTGAATACGAGCTTTGTGTTTTATAACAGAGGTGATGAATTGTTAATTATCGACCACAGATAGTTTCACCAAGCCCCATGTAATACATGAAGCTTTATAAACCTACCCATGGTAGGCCCATCCAGCCTTTCAGCAAACATCCTCAAGATACTGTTGTTGCTTCCTCCCACTGTGCGAGTCACCGACGCCACCTTCTTACGCATTATTGCAAAATAGTCATCAGTGTGCGCATCAGCGAACATACCTGATGTACTACAATAGGGTGGAAGCCTCAACAGCACCCTAAAGGTATTATTATATTGTATTCGCACGGCATTGTTTGCTTTTTGGGTATGATTAGCCCAAAGGCTGCTGGTGTAAATGATTGGCAGTAGGCCTTGAACAGTGTAATTTTTACTGGTACTGAGCAACCAGCAAACCTTCGAGCCACCATATTTCCCCTCACAGCCAATGCCCTGCGCTCCCTTTCCATATCTGTGTCGTCTTTCAGGTCTTCGGTAACAATGTGACCCAGATATTTAAACTGGGTTACTCTCCGTAAAAGTGAACCGCACAGCGTTACCGGAGGGATATATGATGGACTTTTATTTCTACCTCTAAACACCAACAGCTCACTTTTCTTAGGGTTATACTTCAGCCCATACTGTTCGGCGTACCCCTCACAAATAGAAAGCAACTTTCTCATTCCACAGATAGAAGGGCTCAGCAACACCATGTCATCTGCGTAGCTTAAGTTATTTAAACTAACTCCATCTATGTGGCATCCGACATGTGTGTTGCTGAGCTCAACCAGTAATTTATTTACATAAATGTTAAAAAGTCTTGGGGAGGTAAGACCTCCCTGTCTAACACCACACTCTAGTTTGTAGGGGTCAGAGAGCTCATTTGACCATTTTACAAAATTTCTCTGCTTATCATACCACATAGATAACGTGGACACCAACGACGCTGGCACGCCCGCCTCTCTAAGCTTTCCCACATGGCATTATAGGAAACCAGCTCGAATGCTTTTGACAGGTCCACGAAACATGCATACACTGGTGTTTTTATATCTTTATAATACTTGACAGTATGCTTCAACGCAAAAATGGCACTCTCAGTAGACAACCCAGGACGAAAACTAAACTGTGAGTCGTGTAACTGGGTATATTTACCGAGGTGGGCGTCAAGCACACTGTCAAGTACTTTGGCTATAACAGTTGCTAGTGAGATAGGCCTGTAGTTACCCTTGTCTGCTATGTCCCCTGTCCTGTCCTTCACAATAGGTATTACTACTGTGTCCAGTAGCTCTTGTGGTAAGTGAGAATGTCCCAAGCATAGATTGAAAAACATAGTCAACACTCACGGCAGATGTATACCAGCGTTTTGAAGATGCTCGATGCTGAGCCCATCGTGACCAGGAGATTTACCCCTCTTCATAAATTTAATAATAGATTTTATTTCTTTACATGAAAATCGAAGGGGTGATCCTGAACGACAGTGCTCAGCATCGTTCCTCCTCGACACTTTCTCGAGCGGTGAACTCACTATAAAGTGTTCTTTGAAGATATTCGCTATCTCAGTGCAGTCATTCCTTCCCTCCACGCTAGCCGAAACACTTGGCGTATTATTATTTAGTTTTTTAGTACCTTTCCAAAATGACGTGAAACTTTTTCTTGAATGTAATGAGGCTAGAATGTCCATTTCAATTTTATCTTGGTTTTTAATACACCATTTTAATTTTGATTTAAATATTTTCCGCGTTAATTTCATATCTTCAAAAATAGGCCCGCTACTGGGTTGACCGAGCCACATCCAAATTTTAAATTTAATCTTTGCTTGGGTGTGAAATTCTTTAACATGTTTGTTCCAGCCCTTTATACCTTTATTTTTTCCTATATTGCCCCTTGTGGTCCTACTACTACTGGCAGCCTCACTTAATACATTTACAATTTTGCTATACATTTCATCCAACAGAATTTTATGGTCGAGCTTATCACAATATTTATCCGCACACAGTTTGAAGTTTTCAGGAAAATCTAAGCTCTTTAATTTATTATTACACTGCAACAAATATTTATTTATTTCGTTTGAGCTTCTTTCACCCCAACGTATGTCATTACATATTTTTTTAACAACTGCTTTTACTCTAATTATATTAATGTCACATTCCAATTTCAATGGAAAGTGATCTGACCAAAAAGAGTCATAAATCACCTCAATGTTTACTATTGTTTTGGATGCCGACCGTGTTACAAGACAGTGGTCCAGCCAACGTTTACACCCATGTGAGTCACTTATAAATGTAAAAGTAGGCGACAATATGCCGAGACAATTGACATCCGCACATAATAATTCTTGCTCGTTACAAAAATCATGAAGTTCATTATAGAATGACTCACCTGGGTGCGCGTTAAAGTCCCCTAGTACAAACACTGATTCAATATTATTACTTTGTATCATTGAGTACATTTCACTGAGACATTCCGTAAAGTCTAAAGAAGTCGGAAGTTCTCGCTACAGTCCGTTGGCATATACATATTTATCACCATAAAAGATCGATTATTAGCCACGGCTTTGACTGCACAGATCCTATTGGAACGAAGTTCCTTATCGCGCGTTGTGAAAGGGGGCTAGACGGAAAAAATTCTTACGAAAAGTTGTCACGACACTTTTTGCTATAATAAAAAAATATTATTATAACTTAAAAAAATTAAGATTTTTAGCTGCATTCTAGGGGGCCTATACAAGTAGCTGCATTCTAGAGGGCTATACAAGTAGCTGCATTCCAGAGGGCCTATACAAGTAGCTGCATTCTAGGGGGCCTATACAAGTAGCTGCATTCTAGAAAGCCTATACAAGTAGCTGCATTCTAGGGGGCCTATACAAGAAGCTGCATTCTAGGGAGCCTATACAAGTAGCTGTATTCTAGAAGGCCTATACAAGTAGCTGTAATCTAGAGGGCCTATACAAGTAGCTGCATTCTAGAGGGCTATACAAGTAGCTGCATTCTAGAGGGCCTATACAAGTAGCTGCATTCTAGGGGGCCTATACAAGAAGCTGCATTCTAGAGGGCTATACAAGTAGCTGCATTCTAGGGGGCCTAAACAAGAAGCTGCATTCTAGAGGGCCTAAACGAGTGGCTGCATTCTAGAGGGCATATACAAGTAGCTGCATTCTAGAGGGCATATACAAGTAGCTGCATTCTAGAGGGCCAATACAAGTAGCTGCAATCAAGAGGGCCTATACAAGTAGCTGCATTCTAGGGGGCCCATACAAGTAGCTGTATTCTAGAGGGCCTATACAAGTAGCTTCATTCAAGGGGGCCAATACAAGTTGCTGCATTCTAGAGGGCCTAAACGAGTGGCTGCATTCTAGGGGGCCCATACAAGTAGCTGCATTCTAGGGGGCCTCTACAAGTAGCTGCAATCTAGAGGGCCTATACAATTACCTGTAATCTAGAGGGCCTATACAAGTAGCTGCATTCTAGAGGGCCTATACAACTAGCTGTAATCTAGAGGGCCTATACAAGTAGGTGTAATCTAGAGGGCCTATACAAGTAGCTGCATTCTAGAGGGCCTATACAACTAGCTGTAATCTAGAGGGCCTATACAACTAGCTGTAATCTAGAGGGCCTATACAAGTAGCTGCATTCTAGGGGGCCTAAACAAGAAGCTGCATTCTAGAGGGCTATACAAGTAGCTGCATTCTAGAGGGCCTAAACGAGAGGCTGCATTCTAGAGGGCATATACAACTAGCTGTATTGTAGAGGGCCTATACAAGTAGCTTTAATCTAGAGGGCCTATACAAGTAGCTGTATTCTAGAGGGCCTATACAGGTAGCTGCATTCTAGGGGGCCCCTACAAGTAGCTGCATTCTAGGGGGCCTGTACAAGTAGCTGCATTCTAGGGGGCCTATACAAGTAGCGTAAGTAGCGTAGTAGTGAAAGGGGGCTAGACGGAAAAAATTCTTACGAAAAGTTGTCACGACACTTTTTGCTATAATTAGCTATTGTAAGCTGTGCGGCGTCGCATGTTTCTCTGTCTGTCTGTCTGTCTCTCTCTCTGTCTCTGTCTCTCTTATAGAAAGCAAGCCAGATATTTTCATTTCTATTTCGCATTGAACAGTGTGGTGTCGCGACGATTATTTTTGTTGAGTGTATACAGGTTTTTTGTAAATAATAAAAAATAATAATAATAATTAATCCTGACAGTGTTTCTGCACAAGTTCCGGATATTGCTGATGGAGTTAGGTAAGTAGAGATTATATACAGATAATAATAAATGCTTTTTTATTTTTAGCAAGTACGCACTATAACCTCTCTTTATTATTGTGCTAACCAAGTCATACGTATTATAATCTCCACATTTTGTGTGTTTAGCAAGTGTACGCGTCATAATTTTAAAACTTCGTTCCATCCGGGTGTCCCTTGACACCTCTCAAGTTTTTATTATTACTTTTCACTACCGACACGTGATTAAAAGCACTTTTTCGCCACAGTGTGGCGACACCACCGTATGGTCTACCTTTGCAAATACCAGCTGACGTGTCTATTGAAGACTTTGCAGTGTAGCTGAATTCTTGATCTATGTTTTCGAGAAAGTGCAAATCATGTGGATACTCGTATAACCAAGTTTCTTGTAACAGACTATATCAGCCGTCCTGCACAGCGAGCGCACGCAGTTCACCGATCTCTTCACATTTTTGCAGTTAAATGTTATTATGTTCATTTTCGAAGCACTATCCATTAAGTCTTGTTTATTATTTCATTACTCTGAGAAACAATCTTGTCCTCTTCTCTTCTACTTTTGAAATGTACAAAACGTCGAAACGTGATGCCATCGGGCCACAACTTGTCATCTAGAAACGTTTCCAGCTTGTTTTTGTTTACAAGTAATTTAAATGCATTGTAAGGCCTCTCTTTTTTCATTGTTATTTTCTCCAGTGAAACTACTTCCGATGTTTTATTTTTTATATACACACAGATATCGTTTTCTGCAGTTTCCTTGTTCACGTTAGAAATAAACAAAGGAATTTTTATTTCAGCTGCCTTAAACTTTTCAGAAAAATCCGTGGTAGCTTTCCCAGTTTTACCAACAAACCGATTTCTAGTCCTTCTTTTTTGGACTGTTATCCATTCCTCATTTGGTTCGTTATTCATTTTCCATTCACCTTTTCTCGCAATGTCCGCCATGGTAACCTGTTTTGTTTCAACAGTCACTGCATGACACACAGCTAATTCGGGCATCTTCGTGCAAAACTCATTTTCCAAAAGAGTCGAGTTAATCAGTGCAGACGCACTCGGCTTATCTGTCTCCGTCTGTGCGTGAGTGAGAGAGCGATACTTTGGTGACTCATTGCGTTCGACGCTCGAATGTCTCGTCATCACGTTGACACCGGCCGCCGGCGATAAACCGATAGGCCCACTATCCAACAAATACCCTCCTCTTTTTCTCGTGTTAATATTGCAGGTTAAAAATGATTCAGTGGGCCTGCCTGCTTCCAATTCCAATTTCAGCTCATCCAATTGATTGAATGTTACGTATCTGTCCTTTATATCATTAATTTCTGTACGCATAATCAGCAAGTCTTTTAATAATTTTGTGACATCGACATGGTCGAACGTAACTGGCGGTAATTTCTGCAAGTCACGCGCTACGAAAATCGGCATATGGTCCGGCTCAGTTACTTTGAAAACACATATCATATCTTCTAGGTTTCTCTGCTTTTTTCGATCTTTACGCCTGGATACTTTCTTCTGTTTAGCGTTAATAGAATTAAACAGTACTTAAATCTTTAGCACATTCTACCTCCTCCTCAGAAAAAGCAGATGCGCAAATCCTAATTAAACTCTCGTTATCTATCACTGAGATCTTATTTTGAATAAATGATAAAAGCTCACTTATTACAAAATTACAGTTTACACATTTTAACGTATTCACTGGTATCGTCACGGAAGTTGCCATATTCGAACCGCTCGCGAGCGCGTACGCCGCCGCCGGACGACTCCGTTATAGCGGCAACAGAAATACATCATCTGTGAAAATTTCAACTGTCTAACAATCACGGTTCATGAGATACAGCCTGGTGAAAGACAGACGGCGCGCGGAGCCTTAGTAATAGGGTTCCCGTTTTACACTTTGGGTACGGAAACCTAAAAATGATTATGGGGCTCGAAATGGTGTAAGTACGAATAAAATTAAAACAATCGCATAAGCTGACGTTCAATTTTCATTTTCAATTGGAAATAATTATTTCTAAAATAAAACGAAATAACAACCAGCCAGCAATGTTACAGAAACTAGTTTTTCGAATTTTTTGATATGTTGCGCTGCCGGTGTGTGTAGATAGATGTTGTTTGTTGACGATAAGTTCTTTTTTTGCTAGACTTTCTTGCTGAAGGTATCATACGCCTCCAGCGTATTACACCTGATCGGAATTGAAAACCAACTCGAGGATTCCTGACTGAAAAACTTCAGAGATTCAGATAAATGATAGATGAAAATTCTAGTACTGATCTAATAAGATAATACAAACACACACACAATTAACAAAGTGCCTGGGTAATGAAAACAGACTTATTTCTATTGTGAGCATCACCTCTATACCTTCTTTAAACTAATAACCCCTATAAAAGTCTCTGTAGACTTTTATAGGGGTTATTAGTATAAAAAAGGTGCGTATAGCACACAGTCTCGGCAAAATATTTTTTTCCTGATTTATGTATAAAAATAATTGGCTTCGATTTAAAGAAACTGATAAAATATACGAATTTTAAAACCAGCGAAACATCAATCATCTTCCTGCCCTTGTCCCATGTTACTTGGGCTCGGAGCAACATGTTCTTCCATTTTATCCCAAAATACAATAAACAAAAAATTACAGAATGCTAAAATGCATGAGTTTAAAACACGTCACGATTTAAAACGTTTTTAGTTTTGGTGACAGCCAGACTGACAGCTAACCTCCCAATTCTTAACTGTGAACTGTCACAACATTATAACCTCACCTCATTCAAGATAATTTGAGTTTTATCATTTTATAGTAAATCTGTAAATAGCACATGCAACAGATATAGGGAGACATTGATTATTGAAACTTTGTAAAGATTTCTGTAACTGTTTTCATAACTAAGATTTTGATGAGCGCACGATATTTTTATTTGGAGTTAACGTGAGTAACATTCCTACAACATTGCGTAATTAACAAGCTCAAGAGACCACCGAAACCTAAAAGGCAATCAATGTGTTGTAAATATTTGTATTCAGGTGTAGTGTGGAGTCGAACCGGCTGTTAGTGCGCAGTGCTATTGAAGAAGCGGCAAAAAGTGTGTTCGGGGAGTGCGGTGCCGGCTCCCTGTGTCTGGACGTGCTGCTGGTGGGCGAAGGGCGCGCGCTGGTCCGCGTGCGCGCTAGCCAGCTGCGCCGCGTGCGAGCCGCGCTGGCGCTGAGCGCCTCCGATCTGCGCGTCGCCCGGCACGCGTCCGCGCTGCAGGCGCTGCTCTGATACTGTCACTACCCAAGCGCAGTAAGATCACCTTTTTGCCGCCATCCTTGTTTTATACAGACACTGAATGGAAATGAGTACTCATCTCCATACCTTACCTGTAGGCTTAGCCTAACGCTTTCCATTTCTACTCTACTGTAGAATAGAAATCGTTTGTCTACCCTTCTCGCTAGAAAACTCAGCTGTCTACACGGAAATGTCATTTTTGTCTAGTCTTCCGTCTACAAAACGCTTCTCTACAGTTCTCGTACTAAGCCTGCTGCTAGTTGACTTTGTAAGGTTGATTATTATGTCCATCCACTGACTACCTAAATACACTTTTACATTCCAAGCTAGTTCAGACTGAACAAATGTTATTGTTTGGTTCAATTAACCACATTTCTTGGTGCTATTTTTCTCCTGCATGTTGGAAATATACATGCTAACTGCAATCATAGGTGTTTGTGTTCAGAGATGGCGGCCCGGTCCGTGCTGTCGTCGGGCCTGGATGGTAAGGATGTTGTGATCGTAGCCACTAGGGAAGAGTTGGCTACACCCAGCAAGGTGACCCTGCCCGAACCAGAGCCTGCGCCTGGACTCATCTTGGCAGATGGCTCCATCAACTGGGGCTGTCCATGTCTGGGTGGCATGGCTACCGGCCCATGCGGTTCACAATTCAGAGAAGCCTTCTCTTGCTTCCATTACAGGTGCGAGTCTGTCACTTTTGTTGATGTTTATTTAATACCTTATGTCATGTACCTACAATCTATGCATATGCAATATATGTCATGTGCAATCTGTACAATCTATGCAAATAAATAAACTTTTCTTTAACAATTAGTTACTCATGATGAAGACAAGGTTTTCACGTGAGTGTATAATAATTAATGATGACAAAATCAGGGTAATTAAATTTATAATATTAATTAAAAATATCATTGGTTTAACAAGTATTGAAGAAAAAAACATGTTGCACCAACCCCAAATAAATTGGGATAAGGGCAATGGAATTATGATGATTAGTTTAACAACACTAACACCTTGTATAACATAAGTGTCATTGTATTCTGCCAGCTAGCAAACATGCAAATTTTTATCATGTCTAAATCTCAACTTGATATTCTCGTCTCAGAAACCAGGTGTAAGCCTCCATAAGCAAGTTAAGATATAATGTAAATGTTGCAGTGACGCGGACCCTAAAGGCAGCGACTGCTACGAGAAGTTCAGCGTGATGCAGGAGTGCATGTCGCACTACCCCGACCTGTATGGCAAGGACGACGACGACGAGCTCGCCGCCGCCATGGACGCCGCCGGCAGCGAGGCTGCGCACGAGCCGCTCGAGCACAGCGTTGCCGAGCCACGCGAGCACAGCGCCGCCGAGCCACGCGAGCACAACGCCGCCGAGCCACGCGAGCACAGCGCCGCCGAGCCACGCGAGACGGCCGAGCGCGCCGCAGTGCGTGCCGGGCCTGACGGCGACTCGCGCTAGACCCATGTGTGGCTCAGCCATCTACTAGTGCCAATAATTAATGTGGCAATATTATATTTATAGATTCTAGCAATCTTTTGTCCTTTAACAAATAAAAAACAGTACATCGTTGTTTGGATTCATACAAGAGAGTTATGGGAAATGCACTGGCTTATCGGACACCTATTATTAAGTTCAAAATAGACAATCATTATAATGTTGTTACTAATTTGTGGTGAGTATGTATTGTGTTTGTGATTCCTACCACGTGACTTACTTATCGTAGCTTGGTTAGTTAGTTTGTGAAAATACATTTGTTTATGTAGAGCAAAATAATAATTTTAATTAAATTTTTAGTTAAAACAAAACTATTTGTTTGAATTTCTTCTACTTAATAGGCAGGCCTTAGGTAGTCAAAGTCAAATTGTTTAGTTCAAATATGCACATGACATAAAAGGCACTTATGAACGTCAAAATTTACAAAAAAATAGAATTGACTCTAGTTGACCCTTCCAAAAGGTAGAACTTTCGTATGGAGAAGAATGAACAAGAAACTCCATAGTTACTCTATTAAAAATGTTTTACAATATTTTGATTGTACGGTACGTTAATTATATTATGAAGACGATGCACCTAGAATAAAATTACTATATTATGTGCTCACATATTTACAAACATCGTAAAGGTATATGTGTTCCGTTACCACCACAGATTTATTAGTTACCATAACGTTTTTTTTAGTGTTATCTATAGATCAATTTCTAAACGTATTGATGTTTCAATTTCTTACAAGATGGCAGCACCGGAAGTAGCTTAACTCGCTAAATTATAGAATAGCAAGCTTTAAATAACCTGTACTTTTATATAGTAAGCAGTCAGTATAGATTCAAGGTTCTATATAGATAAAGTTTTCACCGGAGAAAACTAGATGTCGCTGGTGCCCATTGCTAGAAAACCCTATCGAGTTCATTACAAAACAAGGTTTATACTTTAGACCCAGGTTTAAACCATCCTGTCATTTTTTTAATTTCGTCCGAGATATAGTTCACCTAGCTTCTGACGTTTCATAAGTGCCCATGTAGGTTTATGTGAAATAAAAAAAAATGATATTGTTTTTTTTTTTTTTGAGTACTTAATACAAAGTTGACAACTTAGACTCGGGTTTAAAAGTGTGCGTAGTCGCAGCGGAAATATGTCGTATTTCTTAATTTCAGTTTAGCAGATATTTAGTGTATGACGTCTTGTTATTGTGTATGGTAAGTAGAAAGTGCATCCAACCATTGGGGAGTTATTCAACAAAAACTGTTTCCGCTGGAACTACATAGTCCTAGCGGCACTTTTTTTTCCCTATGGACCTATGGACGTACAAGAAAAAAATACATTCAATAATACTGTGTAACGAGAGGTAAATGTGTATGATTAAATGTTTGTGTGTCATATAACTGCGAAGATAATCAAGTTTCCGCTGCGCTGACGTTTGGCTATTTGATGAAAATCATATAAAACTGTTTAGTGCAGAGTTGTAATTTTTTACGCAAGTTGCTTTGAATTTGTGTGTAATGTTTGTGAAAACAGAATTTGAAAAAATCATACCGTTTAGAAGATATACACGTAAAAGTAAAATAAGGTTATTAGGTCCAAGTACTTAAAATAGGAACTCTAGAGCCTAACTTCATATAACGTTTATTTATATCTTGTAAGGGTCTACAATGTTCTGTCAAGTTTCATTTATGTGCTCTTAGTAGGTAATTAATGATCAATGGCATAATCCACTACGACTGGACCACTGTATTGTATGACATCCGATTGTAGGACTTTTTAATGGAAAAGCAAATTATTACATATTCCAATATTTAGTGTATTAATGCAACTATTCACGTGTGAAATTTCAGCTCATTACATTATATAATTAAAGAGATATAATAAAAATACCAGAACAACCGCAATACGTGGATAAACCGACCAAGTTTGAATGGCTACAAAAAAGCGGCCGTGCAGTATAAAGAGCTAACGTTCTAAAATTTCCAGTATAGTATCGTTCATAGTACCTATAGTTATTGTGTTTAATAGTTTCGTACAGGTGCGTACACAATGGTTTAGCAGAAAATAAAACAACTGCATTAACTTTGTACTCTTAAAAGTTTTTATTAGTTAATGACTATTTAAAATGAAAAAAACAACATTATTAACAAAGTAGGTAATAATAACATTGATAAAAAGAATCTGTTTTTTATTAAATATAAATAATAAAGATATTGCCTACTGTAAAATACAATCACAGATCAGTAGGTAATTGACTCAATTGTGAAGGTAGGTTTGTAGTGTAGTACAGTACCTACCTACCTACGTTCTAGCGCATAATCATTACCATTTATGCACTGGAATTACAGAGATCACTCTTAGTAAATACTTATATGTTACAAAATAAAGATTCTCAAAGCACAGTCGACTACAAATATACCTAATGTAGGTACCCAATTACTAAATTGCACCTACTTATAAAATCAAATTGTTTAAAACTAGTTATTCTTATAACTTACTAACGTACCTACGTACGTTGGACTTACTTATTTAACTTGTTTGTAAAATCACAGACTAATAAAATACTATATATATAGGTAATAATATTAGGAACCTATTATATTATTACCTATTATTATTTATCATTAATAGTGGTTATAAGTAGCGATCCGGTAGGTCCATCTTAAATCGCATGTTTAAGTAAGTACCTGCATACTTAGATTTACAATGTGGGTACCTACATAAAAACGCCCAAATTATTGTTATGAGTATTAGTACTTAATAAGAAACATTTAAATGAAATGAGACATGAAATCGTATCTAACAAAAATCTGAAACTAACCATAAGTAGTTATAGATAATCATTAGGTCTTTTCAGAATTTTCATTAGATACGTTTATTCAGTTGTATAAATAATTGCATGAAGCATTAAGTTTCTTGCACCATTCTGAATTTTACTATATAAATCATCGTAACATTGAAATGACCTGTTACAAGGTCTAAAACAATAAGCCTTGTAATGTAATGATCAATACCTACCAATTGTAAAGGCGGTACATATTCAATAATAGCCAATATAAATAAAACTTATTATTTAGTTCAATAGTTCGAGGTACCTATGTCATCTATCTAAATACAAATCATGTAATTCAAAGATGATTAAATCATAATTGAATGCTATAGGTAGTGCATGTTTCGCAAAAATTGCAAATAGGAGCAAAGTCGTTTCTCATGCCAGATTCTATTGACTCTTGTAAGTTAACAATGCCTTTATGCTTAATTATGTCTATATTCAATGGCAAGTATTTACATTCAAAATTGCCATTGTTTTGGGGATAAGCACATTGTTTGTTTGAGCAACATTTCTTTCTGTTGGCAGAAAAGTAGGTATGGTAAACAGACGTCTTCAAATATTTTTGTGATATTACACGCACAGCTTATTATACGATAGGTAGGTACTGTTTGGCATCGTGAACACTATCATCAGAATCAGAACTAAAGAGTGGAGTTAGTAAATTATCCCGATTTTCGTATAATTTTGCGCTGTATTTTTTTGTATTTGATAAATCTATAAAAAACTTAGTAAATGCATCTCTGCTCATCATTTGGGAAGAATCTAATAACTGACGGAATAAGATTCTATTTTTATAAGCTACCGCGAAAGCTTGAGCGGTTGAATCAAATGCACAAGTAGATATTGGTCAATGCGACTTTAATATTTTTTGATGAGGCTACATTGCCATTTTGTATGATGTACAGTGGCTTCGATGATGAGTTAGCTTTGTTGCGAGAAATGGCAAAACCTCTCCAGTTTTCTATTTCTATAGGTCTTGAAATTTGATGATTTGATATTTCTATAGGTCTTTAAGAACGCAAGAGTCTCGTAAATATTCATTTTCATCATAGGTAAGTATTCTTTTTTTAAACTTAATTTGGAATTTGAATCATCATTTTGTTAAATCGAAAACAAACAATAAGTCTCAACTAAAACAAGCAGTTTGCTTGTTTTAGTTGAGACTTATTGTTTGTTTTCTTTTGTTTTTTCTATTGTTTGTTTTCTTATGATTAGACATATTTAGTTTAACTGTCCCATTAATATAACTATAATGTTGAATTAAAAACTCATCCAATCGTATTCGCTCGACTTTTGTGTTGAAATATATTGTTTTATTATCCTTTTATTGGTTTTCAACATTTGAACTACTCGCAACCGTTCTAACGTTAACAAAATGTATGTTCATGACATTACTCCACATAGATAGTTTTCGTAGCAGTCTTTTTAAAGTGTTATTTATAGCAGGCAAGTAGGTAGTATTCGTTTTTGTGTTCGTACCTTGGGTCAAGTAAAATCAAATATAATTTTTCTGTTTCGATAATCTCGTCATAATATTTGATTAGTGGATGTTCATTACTAGTACCTGCATTATTTAATTCATCAGTTTCATTCGGAAATGTAGATAAACTACTTACTGACTCATCATCATTACATTCATCCATATCAAAGTTGTCGACCTTAGATTGACCCGCTAAACGTCGTAAAGCTTGCTCATATTTATTAGATGATTGACCGTCCAACTCAAGGCTCACATATTCATGTAATGATACCGTTACAATATCTTTGATGACAGATTTAACTTCCTCGTAGCACTGAAGTTGGTGATTTTTTTTAATGCAATTTATATAAAAATATTTACATTTTTCTGATACTTTTACAAACAACTTTGTTTGTACAGTTTTTAAAAAAAGTGAGATTTGTCCAATCCTATCGATAGCTTAATGGTATACAATCAACCTGGCCTTCTAGAAGTGAAAAACACTGTGATAAATATCTGTTGGTGTCTGTATTTAAGAAACTACGGCATATAGCCCCTATTAATGCAGAAGTCATCGCAAATTATTTCATTAGGCGTACTTCGATTACGCGCCCATGTAAATCAAATCAAATCAAATAATTTATTTGCATAATACATGTTATAAATTTGTTACAGGTATAAAAGGTAGGTACATTGTATTATAACCTAATGAGGTATGCAAATTAATATATTAATTAAGTACTAATCGCAACATTGAATTTATAAAATACATTTTAAATTGTGTTAGGTACTTATATAGAATGTCAAAAAAATACACAAAATAAAATACACAAGTCAAATCAAAACAATAATCATTACATTTGTGGTTAGTTGTTGGTTAATTGATTAGTAACTTTTTGCAACTAGGAATTCGTGCAAACCTAATTTGAGTTGCCCTGTTATTTTTTTGGCAACTTATATTATATGTCAAATTAGAATTATTTAAAACAATTTATTTAGATAATATTATATTTATTTAATACATAATGTCAAAAATTATCTGTTAAAAAATCTGAGATATTATAATAACATTTTTGACATAGCATTATTTTTAATTTTTGCTTAAACAAGTTAACATTATATTGTTTTAGGTCCTTTGGCAGTTTATTATAAACGACAGGTGCCATATGAAAAATACTCTTATACATTAAGGCAGTATTCGTTTGACGAACACAGAGACGACTTTCATATCTTTGGGTACGATTGAATGCTTCAGATGCAAGCACAAAAAGTTTAGGATTTTGTTTCACAAAGACAGCTACTTCAAATATATAGGTACAGTGATGGCTATGGTAAGATACTGTACTTTTTCAAGAAAGGTACACAACTCTCAGTAGATTTTAAGCCGAACATAGCCCTAACGCACCGTTTCTGCGCCTTAAAGACTAGAAACCACGCGGACTTAACCATGCGGCTATAGTATCAGTCGACTGAGACTGTGATGCCATATAACATACAGGTATACTTGTGTGTTGCAGTGTATGCCATAACTGCATACAAGAACATATGTTTGGGTTCTTTATTTCTCAAATGGTCATTAATACCCGGCGGCGCGCGGCGGCGGCGCGGCGGCGCAATTGTTTGAAAAATCGAACCGGTTGCATCGATAGACAAAATTATAGGTGTATTTTTTAATACTTCGTCGTAATATAGGTATACTTTGTTCTTTTGTCCAAAAGTATAAAAAGAAAGGAACTAAACAACATTTTTGGATAAATGAGTCAAATGGTGGACTTTACGACATGGCATACATAGATAGAATAGGATTTCTATCGAACTGAAGTGCACTTTTAGCTTCCATTCGTATTTGCCTCAAAGTACTTAATTTAGGAAAAGTCGGAGGTTCGCTTGGATTGTCTGTATCCATAAGTTTGTCTGCCATCATAGCTCTAACTGCTAATGCCTTATTGTGCTTTAATTTGTCTGCTAATTTTTGTTTTCTCGTCGAAGTAAGTTATTTTTAATAATCGGATCATGGAGAAATTCTTTTTTATACTGACTTAATAAACAAGTAACATTTATGAAATTGGCAGTTAATGGACAAAAAGTCAATAAAATATTCGCTCCACATTGAGTGCATTTGCCATAGCATTTGATGTTATTTAGTCGTAAAGGAGACGTTCACGAAATGTATGGGGCTTGGTACTAAAATAATTGATAAACAGCCTTCTGACCTATATAGGCTGAAAGAGGGTAATTATTTTGACGTCTTTGGGCATTTAATTTTTTTTACACCCGCCCGTTTTTTTTAAAAAAAAGTGTTGAAAAATAAAATGTTCTACAAGCATTATTTATATTTTAGGGATGGCAGCCCTGTGGCAAATGACGTGACAATGACAACGTCAGTCAGCAGGTCTCGGCTTGACATTTACAGCGGATATTTAGTCCAAGTTTACAGCTTTGACTTTTTTCGTTTATCGCTTAGTAGAGTCTCTAGGTTATCCTTTTTTAATTGTACGTCAATTGCCTGCTGTAAATCGTACCTGTCCCTACTGTGTACTGGGCATTCCAGAAGAAGATGGAAAATAGTTTCTGCAGTATCAGGGTCACAGACACATGCAGGACTCTCCCTACGCTTGAAGCGATGCAAGTATTGGGAGAGCCCCCCATGTCCCGTGAGTACCTGCGTCAGTAAGCCCGCTGGCCTCAGATTCCTAATAACTGTATAGGCGTCTACAGCATCCGGGAGGAACACTCTCGTTACAGAAGCTGTGTCGCCAGACTTGTACCTCCGGTTCCACTCGTCAAGGGAATCCTTTCGGATTATTCGCCTGACGAATGAGGCCGGAACCTGGTCGTAGTCGGGGCTCCTCTTGCTCGACAGTGCAGCCTCCTTTGCGAGCTGATCAGCGCGTTCATTGCCTGTGAGACCCGCATGCGCTTTCACCCAGTAGAAATACACAGCTTTCCCTTGGGTGAAAGCCTTCCTCAGGCTTTCGCGCGTCTCTACCGCCAATGGATGCAGAGCATTGTAGTTGGTGATGGTCTCCAGGGCCGACCTTGAGTCACTGTATATGCAGTATTCTTTATTTTTGCGCTTCAAGGCCTCTTTCGTGGCTCTGCATATGGCGAGGATCTCCGCTTGGTAAACGGTGCAGTACGCGGCTAAGCTTAGCTTGATGGCCTTGGTCTCTGTCGCACCATCCCATATGGATAGCGCAGCTCCGACCCTACCATCAAGCTTGCTGCCGTCGGTGTAAATTTTCACCGCCTGCCCGTTGCTGTTGTCGACCTGTTGTTGCGTTGACAAACTTCCGAAAATCAGCTCCACACGCAGAGCTGGATGGGGAGTCTCCGCAAATCCCACCACACGTTCGGTCTCCCGGTCTGCCAATACGAGCCGGGATGACCCTCTTCTTGCTTTATACAGGGCGGCTGCCTCCTGTATTCGAAGGTCAAGAGGCAGTATCCCGGCCAGTACCAGCGCCGAGTTCAGCGAAACCGTGCGGTAGGACTTGCACAGTTTCTGTGCGAAGCCTCTCTGTACTGCATTCAGCGCCTTCTGCGTTCCGATTTTCTTAGCTGCTGGTGCCCATGCACTTGCAGCGTACAAGATGACCGGCTCAACCACTGCCGTATAGATGGCTCTAATGACTTCAGGGTGCAGTCCCCAGCTTACTTCTGCAGCTCTGGAGAGCTGTTTGTACAAGTCTGCGGCTTTTTTACAGACTGTTGCAACGTGGGTGTTAAAGGTCATCTTGTCATCCAGAGTGAGTCCCAGAATTTTGATCTCCCTCGACATTCCGATGTCGGTCTCCCCCATCCTCAGGAGTGGGGTGTCGTACTTGAGCTTACGCGTCAACACCATAGCACAAGTTTTGTGTGGTGCAAACTTCAGCTTGTTCCGGACTCCCCACTCCCGAACATAGGCGAGAGCGGCATTGGCCTGCCTCGAGACCTCCAAACCAGTATTTTTGCTGAAGACCATCACCACGTCGTCCGCATACGCCTGACAGTATACACCCTCTTTTTCCAGACCGTGCAATAGGAGGTCAAGGAGTACGTTCCAAAGTATCGGACCGCCAATGGATCCCTGGACGCAACCTTTCTGGGTGTTTCTAGTGTGTTCCTCCCCGGCATACCTCAGCCTGATTTTTCTGCAGTCGAGATAGCTATCCAGTAGCCTCCTTAAATTGACCGGACACTTTTCCTCAGCCAGTCTGACTCTAATAGCTGGCCACCAGGCGCTATCGAAGGCCCCCTCTATATCCAATGAGACTAGGGTTACGAGCTTTTTCTGCTCTATGTTCCCCTTGATATGGTTCACTAGGTTGTAGAGGGCGTCCTCGGTGCTCCTTTGTGGCATGAAGCCGTACTGGCGAGTACTAATCCGCGGTACTAGGTGCCACCTGATCCTTGCTACTATCATCTTCTCCAGGATCTTGCCCAAGACTGGTAGCAGACCGATCGGCCTATAGGCTTTGGGATTCTGATAGTCGTCCTTGCCCCGTTTTCTCAATACCACCACTGTGGCTTCCTTCCATATGTCCGGGAAGTGACCTATCTCTAGGCACTTATTGTACAGGGCAAGGAACACGTCCAGATTCCCGGAGATTGCTCGACTGCATATGTCCGCCGTGAAGCCATCCGCTCCGGGTGCCTTCTTTGGATTAAAACTCATACTAGCGGTCTTTAGCTCTTCTACCGTAAACGGCGGATCATGTGTTTCATTATGACACGGGGCGTTTACTTGCTTCGCAAGCTCTCAAATTTGGCGATGATGTGAGTTATCCTTCTCTTCGGAGTCCTCAGGGTAGAATGTTTCGGCTAATAGGGTTGCCGATTCTCTTGGGTCTAGGAACACATCGTCCTTTTTAAGGGTCAGATCTTCTTGACGTTTGGCGGTCTTACCGATCACTCTGTATATACCTTCCCATACTCCTTCTCTATCTTGTTTTTGGCAAAAGGTCTTCCAACTTGCTATTTGGGCTTTCTTGGCTTGGCATTCGTAACTCTCTTTTGCTTGCAGGTACTCTTTGAAGACTTTCTCTTTGCGGTCCTTCGCTGCATTGCGAATCCTCCGCTTTTTTGTGGTGACCTTGTTTTTTAACTGGATGAGCTCCTCTGTCCTCCATGGCAAAGAGAATTTCGTGTTTGCCGACTTAAGTGGCATGCTGTCTTTACAGGCTGAAGTTATGCCTTTAGTAATTGTCTTTACCATGTCTTCCAGCTGCTGCTTGAGCTCGACTCTACCTATTCCAGTTGCGTTGATGTTGTCTTCCGCTTGAAATTGTTCCATTTTCGAAATGAAAATGTCCCAATTTGCCTTCTTGGTATTGTAGAGTCGAGTGGTCCTTTGGATGTTGATCCCTTTTTCCCTCTGTAAGCGCAGCTGAAACAGGATCGTGTTGTGGTCCGAGCTCGTCACTCCCTGGTCAACTTTCCAGTCTTCCACGAGACCCAGCATGTCTGTCGAGCAAGCTGTTAAATCGACGAAACTGCTGTATCTCGTGTTGCCCCTTACTGTGTCAAATGTGGGTATATCCCCTCTATTGAGTACCTGCATATCCCACTCTTCCAGGGTCCCGGACATTTCTGTGCCCCTGGTGTCATTAACGATGCTGCCCCACCAGGTGTTCTTAGCATTGGCATCGCCTCCAATGAGCAGTTTTCTTGGCCCAGCTTTCTCTATCGTCCTTCGTATTTGGTCCATGTATGGGTCAATGGGCTGGTCCGGTTCGAAGTAAAAAGAGACTGCAGCGATTTCCCAGGCTTTGGACCGGATCCTCACCACTGCGATGTTGTTCGTAGTGAGTTCTGGGCACTGTATGACGTCTAAGTCATGATCGAAAACGATCACGGCCGCTTTCACAGTCCCTCTTCCATCGTCCTCGCACTGGTAAACCCGCACGCCTCGGTAGCTCTTCATCCTTCGAATCCCGCCAACATACGGCTCCTGGACCATGGCGAAGGCGATTTTCCGGTCAGTGGCTTCTGCCATGAGCTCGGTTGTTGCCAGCTCCTTTCTTTGGAGGTTGACCTGGGCCACTGCGTATACTCCGGTGGAGTTGCCTGCCCTGTTATGAATGTGGGTGCCCTCCGCGTTAGCAATATGCTACCCTCGCTCTCGCCATTGCCTCCCATCTTCTGCGCACAGTACATTCATTACTAAATGCACTGTGTTCCGTGCTGGCGTGTTTTGCTTGCAAGCAGTTCACGCATGATGGGGCTGCTCCGGCGATCCAGTCAGGGCACTGTGTTCTGGTGTGAGGGCCGCCGCAGTGGCAGCACTTATCTATGGTTTCTTTACAGAAACGCTTGCTGTAGCCATACGCTAAACAGCATGTGCATTGGACCAGTGGAGACTGGTCTTCTACTTTAATGCGCTGGATGTCAATACGTATAGCCCCTTTGTGCAGTGTTCTATTCCATAGCTGCGGCGACACTCTCAGAATTACGTGGTTTGTGTGGAGGTTTCGGTTCTTCCTCCTGAAAGCTATTTCGACCCTGTCATCCTCACTCTTCAGATCTTTGAAGAGGTCTGTGTTCTGGTTTCTGAAAGCACCTAGGACGTCCTCATCAGTGTTATAATTAAAGACGTTCCTCAGAGCCAGCAGGGGGTCTTTGTTTTTAACTTCCTCCACTAGAAGGTCCCCTCCCACACGCAGCCTTTCCTTCACCTTTTGCCTGTCTTCCCTCGTTCTGCACCCCACTATTACCTTACGGTCTTTGGCCTTTCTCACTCTGTCCATTGTTATAAAGCCGTCCTTTGCATTCACAGCTTTCCGAATCTTCTCAATTACCTCGTCTCCAGTTTCTAACTGGTCGGTCGAGGCTACCACTATTGAGTGGAGAGCCGTGTGCTCAGGTGCTACATTTCTAGGAGCATTGGCTGCAGCATTTGCGTACGTGGCTCTGTTTTCGACAATTTGTCTACCAGTCTCTAGCTCTTTCTTTAATTCCTCCATTTTGAGGCTGTTTTCTCGTATGAGCTTAGAGTGTTGCTCTATTATTTGAGTCAGATGGCCTTGCTTTTTATCACCATTATTTTCCTGTACTGCTTGTTCTGTCTGTGTGCTTTCTACCTCTTTGCTGTTGTCAGCAGTTTTTGTACCAGATTTCGCAGATTCGGACTCTTTCACTAGTTGGAACAGTCGCTCCACCGCCTGTGAGACATCCGCTTTGATGTCGGCTCGTAAATTCCGGGATTCTCCCAGAGCCGTTTTAGCCCTCTTGATACAGGCGCGTGCTTCCGTCACTCTGTCAGGGTATTCCCTTTTTTGTTTCGGGGAGCTGACTGGTGCCTCTGCAGACATTCTGCGTCCTAATGGTTTGTCCTTGACTGTGGCGGCAACCTTTATATTTAGCTTCGTTGGTGCTGGCGGTATTGTTCTCTGCGGTGAGTTTGGGGATTTTTGTGCAGTTTTTGCTCCCATTCTCCTATGCTCCTCCTCACGTTTGAGGATTGCGTCGATGCCGTCGAGGGACCGGCCCTCTCGTCATCACCGGGAGATCCGCGGGTGATCGTCATTTTCTTGGCAGGAGTTCTGATTCCGAACATTTTGTTTGGCCACAGGGATGCGTCAATAAGTCCGTAAAAGATTTATTGTCATATGACAAACGTGTAAAAATAATAAAAGTTCAAAAAATTCCATAACAAGTAAATTCATATATATACGAAATCCACCTTAGCTAGACAATAATTTTATCAAATCGTTATAACTTTGCATCCAGGTGACGCATTTTGAAGCTGTTTTCAGCCAAATCAATATTAAATAGGTTCCGTACAACTGTTTGACTAATAAAAATTGACAAAAACGCGAAAAAATATTTTCGTATATCGACTTAGCAATTTTTGTGAGATTTTTTGAAGGAATTTTCAAACACTAATTTTATCTCAAAATTCTTATCCGAACCATCGTTAATAGTAGTTTTAATAGATACCTACCTGCCTTACCTGTATTCCGGTGCGCGCTCAGCCACCCCGAGTGCTGTTTGGTAGTGTTTATTCCAGGTTTTTCACATTTTTCAGTCAAAAAACCAGTTTTTTGACCAAAACTCAAATTTTTTGTATTGCATATATTTCTAGTAACTACATAGCTCGCTAGCCCGCGCGGAGACGCGTCTTTTGACACCTCGCACGTGCGTCTGGCGAATATAGAACTTCAAAAAATTGCCCGCCCGCCCACCCTGTTGTCACTAGCCAGGTAAACTTTTGGGTTTTTGTCGTAAAAATATAAAATAATTTTATTCGCGTTTAGGTATTTAGTAGTCCTTAGAATTACTAAATTGAAGTTTTTACATTAGTATTTTGACCTAACGGCTTTGAGGCCGTACGACATTTATTTTATTATAAGTTTACGTTACTTCTGTGCTTATCCCCCTTTACAGGGACACAGAAGTAATTGCTAAGTGACCTATGAATTGTTTAATACCTTATGAACCTTACGTTCACTTCAACTGCAGGCATGTACCGCACACCGGCCAAAAAGAACGCGAGCTCGCCAGACTCCAGGGGCTCTCCGCGCTCGTCAGAGGTTGGACCCACGCTTCCCAGCGTAAGGCGTAGTATCGGGGAATGGGAGGCCGGGAAAGCTGAGCCCCAGGCCAAGTCCCCGGCCAACCCGAAACGAGACGCCACTCCACCTGCTTCCAGCAGTCCGGAGACGCGCCGAGTGCCCCTGGGTGTCGGAAAGATACTACAGAAGCCTGAGTCAAAGTACCCCAACCGGACAGCGGAGGCGAGAGCTTGCCTAAGTAAGGCAAAGCTTCACTTGGGCAATTCTCGCAACCTAAAGACGGAGATAAAGACGGAGGTGGTGTCTGCGATCAACAGGCTCTTTGAGTTAGTCAAAGAGTCAGAACGTAATAAATCTCCTGTCGCACCTGCACCTTGTGTCGCACCTGCAGTCGCACTGGAAAACACGCCCATTGCTGAAGAGCTTTCCTTATCCATACGCAGTGAAAATAATGCTCGCCAGATGGACCTTATGAAGGCAATAGAAAATCATAGCTTTTTAATTAGAGAAAACGCAGAAAAAATGCAGAAGCTACAAGATGCTCTAATAAATAGAGAAATCGTTGAGGATAAAACCTACGCGGGTGTAGCGGCGGTACGTAAGAGCCAGACCGGGGGACAGGCCCTGGAGCGAGCGACGCTGCACTCGGTGGTTGTCTCCTCGACGAAAGAGCTAGAGACGGGAGAAGAAGTGTTGGCAGCAAGATTGAGGGCAAAGTCGGAGCGGCGCTATCCTTGTGGAATAGCACCACCGAAACAAAGGCCCTCAAGCTTGCCTTGCCGTCTTACTGCACCGTCTACCAGGCTGAACTCCTGGCCCTACAAAGAGCGGCAGGAGAAGTGCTCAAGCGCAGTGAAACCACGTTCGGCATCTTCAGCGACTCCATGGCGGCTCTTCAGTCGGTGATCAATATAAGTTCCCCCCACCCCTTGGCCGTGGAAACCAGAGACACCATACGACGCTGTAAGCTCCAGAACAAGAGTGTCTCCTTGTTCTGGATCAAGGCCCACGCAGGGTTGGAGGGAAACGAAAGAGCCGACCAGCTCGTGAAGGAAGCCGCCTTGGGGTCGAAGAAGAGGCCGGACTACGATATAGGTCCCGTATCATTCGTCAAGCGAGGAATCCGGTCGGAAACGCTTGACGAATGGAACGGGAGATATAAGTCTGGTGACACGGCTTCGGGCACCAAACTTTTCTTCCCAGACGCAGTGGTGGCGTATAGCGTGGTGCGCGAGATGGCTCCAACCAGCATTAACACTCAATTATTGACGGGGCATGGTGGGTTCTCTGCATACCTGAAGCGCTTCAAGTGTAAGGAGGACTCATCATGCACCTGCGAGCCTGGCGTAGAGGAAACAGTGCTCCACATACTCCTCGAGTGCCCGATCACCGCAAAGATGCGGTATGAGACAGAGCAGAAACTCGCCGTCGCATTGGTTGCCAAAAATCTACCATGTTTAATGAAAGGAAAGGAAAGGAAAGAGTTTTTAAATTATTGTTATAAAATAGTATCTTTAGTAATAATTAGAAATAAATAGCTTAAGAAAATATGATACTTAATATATAATGATTATATAGTTAACGTGTCATAATTATCAAAAAAAGGAGAGAAAAAAAAAAAAAAAAAAAAAAAAAAAAACAATATATATATATATATATATATATATAAATAGTAAATAATAGTAATAGTAGATTTGGTACCTACCAGTAATTAGGAAAAGCGTCATAATAGTATGAAATAATACAATACAATACAAATAATACAATATGAAAATAATACAATTTCCGTGACCAGAGTCATAAGGGGATATCGCACGATCTCCTACGAGGCGGCTTGCGTACTGGCCGGATCCCCGCCCTGGGACCTCGAGGCGAAAGTACTCGCGTCACTGTATCGGTGGCGCGAGGAAGCGAGGGCGCGGGGCGAGTGGCTGATGCAGCGACATGTGGAGTTGCGTCGGTCACAGCTTCGCGCAGCCCTGGTGGCGGAATGGCGGGACAGGCTTTCACGCCCTCGCCACCATCGAGGCGGTCCGGCCGGTACTCGAGCCCTGGCTCGGGAGGAGGCACGGCTCCTTGTCGTTTCGGGTGACGCAGGTGCTCTCGGGGCATGGTTGCTTCGGGAAGTACCTGTGTCGCATAAACAGGGAGCCGGACGCCCGGTGTCATCACTGCGTCGACTGCCGGGAGGACACGGCGCGGCATACGTTGGCAGAGTGTGCCGCATGGGAGGAGCCTCGCCGTGCCCTCATCTCAGGAGTAGGCAGTGACCTGTCGCTGCCGGCCGTGGTCGAGTCGATGGCCGGCAGCGAGGAGTCCTGGGACGCGGTGGTGTCCTTCTGCGAAACAGTCGTGTCGCAGAAGGAGGCTGCGGAAAGGGAGCGGGAGATCTCGTCCGCTCACCCAGCCCGCAGCAGGCGCACTGGGCGTCGGCAGAGGGCAGATAATGCCCTCTTCCGGCCCCCCTAAATGGGTCCAGGGACGGCGGACTTGGGGACGTCCGCCGCCCCCTATCACACTGGACCCGAGGTGGCGGCGCGTAGTGTTCCACGCGCGCCCCTTTCAGACGTCGCGGGGGGGGTCTAACACCTCACCCCCCCCAGACTTGAGGTGGCCCGCAGAGGCGGGCCGGCACTAGCCGGGGATCACGGAAGTAATACTAGCTCCCAAGATCCCCGGTGCAAGTGTGGGAAGGGAACACCGGGGTGGTTTTTAGTCAGTAAGAGTCTGACAGACCCCTCCGCCCACCCCAGGGCGGAGGACATCCATGAGGATTTTGTCGAGTCGATGGCCGGCAGCGAGGAGTCCTGGGACGCGGTGGTATCCTTCTGCGAAACAGTCGTGTCGCAGAAGGAGGCTGCGGAAAGGGAGCGGGAGATCTCGTCCGCTCACCCGGCCCGCAGCAGACGCACCGGGCGTCGGCAGAGGGCAGATAATGCCCTCTTCCGGCCCCCCTAAATGGGTCCAGGGACGGCGGACTCGGGGACGTCCGCCGCCCCCCATCACACTGGACCCGAGGTGGCGGCGCGTAGTGTTCCACGCGCGCCCCTTTGAGACGTCGCGGGGGGGTCCAACACCTCACCCCCCCGCAGACTTGAGGTGGCCCGCAGAGGCGAGCCGACACTAGCCGGGGATCACGGAAGTAATACTAGCTCCCAAGATCCCCGGTGCAAGTGTGGGAAGGGAACACCGAGGTGGTTTTTAGTCAGTAAGAGTCTGACAGACCCCTCCGCCCACCCCAGGGCGGAGGACATCCATGAGGATTTTCAACCCCGGCAACAAAAAAAAAAAAAAAAAAAAAAAAGGTTAGGTTAGGTTAGGTTGGGGTCTCAGGAGTAGGCAGTGACCTATCGCTGCCGGCCGTGGTCGAGTCGATGGCCGGCAGCGAGGAGTCCTGGGACGCGGTGGTATCCTTCTGCGAAACAGTCGTGTCGCAGAAGGAGGCTGCGGAAAGGGAGCGGGAGATCTCGTCCGCTCACCCGGCCCGCAGCAGACGCACCGGGCGTCGGCAGAGGGCAGATAATGCCCTCTTCCAGCCCCCCTAAATGGGTCCAGGGACGGCGGACTCGGGGACGTCCGCCGCCCCCCATCACACTGGACCCGAGGTGGCGGCGCGTAGTGTTCCACGCGCGCCCCTTTGAGACGTCGCGGGGGGGTCTAACACCTCACCCCCCCGCAGACTTGAGGTGGCCCGCAGAGGCGGGCCGGCACTAGCCGGGGATCACGGAAGTAATACTAGCTCCCAAGATCCCCGGTGCAAGTGTGGGAAGGGAACACTGGGGTGGTTTTTAGTCAGTAAGAGTCTGACAGACCCCTCCGCCCGCCCCGGGGCGGAGGACATCCATGAGGATTTTCCACCCCGTGAACAAAAAAAAAAAAAAAAAAAAGGTTAGGTTGGGGTGGGGTGCATGTTGAGAAGCCTCCTCGTGGCGCACCCTGGGCAACGTCGGCTCCAACTGCCCACCAAGTTTTGGTGGACACTTGGCGCTGGCGGCGAATTCTCAACAAACGGGGAAGGGTCACGGTTCCAATCACCGATCATCCACGATGGTCGGTGAAGGGAACCGGGCTAGAGTTGGTCGTACGCCTACTCCCCCTCTGCTTACAGAAGGGAGTGAGTTGGCGTACACTGGGGAGTCCCAATCCCAAGGTCTAGCGTGCCGAGGGGATGAATGGCCGGAGGGTTATCCGGTCGCTAGCGCGAACAGGGACCTCACCCTTAAAAGGAAACTAATGAAATGAAGGCTAATGGTAATATTCCCCAGGCGGGCAACCTCCACAAGGAGGCACAATCCCGCCCTTCCACGGAAGGCAGCCCCACCGTATCTGGGGGGGGCACCCATAGCCTCGTAGGCCGGCAGACCACCGCCGGTCTTCGTAAACAACCTCTTGCGTCGCAAGAAAAGGAGCTCCGGGTTAGCCTGGAGCGACTGTGCGACGCAACAAAGCCGCTTGCCGTCGTTGACGGCAACAACAGCCGAGGAGGCTCATGTCCAGAGCTCATGGACCGACTGTCCGACCAGGACACGCAGCTGGGAGGGAAGCGCACGCGCAGCGAGCTGTCTTCCGATGAGGAAGACCTGTCGGCACCAAAATTTGGTACCGCGCAGAGGGGGAGGCGTCGGTTACCGGACCGTGACTTACGGGGTCGCTTCTTGCGGCCCGATACGCCGGTACCGATGCAGATGAGGAGCGCAGAGAGTGAGGGGACCCCGGGCGAAGACTCCGCTGCGTCCCCACTGTTACTGCAAAGTAACAAGGCGGAGGCGAGCTCTGCAAAGCGGATGCAGCGGAAGGCGGTGGCAGCTGACGAGGTCGGCGAAATGGCTCGACTGGCCCGAAAGCGACGCTCTGCTCAGGCGGCTACCGGGGAGAGCCTGTCGGCGGTGGCGCTGAGTCGCCAAGTTTTGGACGGCGTGGACGTCGTCATGAAGGTTGCCACAAAGTCTGGCAGCCTGAAGGGGACGTTCACGCGCGCTCTAAAGGAGGCGGCTGGCGACATTAAGGAGGCAGTTGGGGTCCTCCTTAGTCGCACGAGCTCAGACGAGACGGCAAAGCTGTGGGAGGAGAACAGCCGTCTCAGATCTGAGCTGGAGGACCTCAAACGGGAGCTTGCCGCGCAGAGGGCGGAATGGCAGCAGAGGCGTCCTGCGGCCACCGTTTCCGATCCCGTCGTCGTTGCCCTGACACCGCCGGCCCCGTCGTCGGTTCCGTCATCGGTCCGTACCCCCGCACCTGCGGATGCAGAGATCGAGAAGATCGTTCGCATCTGCATGCTGCAGTGTGGGGCGATGGTGTCAGCCCGGCTGCAGGCCATGGAGGCGAGGCTCCCCCCGGCTGAAATCCTCCGCCCACCGCTCGCTGCAGACAAGCGGAGGAAGGAGGCGGAGGCGAGAGCAGCGGCAGTGGCTGAGCCGAACCAGTCCGGGAAGGGGGCCAAAAAGCCCGCGAAGGGGACACGGATGCCCGCGGAAGCGCCCACTTCCCGAACGGCTGCTCCACCGACGACCGCGCCCGGACCCACCACGGAGGCCTGGACGACGGTCGTCAAGAAGCCAAAAAAAAAGAAGACGGCGCTGCCAGCACCCGCTAATGTACCGGCACCGGCACCGAGGAAGACCCAGAAGCCGCCTAAGACGAGAGCCCCACGCTCCGCGGCTGTGGTGGTAACACTGCAGCCCGCAGCCATCGCGAGGGGCGTCACCTATCAGGCGGTTATGGCGGACGTGAGGAGCAAGATCGCGTTCCCCGACCTTGGCACACCGGCTGGCTTTATTTATAAGCAAGCCATTACGGGGGCGCGGCTGTTCGAGGTGTCGGGTGCCTCTAGCGGTGAGAAGGCGGACACGCTGGCAGCTAAGCTGAGAGGGGTCCTCAACCCGGAGGACGTCCGGGTGTCCAGGCCGATGAAGACCTCTGAGCTGCGGGTCGATGGACTGGACGACTCGGCGACCCCGGCTGAGGTCGTGGCGGCCGTAGCCAAAGCCGGCGGATGTCCGCCGGAGGACGTGCGGACGGGTGACATCCGCGCCGACGCTTCCGGGCTTGGCACGATTTGGGTGCGGTGCCCGGTGGCGGCGGCGAGCAAGGTCGCTAACGGTGGGCGTCTGTTGGTGGGATGGGTTGCAGCAAGAGTCAAGCTGCTGCAACCCAGGGCATTGCGGTGCTACCGGTGCCTGGACATGGGGCATGTCCGGGCACGATGCACCGCTGCAATAGACCGCAGCGAGCAGTGCTATCGCTGCGGTCAGCCCGGCCACAAGGCGGCCCAGTGCTCCGCGGCACCAAACTGCAGCCTCTGTACAGCTGCAGGGAGGTCCGCGGGGCACAGGGCTGGCGGAAAGGCCTGTCGTGCGCCAGCAGCGAAGAAGAAGAGGGGAGTCATGGCTGCCGGGGGCTCTTTACCCCCCCCTCAGCCTGACTGCCCTACGGCCGACTCCCGGCCTGTGAATGGTGCGGAGGGGATGGACTGCGTCTAATGGCGCTGTACCATTTCCTCCAGGGCAATATCAACCACGCTGCCAGAGCTCAGGATCTCTTGCTCCAGAGCATGGCAGAGTGGTCGATCGACGTGGCTGTGGTCGCCGAGCCGTACTTTGTCCCCCCCAGGGATAACTGGGCGGGAGACCTGGACGGCTTGGTGGCCATCATTGGCGGGGCTCTCGTCAACCCGTCCCGAGGACACGGCTGGGTAGCCGCCCTCGCGGACGGCATTGGCACGGTTGGGGCGTATTTCTCGCCCAACAAGAGTCTCGCCGACTTCGAGAACTTCCTTGTCGAGTTAGGTGCCGTCGTAGGCCGACTCCACCCTCACCCGGTGCTGTTGCTCGGGGATCTCAACGCCAAGTCTGCGGCGTGGGGATCTCCGGTGACCGATGCTAGGGGTGAGGCACTAGAGGAGTGGGCGGTCACGACTGGCCTGGTCGTCCTGAATCGGGGCTCGGTCCACACGTGCGTGCGGCAGCGGGGCGGGTCTGTAGTGGACGTCTCGTTCGCTAGCCCTGCTGTCGCGAGCCGTGTCCACGACTGGCGTGTCGCCGTGGAGGTGGAGACGTTGTCGGATCACCGATACATCCGATTCGACGTCTCCACCCAGACCACTGGCGGCCGTAGTCCATCGGCCCCGCGAAGGGACGGTCCGCGCTGGGCGCGTAAGCGCATCGACAGGGAGCTTCTCGAGGAGGCCGCTATTGTTCAGGCCTGGATCCGGGAGTCGGCAACGAACGGACCCGTCGACGTCGAAGAGGAGGCGCTGTGGTTCCGCGGGGCGATGACGCAAATCTGCGACACGTCCATGCCCCGCGTCCACTCATATCCAGCGAGGCGCCAGGTGTACTGGTGGTCTACCGAGATCGCACAATTACGTGTCGAGTGCGTAGCGGTCAGACGCCGGTACACCCGATACCGGAGGAGACGTCGTCGGGTCCCTGACGAAGAAGCCGCGCTGTATGAGGTGTACCGCGCGGCGAAGCAGGCCCTGTGGCTGGCCATCGGCGAAGCGAGGACGCGAGCCAGGGAGGAGATGTTGGAGACTCTCGACGGAGATCCGTGGGGGCGCCCCTATCGTGCGGTTCGAGGGAAACTTCGAGCCGCGGCGCCTCCACTCACGGAGAGTCTCCAACCTGAGCTGCTGGAGGAGGTCGTCGCAGCCCTCTTCCCGGCAAGAGCGGAGCATACTCCGCCGCCGATGGCTTTGCCCACAGCCGCAGAGTCTGCAGAAGAAGAGGACACCATCAGCGTCCCAGAGGTGACACAAACAGAGATGGGGGCAGCCGTGACGCGGCTCCGGGCCAAGAACGTGGCTCCGGGGCCCGACGGGATCCACGGCCAAGCGCTAGCCCTCGCTCTGAAGGAGCTAGAGCCCCACTTGAGAGGACTCTACACAGCGTGCCTTGAGCAGGGCCAGTTTCCCACTTTGTGGAAATCTGGTCGTCTGGTCCTGCTCAGGAAGGCGGGGCGCCCTGCGGACTCACCGTCCGGGTACAGGCCCATAGTGCTGCTAGACGAGGTGGGTAAGATGTTTGAGCGGATAATCGCTGCCCGCCTCGTCGGCCACTTGTGCGGAGAGGGGCCTGACCTGGCCGAGAGCCAGTTCGGCTTTCGGCACGGGCGCTCCACCATCCACGCTATATCGCGGGTGAGAGTCCTGGCGGAGGAAGCAGTGTCCCGGGGCGGGGTGATGTTGGCGGTGTCCTTGGACATCTCCAACGCCTTCAACACCCTGCCCTGGAGCTGTATTCGGGAGGCACTGCGTTACCATCGGGTGCCTTCCTACCTCCGCCGCATCGTCGGGGCTTATTTGGCGGAGAGGTGTGTCACCTACACGGGACGTGATGGCGGAAACCAGCGCCGCATGTCGTGCGGTGTTCCACAGGGCTCGGTCGTGGGACCACTCCTGTGGAACATCGGGTACGACTGGGTGCTGCGGGGCGAGCTCCAGCCGGGCGTGGACCTGACGTGTTATGCGGACGACACACTGGTCACGGCCCGGGGGAGCTCGTACAGGGAGGCAGCGTTGCTGGCGACGGCTGCGGTCTCACAGGTGGTGAGCCGCATACGTCGCCTAGGGCTGGAGGTTGCCCTCAACAAGTCGGAGGCCTTGATCTTTCATGGCCCCCGGCGGGCGCCGCCGCCGGGATCACACATCGTGGTCGGGGGGGCTCAAATCGCTGTCGAGTCCACCATGAAGTACCTAGGATTGGTGCTCGACAGCCGGTGGGATTTTGGCCCCCACTTCCGGCGGCTGGCGCCCAAATTGTTGGGCGCGGCTGGGGCGTTGTCAACGCTGCTTCCCAATCTGGGGGGCCCGAGCGCCGCCTGTAGGCGGCTCTACGTGGGGATCGTGCGATCGATGGCCCTTTATGGGGCCCCGATCTGGGCGGCTGACCTGACGGCCGGAAGCATCGCAGTCCTGCGGAAGCCGCAGAGAGCGATGGCCGTCAGAGTCATCAGGGGATATCGCACGATCTCCTACGAGGCGGCTTGCGTACTGGCCGGATCCCCGCCCTGGGACCTCGAGGCGAAAGTACTCGCGTCACTGTATCGGTGGCGCGAGGAAGCGAGGGCGCGGGGCGAGTGGCTGATGCAGCGACATGTGGAGTTGCGTCGGTCACAGCTTCGCGCAGCCCTGGTGGCGGAATGGCGGGACAGGCTTTCACGCCCTACCGCCGGCCTCGCCACCATCGAGGCGGTCCGGCCGGTACTCGAGCCCTGGCTCGGGAGGAGGCACGGCTCCCTGTCGTTTCGGGTGACGCAGGTGCTCTCGGGGCATGGTTGCTTCGGGAAGTACCTGTGTCGCATAAACAGGGAGCCGGACGCCCGGTGTCACCACTGCGTCGACTGCCGGGGGGACACGGCGCGGCATACGCTGGCAGAGTGTGCCGCTTGGGAGGAGCCACGCCGTGCCCTCATCTCAGAAGTAGGCAGTGACCTGTCGCTGCCGGCCGTGGTCGAGTCGATGGCCGGCAGCGAGGAGTCCTGGGACGCGGTGGTATCCTTCTGCGAAACAGTCGTGTCGCAGAAGGAGGCTGCGGAAAGGGAGCGGGAGATCTCGTCCGCTCACCCGGCCCGCAGCAGGCGCACCGGGCGTCGGCAGAGGGCAGATAATGCCCTCTTCCGGCCCCCCTAAATGGGTCCAGGGACGGCGGACTCGGGGACGTCCGCCGCCCCCTATCACACTGGACCCGAGGTGGCGGCGCGTAGTGTTCCACGCGCGCCCCTTTGAGACGTCGCGGGGGGGTCTAACACCTCACCCCCCCGCAGACTTGAGGTGGCCCGCAGAGGCGGGCCGGCACTAGCCGGGGATCACGGAAGTAATACTAGCTCCCAAGATCCCCGGTGCAAGTGTGGGAAGGGAACACCGGGGTGGTTTTTAGTTAGTAAGAGTCTGACAGACCCCTCCGCCCACCCCAGGGCGGAGGACATCCATGAGGATTTTCCACCCCGGCAACAAAAAAAAAAAAAAAAAAAAGGTTAGGTTGGGGTGGGGTCTCAGGAGTAGGCAGTGACCTATCGCTGCCGGCCGTGGTCGAGTCGATGGCCGGCAGCGAGGAGTCCTGGGACGCGGTGGTATCCTTCTGCGAAACAGTCGTGTCGCAGAAGGAGGCTGCGGAAAGGGAGCGGGAGATCTCGTCCGCTCACCCAGCCCGCAGCAGGCGCACTGGGCGTCGGCAGAGGGCAGACAATGCCCTCTTCCGGCCCCCCTAAATGGGTCCAGGGACGGCGGACTCGGGGACGTCCGCCGCCCCCTATCACACTGGACCCGAGGTGGCGGCGCGTAGTGTTCCACGCGCGCCCCTTTGAGACGTCGCGGGGGGGTCTAACACCTCACCCCCCCCGCAGACTTGAGGTGGCCCGCAGAGGCGGGCCGGCACTAGCCGGGGATCACGGAAGTAATACTAGCTCCCAAGATCCCCGGTGCAAGTGTGAGAAGGGAACACCGGGGTGGTTTTTAGTCAGTAAGAGTCTGACAGACCCCTCCGCCCACCCCAGGGCGGAGGACATCCATGAGGATTTTCCACCCCGGCAACAAAAAAAAAAAAAAAAAAAAGGTTGGGGTGGGGTGCATGTTGAGAAGCCTCCTCGTGGCGCACCCTGGGCAACGTCGGCTCCAACTGCCCACCAAGTTTTGGTGGACACTTGGCGCTGGCGGCGAATTCTCAACAAACGGGGAAGGGTCTGCCGGGGGCTCTTTACCCCCCCCGCAGCCTGGCTGCCCTTCGGCCGACTCCCGGCCTAGGAATGGTGCGGAGGGGATGGATTGCGCTTAATGGCGCTGTACCATTTCCTCCAGGGCAATATCAACCACTCTGCTAGAGCTCAGGATCTCTTGCTCCAGAGCATGGCAGAGTGGTCGATTCACGTGGCTGTGGTCGCCGAACCGTATTTTGTCCCCCCCAGAGATAACTGGGTGGGAGACTTGGACGGTTTGGTGGCCATCATTGGCGGGGCTCTTGTCAACCCGTCCCGAGGTCACGGCTGGGTGGCCGTCCTCGCGGACGGCATTGGCACGGTTGGAGCGTATTTTTCGCCCAACAAGAGTCTCGCCGACTTCGAGAGGTTCCTTGTCGAGTTGGGTGCCGTCGTGGGCCGACTCCACCCTCGCCCGGTGCTGTTGCTGGGGGATCTCAACGCCAAGTCTGAGGCGTGGGGATCCCCTGTGACCGATGCTAGGGGCGAGGTGCTGGAGGAGTGGGCGGTCACGACTGGCTTGACCGTCCTAAATCGGGGCTCGGTACACACGTGCGTGCGGCAGCGGGGTGGGTCTATAGTGGACGTCTCGTTCGCTAGCCCCGCTGTCGCGAGCCGTGTCCACGACTGGCGTGTCGCCGTGGAGGTGGAGACGTTGTCGGATCACCGATACATCCGATTCGACGTCTCCGCCCAGACCACCGGCGGCCGCGGTCCACCGACCCCGCGAACGGACGGTCCACGTTGGGCGCGTAAGCGCATAGACAGTGAACTTCTCGAGGAGGCCGCTATTGTCCAGGCCTGGAGCCGGGATTCGGCGACGAACGGACCCGTCGACGTCGAGCGGGAGGCGCTGTGGTTTCGCGGGGCGATGACGCAAATCAGCGACGCGTCCATGCCCCGGGTCCACGCACAGTCCGCAAGGCGCCAGGTGTACTGGTGGACCGCCGAGATCGCGCAGCTGCGCGTCGCGTGCGTGGCGGTCAGACGCCAGTACACCCGATACCGGAGGAGACGTCGTCGGGTCCCTGACGAAGAGGCCGCGCTGTATGAGGTGTACCGCGCGGCCAAGGAGACTCTGTGGCTGGCCATCGGTGAGTCGAGGACGCGAGCCAGGGAGGAGATGTTGGAGACTCTAGACGGGGATCCGTGGGGGCGCCCTTATCGCGCGGTCCGAGGGAAACTTCGAGCCGCGGCGCCTCCACTTACGGAGAGTCTCCAACCCGAGCTGCTGGAGGAAGTGGTCGCAGCCCTCTTCCCGGCGAGAGCGGAGCATATTCCGCCGCCGATGGCTTTGCCCACAGCCGCAGAGTCTACCGAGGAGAATGCCATCAGCGTCCCAGGGGTGACACAGGCAGAGATGAGGGCAGCCGTGATGCGGCTCCGGGCCAAGAACGTGGCTCCGGGGCCCGACGGGATCCACGGCTGCGTGTTGGCCCTCGCTCTGAAGGAGCTCGAGCCCCAACTGAGAGGACTCTACACGGCGTGTCTTGAGCAGGGCCAGTTTCCCACTTTGTGGAAGTCTGGTCGTCTGGTTCTGCTCAGGAAGGCGGGGCGCCCGGCGGACTCGTCGTCCGCGTACCGGCCCATAGTGCTGCTAGACGAGGTGGGCAAGCTGTTCGAGCGAGTAATCGCAGCCCGCCTCGTCGGCCACTTGTGCAGAGAGGGGCCGGACCTGGACGACAGTCAGTTTGGGTTTCGGCATGGGCGCTCCACGATACACGCTGTGTCGCGGGTTAGAGTCCTGGCGGAGGAAGCGGTGTCTCGGGGCGGGGTGATGTTGGCGGTGTCCTTGGACATATCCAACGCCTTCAACACCCTGCCCTGGAGTTGTATTCGGGAGGCACTGCGCTATCATGGTGTGCCTCCCTACCTCCGCCGCATCGTTGGGGCTTATCTGTCGGAGAGGTGTGTCACCTACGCGGGACGCGAGGAGAGGGCCTTCACCAGGGCCTGCTTCGCAGGCATAGAGGACCGGCTCTTGCCGGAAAGGCGGCTCCGCCCGCCGCTAGCAGCGGACAAGAGACCACCGCCGAGGGAGCCGGAAACCGCGCCTCTAGCAGGCCCGGTATCGGGTGCGCAGCCCCCGGCCCCTAAGCCCCCCAAGGGCAAGGGCAAGGGCAAGAGGACCGGGGTGGCTTCTCATAACCCCACCACAAGCGCGGAGGGAGCGTCTGGGTCGTCTGCCACTCCAGCAGCCCCCCAGAGCACGCAGGAGGAGGATGCCCTTCTTCCCTCCACCACCCCGTCCAACCAGTCGTGGACGGAAGTGGTCAGGAGGGGAAAAGGGAAGAAGGGGAAAAAGTCTGCCCCCAAGCCCGCTGCAAGTGGTCCTGCAGCCAAAAGGGCTCCGGCCGGTGGGAGGAAGCTGGTTCCTCCCAAAACTGCGGCCGTCGTAGTGACCATCACCCCGGGGGCCGTGGAGCGGGGCGAGACTTACGAGTCCGTCCTAAGACGGGCTCGTCCCAATGCTGATCCTGCCCGGCTGGGGATCAGCAACATCACGTGCCGCCGAACCCTAACCGGGGCTCGAATTTTCGAGTTCTCGGGGGAACAGCGCGGCACACATGCGGACCTCTTCGCAACAAAGTTGCAAGAGGTCATCGCGGATGCGGCAACGGTCGTCAGGCCTGTTAAGACCGCAGCCTTGGAGGTGGCCGATCTGGACGATTCGGTCACCAAAGAGGACGTGGTGGCGGCCGTTGCGGCGGCTGGAGGCTGCGACGTGGGCGCGGTGAAGGGTGGAGCCATCAGGCTTGGCAGTAACGGGGGGGCATGAGGGGCCCGCCAGCTAGGCGGGCATGCGCCGGGAGGGTTGTGGAAGAAAAGGCTGAGCCGTTATCCCATGGCCCTCCCAACACGGCGATGTGGGAACACCGCTGAGTTTTAGTGGGTATACTGTAGTGACAGGAGTCCCACATACCCCGACTCGTCCCCCACGAGCGGGCATGCGTAATGCATTTCTCAGCGTGAAAAAAAAAAAAAAAAAAAAAAAAGGTTACGTCCGCCGCCCCCTATCACACTGGACCCGAGGTGGCGGCGCGTAGTGTTCCACGCGCGCCCCTTTCAGACGTCGCGGGGGGGGTCCAACACCTCACCCCCCCCAGACTTGAGGTGGCCCGCAGAGGCGGGCCGGCACTAGCCGGGGATTGCGGAAGTAATAACAGATCCCAAGATCCCCGGCCCAAGTGTGGGAAGGGAACACTGGGGTAGGTTAGGTTAGGTTGAGGACTCTACACAGCGTGCCTTGAGCAGGGCCAGTTTCCCACTTTGTGGAAATCTGGTCGTCTGGTCCTGCTCAGGAAGGCGGGGCGCCCTGCGGACTCACCGTCCGGGTACAGGCCCATAGTGCTGCTAGACGAGGTGGGTAAGATGTTTGAGCGGATAATCGCTGCCCGCCTCGTCGGCCACTTGTGCGGAGAGGGGCCTGACCTGGCCGAGAGCCAGTTCGGCTTTCGGCACGGGCGCTCCACCATCCACGCTATATCGCGGGTGAGAGTCCTGGCGGAGGAAGCAGTGTCCCGGGGCGGGGTGATGTTGGCGGTGTCCTTGGACATCTCCAACGCCTTCAACACCCTGCCCTGGAGCTGTATTCGGGAGGCACTGCGTTACCATCGGGTGCCTTCCTACCTCCGCCGCATCGTCGGGGCTTATTTGGCGGAGAGGTGTGTCACCTACACGGGACGTGATGGCGGAAACCAGCGCCGCATGTCGTGCGGTGTTCCACAGGGCTCGGTCGTGGGACCACTCCTGTGGAACATCGGGTACGACTGGGTGCTGCGGGGCGAGCTCCAGCCGGGCGTGGACCTGACGTGTTATGCGGACGACACACTGGTCACGGCCCGGGGGAGCTCGTACAGGGAGGCAGCGTTGCTGGCGACGGCTGCGGTCTCACAGGTGGTGAGCCGCATACGTCGCCTAGGGCTGGAGGTTGCCCTTAACAAGTCGGAGGCCTTGATCTTTCATGGCCCCCGGCGGGCGCCGCCGCCGGGATCACACATCGTGGTCGGGGGGGCTCAAATCGCTGTCGAGTCCACCATGAAGTACCTAGGATTGGTGCTCGACAGCCGGTGGGATTTTGGCCCCCACTTCCGGCGGCTGGCGCCCAAATTGTTGGGCACGGCTGGGGCGTTGTCAACGCTGCTTCCCAATCTGGGGGGCCCGAGCGCCGCCTGTAGGCGGCTCTACGTGGGGATCGTGCGATCGATGGCCCTTTACGGGGCCCCGATCTGGGCGGCTGACCTGACGGCCGGAAGCATCGCAGTCCTGCGGAAGCCGCAGAGAGCGATGGCCGTCAGAGTCATCAGGGGATATCGCACGATCTCCTACGAGGCGGCTTGCGTACTGGCCGGATCCCCGCCCTGGGACCTCGAGGCGAAAGTACTCGCGTCACTGTATCGGTGGCGCGAGGAAGCGAGGGCGCGGGGCGAGTGGCTGATGCAGCGACATGTGGAGTTGCGTCGGTCACAGCTTCGCGCAGCCCTGGTGGCGGAATGGCGGGACAGGCTTTCACGCCCTTCCGCCGGCCTCGCCACCATCGAGGCGGTCCGGCCGGTACTCGAGCCCTGGCTCGGGAGGAGGCACGGCTCCCTGTCGTTTCGGGTGACGCAGGTGCTCTCGGGGCATGGTTGCTTCGGGAAGTACCTGTGTTGGTACTTCGGTACCACGGAGCGCCCCAGTACCTGCGCCAACTCTTGGCCAGCTACTTGGAGGACCGGGTGGTCCTCCTTGAGGACAAGACGGCCAGAGTTAGACGATATGGCGCAGAGTCCGGTGTTCCACAGGGGTCGGTCCTAGGGCCACTGCTGTGGAACATTGGATTCGACTGGCTCCTGCGGGGAACCCTCCTCCGTGGCACGAGCATCATCTGTTACGCAGATGATACTCTCCTCATTGCCCGGGGGAGGGACTTCGGCGAGGCGGCCAGTCTGGCCTCGGCTGGCGGATCCTTAGTGGCAGGAAGGATCCGCCGCCTAGGGTTGAAGGTGGCGCTCCACAAGACCGAGGCCGTGTTTTTCCACGGGCCACGGCAGCGCATCCCTACCGACGGCCACATTATCGTGGAGGGCGTCAGGATCGAGGTCAAGGCCCAGATGAAGTACTTGGGCCTTGTTCTCGACAGCAGGTGGCGCTTCGGCCCACATTTTAGCGGGCTGTCGACGCGCCTGCTGAAGACGGCGAACGCCCTGTCGTGGCTCCTCCCGAACCTGGGGGGTCCAAAGGCGAGATGCCGGCGCCTGTACGCCGGCATCCTCAGGAGCATGGCCCTTTACGGGGCCCCAATCTGGGCGGACTCCCTCCACAGGAGGGAGAACGCCACTGCCATCCGGAGGCCCCAAAGGGCCATTGCACTGCGGGTAGCGAGGGCCTACCGATCGGTGGGCTTCTCGGCGGCGTGCGCTCTGGCCGGCACCCCTCCTTGGGAGCTCGAGGCGTGGGTGCTGACCAGAGTTTACGAATGGACGGCGCGGCGTAAGGCGCTTGGGGAGCTCCCCGCCGCAGAAGAGCGGGAGGCCGTGCGGCAGGAGGCGAGGGACGCGATCGTCCATCACTGGACAGAGGACCTCGCCACTGCCGCTTTTGGCCGCCGAACTTTGGACGCGCTCGGGCCGGTCCTGAAGGACTGGCTCGAGCGGTCACATGGTTTCCTCTCTTTCCGTCTGGTGCAGGTGTTGTCCGGCCATGGGTGTTTCGGATCGCACCTGCACCGGATCCAAAGGGAGGAGACCTCGTCGTGCCACGACTGTGGCGCGGCGGAGGATACGGCACAGCACACCCTTGAGGTGTGCCCGGCCTGGTCCGAGCTGCGCCAGACTCTGATCGCAGCGGCCGGGCCGGACCTCTCGCTTCCCAGCGTCGTCAACTTCATGCTGGAAAGCGAGGGGGCCTGGACAGCAGTCGCCTCCTTCTGCGAGGAAGTAATGTCACAGAAGGAGGCGGCGGAGCGCGTGCGGGAGGACGATCCTCTCGCGGCGCCGCTCCGCAGGCGAAGAGGAGGCGCGAGAAGGCGATTATACGATCGTCGTCTCCGCCTCCTCCCAGGTGGAGGCCAGCAGGCAACGGGTGCGGGGGCACCCTTGCCTGTATTGCACAGGCCTCCACCAGTGCCGGACGGGAATGGCCAGGTGTTCCCTGCCATTCCCGTAGCCCCCCATTGAGAATAGGGGGCACGCGGGGCCCGCCGGTCAGGCGGGCATGCACCGAGAGGGTCATGGATGTAAAGGTTGAGCCGGTTTCCCATGGCCCTCCCATCACGGTGATGTGGGAACACCGCTGAGTTTTAGTGGGTATACTGTCACTTATTGACAGGAGTCCCACATACCCCGACTCGTCCCCCACGAGCGGGCATGCGTAATGCATTTCTCAGCGTAAAAAAAAAAAAAAAAAAAAAAGGTTAGGTTGGGGGAACCCCCACAGCGCATACTTCCACGTAGTTTCCCCTGGGCAACGCCGTGTCTGACCACCGTAACGGAGTGGCAGACCGGCGGCTAAAGTGCGCTGTGATTTCGGAGACATTCATGCGGTCGTCTGCGAGTACGAAGGATTTGAATTTTAAAAAGATGGGCAAGCCAACGCGGGATGCGTCTGGCCGATTTGTTGTTGCGAATCGCTCCTCCCAGGGCGATTCAAACGGCCCTTCTCAGGGCCAACCCGACGGCCCTTCTCAGGGCCAATCTAACGGCCCTTCTCAGGGCCTTGCCGGTGGCGCTTTGGCGCCAGTAGCTGACCGCGCACCATCTGCGGCCAGCTCATTCTATAGGCCAGACGAGTTCTCGGACTCCGACGACTCCAATATGGATACGTCGGCGGCCGAGAGCGACCGTTTCAAGCGGAAGCGGTCTGAGGGCTCCTCAGAGTCAACTGGTGGCAAGTCGAAGAAGAAGTCGAAGTCAAAAAAGGCTTCGACTTCTTTTTCGGCTACAACCCACGATGTGGGCTTGGTGGACGCCGAGCGCCAGTTGAATCTGGCCAAGAGGCAGCAGCTCCAGCTAGACCTGGAGGAAAGGGTTGCCGCCAAGGAGAAGCAGGCGCAAGCTGCCAGGGCGAGGGCTGGCTACGGTGCATCAAATGTGCTGTATGCTGACCACTCCCTGGCAGAATTGGAGCGCATGGCGGCGGAAGACAGGGAGGAGGTCGTTCAGGTCGCCTCCAAGTCTTCAAACTTGAAGGGGACCTTCCAGAAGGCCCTCAAATGCCGTGCCGCCAGCATGCACGGCATTATTGCGGAGCTGGTTAGGCGGACGGCCACGGAGGAGACGCGGCAGCTGCAGGCGAAGGTGGATCGCCTGCAGGCGGAGGTCAGCCAGCTGCACCAGAAGCTGGCTGAGGCCACGGCCAGGCCTGCCCAGTCTGCCCCGGGGCCGGTGGTGATAGGTCCCTCCTCCTCCCACGCCAGCCTTGAGGAAACGTTCCGCAAGGTTGTCATGGAGGAGAGGGCTTTCACCAGGGCCTGCATCGCAGGCATCGAGGACCGGCTCCTGCCGGAAAAGCGGCTCCGCCCGCCGCTAGCGGCGGACAAGAGTCCACCGCCGAAGGAGCCAGAAACTGCGCCTATTGCAGGCCCGGTATCGGGCAATAAGCCCTCCAAGGACAAGGGTAAAGGCAAGAGGACCAAGGCGAGTCCTCATACCCCCACCACAAGCGCGGAGGGAGCGTCTGGGTCGTCTGCCACTCCAGCAGTCCCCCAGAACCCGCAGGAGGAAGACGCCCTTCTTCCCTCCACCACCCCGGCCAACCAGTCGTGGACGGAAGTGGTAAAGAAGGGAAAAGGACGGAAAAAGGGGAAAAAGCCGGCCGCCAAGCCCACGGCGACTGCTCCTGCAGCCAAAAGGGCTCCAGCCGGCGGGAAGAAGTTGGTTCCTCCCAGGACCGCAGCCGTAGTGGTGACGCTCACCGCTGAGGCTGCGGAGCGGGGGGAGACGTACGCGTCCATTATGACGCGTGCGCGTACCACCGCTGATCCCAAAACACTTGGGGTTGGCACACTCTCCTGCCGCCGGACCCAGGCTGGGGCTCGAATCTTCGAGTTCCCGGGGGCTCAGGGCGGCGCTAACGCGGACCTCTTTGCAACCAAGTTGCAGGAGGTCATCGCGGACGCGGCCAGTGTAGCCAGGCCCGTGAAGTCTGTGGCCTTGGAGGTGACCGAGCTCGACGACTCGGTCACCAAAGAGGAGGTGGAGGCGGCGGTCGCAGCAATGGGGGGTTGCAGCGTCGCTGAAGTGAAAGGTCGGGCCATCAGGCCCGGTCGCAGCGGCATGGGTACCATTCGCCTCCAGTGCCCAGTCGCCGCAGCTGTGGCCATCCTCGCCATAGGACGGGTTGCCGTCGGTTTTAGCTCGGGTGTAGTCCGGGCACTTGCAGTAAGGCCTCTGCGCTGCTACAAGTGTCTCGGAGTCGGACACACTCGGCCCCTCTGTCCGTCCGGGGTCGACAGAGGGAACACCTGCTACCGCTGTGGCAAGGACGGGCACAAGTCCGCCTCCTGCGAGGCCACCACGCCGCACTGCGCAGTGTGTGCCGCCAGTGGCTGCCCGGCGGACCACGTCATGATGGGGAGGAAGTGCAATCCTCCCCCTAAGAAGGGCAAGGAGCAGGCGCCGATCCGGCCTGTCGCTGCCACCGCCATCCCTGAGGCTGGGACATCGGCGGATGTGGAGGGGGGTGCGATGTCTGATTGATGGATAGTCAGATCAAATATCGCATCCTCCAGGCGAACACCAACCACTGCAGAGCAGCCCAGGATCTGCTGATGCAGAGCATGGCTGAGTGGTTGGTGGACGTGGCGGTGGTTGCCGAGCCGTACTCGGTCCCTGGCCGTTGGCTGGGTGATCGGGACGGTTTGGTGGCATTAGTGTCGCGGTCTTCCACGGACTCCCCTCCCCTCTCGCTCTTAGAGAGGGGACCGGGATACGTGGCCGCCGCGTGGGGAGACTTGGCCCTTGTGGGCGTTTATTTCTCCCCGAACCGCCCTCTCTCGGATTTCGAGAATTTTCTTGAAATCCTCACAGCAGTGCTGGGGAGGGCGGCGCCACGCCAGGTCGCCATTTTGGCGCACCGGGCGTCGGCGCACCGGGCGTCGGCAGAGGGCAGATAATGCCCTCTTCCGGCCCCCCTAAATGGGTCCAGGGACGGCGGACTCGGGGACGTCCGCCGCCCCCTATCACACTGGACCCGAGGTGGCGGCGCGTAGTGTTCCACGCGCGCCCCTTTGAGACGTCGCGGGGGGGTCTAACACCTCACCCCCCCGCAGACTTGAGGTGGCCCGCAGAGGCGGGCCGGCACTAGCCGGGGATCACGGAAGTAATACTAGCTCCCAAGATCCCCGGTGCAAGTGTGGGAAGGGAACACCGGGGTGGTTTTTAGTCAGTAAGAGTCTGACAGACCCCTCCGCCCACCCCAGGGCGGAGGACATCCATGAGGATTTTCCACCCCGGCAACAAAAAAAAAAAAAAAAAAAAAAAAAAAAAAAAAAAAAAAAAAAAAAAAAAGGTTAGGTTAGGTTAGGTTAGGTTGGGGTGCATGTTGAGAAGCCTCCTCGTGGCGCACCCTGGGCAACGTCGGCTCCAACTGCCCACTAGGTTTTGGTGGACACTTGGCGCTGGCGGCGAATTCTCAACAAACGGGGAAGGGTCACGGTTCCAATCACCGATCATCCACGATGGTCGGTGAAGGGAACCGGGCTAGAGTTGGTCGTACGCCTACTCCCCCTCTGCTTACAGAGGGGAGTTGAGTTGGCGTACACTGGGGAGTCCCAATCCCAAGGTCTAGCGTGCCGAGGGGATGAATGGCCGGAGGGTTATCCGGTCGCTAGCGCGAACAGGGACCTCACCCTTAAAAGGAAAACAATGAAAAATGAAGGCTAATGGAAATATTCCCCAGGCGGGCAACCTCCACAAGGAGGCACAATCCCGCCCTTCCACGGAAGGCAGCCCCACCGTATCTGGGGGGGGCACCCATAGCCTCGTAGGCCGGCAGACCACCGCCGGTCTTCGTCAACAACCTCTTGCGTCGCAAGAAAAGGAGCTCCGGGTTAGCCTGGAGCGACTGTGCGACGCAACAAAGCCGCTTGCCGTCGTTGACGGCAACAACAGCCGAGGAGGCTCATGTCCAGAGCGCATGGACCGACTGTCCGACCAGGACACGCAGCTGGGAGGGAAGCGCTCGCGCAGCGAGCTGTCTTCCGATGAGGAAGACCTGTCGGCACCAAAATTTGGTACCGCGCAGAGGGGGAGGCGTCGGTTACCGGACCGTGACTTACGGGGTCGCTTCTTGCGGCCCGATACGCCGGTACCGATGCAGATGGGGAGCGCAGAGAGTGAGGGGACCCCGGGCGAAGACTCCGCTGCGTCCCCACTGTTACTGCAAAGTAAAAAGGCGGAGGCGAGCTCTGCAAAGCGGATGCAGCGGAAGGCGGTGGCGGCTGACGAGGTCGGCGAAATGGCTCGACTGGCCCGAGAGCGACGCTCTGCTCAGGCGGCTACCGGGGAGAGCCTGTCGGCGGTGGCGCTGAGTCGCCAAGTTTTGGACGGCGTGGACGTCGTCATGAAGGTTGCCACAAAGTCTGGCAGCCTGAAGGGGACGTTCACGCGCGCTCTAAAGGAGGCGGCTGGCGACATTAAGGAGGCAGTTGGGGTCCTCCTTAGTCGCACGAGCTCAGACGAGACGGCGAAGCTGTGGGAGGAGAACAGCCGTCTCAGATCTGAGCTGGAGGACCTCAAGCGGGAGCTTGCCGCGCAGAGGGCGGAATGGCAGCAGAGGCGTCCTGCGGCCACCGCTTCCGCTCCCGTCGTCGTTGCCCTGACACCGCCGGCCCCGTCGTCGGTCCCGTCATCGGTCCGTGCCCCCGCACCTGCGGATGCGGAGATCGAGAAGATCGTTCGCATCTGCATGCTGCAGTGTGGGGCGATGGTGTCAGCCCGGCTGGAGGCCATGGAGGCGAGGCTCCCCCCGGCCGAAATCCTCCGCCCACCGCTCGCTGCAGACAAGCGGAGGAAGGAGGCGGAGGCGAGAGCAGCGGCAGTGGCTGAGCCGAACCAGTCCGGGAAGGGGGCCAAAAAGCCCGCGAAGGGGACACGGATGCCCACGGAAGCTAAGTCCGCGCCCACTTCCCGAACGGCTGCTCCACCGACGACCGCGCCCGGACCCACCACGGAGGCCTGGACGACGGTCGTCAAGAAGCCAAAAAAAAAGAAGACGGCGCTGCCAGCACCCGCTAATGCACCGGCACCGGCACCGAGGAGGACCCAGAAGCCGCCTAAGATGAGAGCCCCCCGCTCCGCGGCTGTGGTGGTAACACTACAGCCCGCAGCCATCGCGAGGGGCGTCACCTATCAGGCGGTTATGGCGGACGTGAGGAGCAGGATCGCGTTCCCCGACCTTGGCACACCGGCTGGCTTTATTTATAAGCAAGCCATTACGGGGGCGCGGCTGTTCGAGGTGTCGGGTGCCTCTAGCAACGAGAAGGCGGACACGCTGGCAGCCAAGCTGAGAGGGGTCCTCAACCCGGAGGACGTCCGGGTGTCCAGGCCAATGAAGACCTCTGAGCTGCGGGTCGATGGACTAGACGACTCGGCGACCCCGGCTGAGGTCGTGGCGGCCGTAGCCAAAGCCGGCGGATGTCCGCCGGAGGACGTGCGGACGGGTGACATCCGCGCCGACGTTTCCGGGCTTGGCACGATTTGGGTGCGATGCCCGGTGGCGGCGGCGAGCAAGGTCGCCAACGGTGGGCGTCTGTTGGTGGGATGGGTTGCAGCAAGAGTCAAGCTGCTGCAACCCAGGGCATTGCGGTGTTACCGGTGCCTGGACATGGGGCATGTCCGGGCACGATGCACCGCTGCAATAGACCGCAGCGAGCAGTGCTATCGCTGCGGTCAGCCCGGCCACAAGGCGGCCCAGTGCTCCGCGGCACCAAACTGCAGCCTCTGTACAGCTGCAGGGAGGTCCGCGGGGCATAGGGCTGGCGGAAAGGCCTGTCGTGCGCCAGCACCCAAGAAGAAGAGGGGAGTCATGGCTGCCGGGGGCTCTTTACCCCCCCCTCAGCCTGACTGCCCTACGGCCGACTCCCGGCCTGTGAATGGTGCGGAGGGGATGGACTGCGTCTAATGGCGCTGTACCATTTCCTCCAGGGCAATATCAACCACGCTGCCAGAGCTCAGGATCTCTTGCTCCAGAGCATGGCAGAGTGGTCGATCGACGTGGCTGTGGTCGCCGAGCCGTACTTTGTCCCCCCCAGGGATAACTGGGTGGGAGACCTGGACGGCTTGGTGGCCATCATTGGCGGGGCTCTCGTCAACCCGTCCCGAGGACACGGCTGGGTAGCCGCCCTCGCGGACGGCATTGGCACGGTTGGGGCGTATTTCTCGCCCAACAAGAGTCTCGCCGACTTCGAGAACTTCCTTGTCGAGTTAGGTGCCGTCGTAGGCCGACTCCACCCTCACCCGGTGCTGTTGCTCGGGGATCTCAACGCCAAGTCTGCGGCGTGGGGATCTCCGGTGACCGATGCTAGGGGTGAGGCACTAGAGGAGTGGGCGGTCACGACTGGCCTGGTCGTCCTGAATCGGGGCTCGGTCCACACGTGCGTGCGGCAGCGGGGCGGGTCTGTAGTGGACGTCTCGTTCGCTAGCCCTGCTGTCGCGAGCCGTGTCCACGACTGGCGTGTCGCCGTGGAGGTGGAGACGTTGTCGGATCACCGATACATCCGATTCGACGTCTCCACCCAGACCACCGGCGGCCGTAGTCCATCGGCCCCGCGAAGGGACGGTCCGCGCTGGGCGCGTAAGCGCATCGACAGGGAGCTTCTCGAGGAGGCCGCTATTGTTCAGGCCTGGATCCGGGAGTCGGCAACGAACGGACCCGTCGACGTCGAAGAGGAGGCGCTGTGGTTCCGCGGGGCGATGACGCAAATCTGCGACACGTCCATGCCCCGCGTCCACTCATATCCAGCGAGGCGCCAGGTGTACTGGTGGTCTACCGAGATCGCACAATTACGTGTCGAGTGCGTAGCGGTCAGACGCCGGTACACCCGATACCGGAGGAGACGTCGTCGGGTCCCTGACGAAGAAGCCGCGCTGTATGAGGTGTACCGCGCGGCGAAGCAGGCCCTGTGGCTGGCCATCGGCGAAGCGAGGACGCGAGCCAGGGAGGAGATGTTGGAGACTCTCGACGGAGATCCGTGGGGGCGCCCCTATCGTGCGGTTCGAGGGAAACTTCGAGCCGCGGCGCCTCCACTCACGGAGAGTCTCCAACCTGAGCTGCTGGAGGAAGTGGTTGCAGCCCTCTTCCCGGCAAGAGCGGAGCATACTCCGCCGCCGATGGCTTTGCCCACAGCCGCAGAGTCTGCAGAAGAAGAGGACGCCATCAGCGTCCCAGAGGTGACACAAACAGAGATGGGGGCAGCCGTGACGCGGCTCCGGGCCAAGAACGTGGCTCCGGGGCCCGACGGGATCCACGGCCAAGCGCTAGCCCTCGCTCTGAAGGAGCTAGAGCCCCACTTGAGAGGACTCTACACAGCGTGCCTTGAGCGGGGCCAGTTTCCCACTTTGTGGAAATCTGGTCGTCTGGTCCTGCTCAGGAAGGCGGGGCGCCCTGCGGACTCACCGTCCGGGTACAGGCCCATAGTGCTGCTAGACGAGGTGGGTAAGATGTTTGAGCGGATAATCGCTGCCCGCCTCGTCGGCCACTTGTGCGGAGAGGGGCCTGACCTGGCCGAGAGCCAGTTCGGCTTTCGGCACGGGCGCTCCACCATCCACGCTATATCGCGGGTGAGAGTCCTGGCGGAGGAAGCAGTGTCCCGGGGCGGGATGATTTTCCACCCCGGCAACAAAAAAAAAAAAAAAAAAAAAAAGGTTAGGTTAACCTAACCTAACCTTTTTTTTTTTTTTTTTTTTTTTTTTTTTTTTTTTTTTTTTTGTTGCCGGGGTGGAAAATCCACCTTCTGCGAGGAAGTAATGTCACAGAAGGAGGCGGCGGAGCGCGCGCGGGAGGACGATCCTCTCGCGGCGCCGCTCCGCAGGCGAAGAGGAGGCGCGAGAAGGCGATTATACGATCGTCGTCTCCGCCTCCTCCCAGGTGGAGGCCAGCAGGCAACGGGTGCGGGGGCACCCTTGCCTGTATTGCACAGGCCTCCACCAGTGCCGGACGGGAATGGCCAGGTGTTCCCTGCCATTCCCGTAGCCCCCCATTGAGAATAGGGGGCACGCGGGGCCCGCCGGTCAGGCGGGCATGCACCGAGAGGGTCATGGATGTAAAGGTTGAGCCGGTTTCCCATGGCCCTCCCATCACGGTGATGTGGGAACACCGCTGAGTTTTAGTGGGTATACTGTCACTTATTGACAGGAGTCCCACATACCCCGACTCGTCCCCCACGAGCGGGCATGCGTAATGCATTTCTCAGCGTGAAAAAAAAAAAAAAAAAAAAAAAAAAAAAAAGGTTAGGTTGGGGTGCATGTTGAGAAGCCTCCTCGTGGCGCACCCTGGGCAACGTCGGCTCCAACTGCCCACCAGGTTTTGGTGGACACTTGGCGCTGGCGGCGAATTCTCAACAAACGGGGAAGGGTCACGGTTCCAATCACCGATCATCCACGATGGTCGGTGAAGGGAACCGGGCTAGAGTTGGTCGTACGCCTACTCCCCCTCTGCTTACAGAGGGGAGTTGAGTTGGCGTACACTGGGGAGTCCCAATCCCAAGGTCTAGCGTGCCGAGGGGATGAATGGCCGGAGGGTTATCCGGTCGCTAGCGCGAACAGGGACCCCACCCTTAAAAGGAAAACAAAAATGAAAAAGGCTAATGGAATTAATATTCCCCAGGCGGGCAACCTCCACAAGGAGGCACAATCCCGCCCTTCCACGGAAGGCAGCCCCACCGTATCTGGGGGGGGCACCCATAGTCTCGTAGGCCGGCAGACCACCGCCGGTCTTCGTCAACAACCTCTTGCGTCGCAAGAAAAGGAGCTCCGGGTTAGCCTGGAGCGACTGTGCGACGCAACAAAGCCGCTTGCCGTCGTTGACGGCAACAACAGCCGAGGAGGCTCATGTCCAGAGAAGGACCGACTGTCCGACCAGGACACGCAGCTGGGAGGGAAGCGCTCGCGCAGCGAGCTGTCTTCCGATGAGGAAGACCTGTCGGCACCAAAATTTGGTACAGCGCAGAGGGGGAGGCGTCGGTTACCGGACCGTCACTTACGGGGTCACTTCTTGCGGCCCGATACGCCGGTACCGATGCAGATGGGGAGCGCAGAGAGTGAGGGGACCCCGGGCGAAGACTCCGCTGCGTCCCCACTGTTACTGCAAAGTAACAAGGCGGAGGCGAGCTCTGCAAAGCGGATGCAGCGGAAGGCGGTGGCGGCTGACGAGGTCGGCGAAATGGCTCGACTGGCCCGAGAGCGACGCTCTGCTCAGGCGGCTACCGGGGAGAGCCTGTCGGCGGTGGCGCTGAGTCGCCAAGTTTTGGACGGCGTGGACGTCGTCATGAAGGTTGCCACAAAGTCTGGCAGCCTGAAGGGGACGTTCACGCGCGCTCTAAAGGAGGCGGCTGGCGACATTAAGGAGGCAGTTGGGGTCCTCCTTAGTCGCACGAGCTCAGACGAGACGGCGAAGCTGTGGGAGGAGAACAGCCGTCTCAGATCTGAGCTGGAGGACCTCAAGCGGGAGCTTGCCGCGCAGAGGGCGGAATGGCAGCAGAGGCGTCCTGCGGCCACCGTTTCCGATCCCGTCGTCGTTGCCCTGACACCGCCGGCCCCGTCGTCGGTTCCGTCATCGGTCCGTACCCCCGCACCTGCGGATGCAGAGATCGAGAAGATCGTTCGCATCTGCATGCTGCAGTGTGGGGCGATGGTGTCAGCCCGGCTGGATGCCATGGAGGCGAGGCTCCCCCCGGCCGAAATCCTCCGCCCACCGCTCGCTGCAGACAAGCGGAGGAAGGAGGTGGAGGCGAGAGCAGCGGCAGTGGCTGAGCCGAACCAGTCCGGGAAGGGGGCCAAAAAGCCCGCGAAGGGGACACGGATGCCCGCGGAAGCTAAGTCCGCGCCCACTTCCCGAACGGCTGCTCCACCGACGACCGCGCCCGGACCCACCACGGAGGCCTGGACGACGGTCGTCAAGAAGCCAAAAAAAAAAGAAGACGGCGCTGCCAGCACCCGCTAATGTACCGGCACCGGCACCGAGGAAGACCCAGAAGCCGCCTAAGACGAGAGCCCCACGCTCCGCGGCTGTGGTGGTAACACTGCAGCCCGCAGCCATCGCGAGGGGCGTCACCTATCAGGCGGTTATGGCGGACGTGAGGAGCAAGATCGCGTTCCCCGACCTTGGCACACCGGCTGGCTTTATTTATAAGCAAGCCATTACGGGGGCGCGGCTGTTCGAGGTGTCGGGTGCCTCTAGCGGTGAGAAGGCGGACACGCTGGCAGCTAAGCTGAGAGGGGTCCTCAACCCGGAGGACGTCCGGGTGTCCAGGCCGATGAAGACCTCTGAGCTGCGGGTCGATGGACTGGACGACTCGGCGACCCCGGCTGAGGTCGTGGCGGCCGTAGCCAAAGCCGGCGGATGTCCGCCGGAGGACGTGCGGACGGGTGACATCCGCGCCGACGCTTCCGGGCTTGGCACGATTTGGGTGCGGTGCCCGGTGGCGGCGGCGAGCAAGGTCGCTAACGGTGGGCGTCTGTTGGTGGGATGGGTTGCAGCAAGAGTCAAGCTGCTGCAACCCAGGGCATTGCGGTGCTACCGGTGCCTGGACATGGGGCATGTCCGGGCACGATGCACCGCTGCAATAGACCGCAGCGAGCAGTGCTATCGCTGCGGTCAGCCCGGCCACAAGGCGGCCCAGTGCTCCGCGGCACCAAACTGCAGCCTCTGTACAGCTGCAGGGAGGTCCGCGGGGCACAGGGCTGGCGGAAAGGCCTGTCGTGCGCCAGCAGCGAAGAAGAAGAGGGGAGTCATGGCTGCCGGGGGCTCTTTACCCCCCCCTCAGCCTGACTGCCCTACGGCCGACTCCCGGCCTGTGAATGGTGCGGAGGGGATGGACTGCGTCTAATGGCGCTGTACCATTTCCTCCAGGGCAATATCAACCACGCTGCCAGAGCTCAGGATCTCTTGCTCCAGAGCATGGCAGAGTGGTCGATCGACGTGGCTGTGGTCGCCGAGCCGTACTTTGTCCCCCCCAGGGATAACTGGGCGGGAGACCTGGACGGCTTGGTGGCCATCATTGGCGGGGCTCTCGTCAACCCGTCCCGAGGACACGGCTGGGTAGCCGCCCTCGCGGACGGCATTGGCACGGTTGGGGCGTATTTCTCGCCCAACAAGAGTCTCGCCGACTTCGAGAACTTCCTTGTCGAGTTAGGTGCCGTCGTAGGCCGACTCCACCCTCACCCGGTGCTGTTGCTCGGGGATCTCAACGCCAAGTCTGCGGCGTGGGGATCTCCGGTGACCGATGCTAGGGGTGAGGCACTAGAGGAGTGGGCGGTCACGACTGGCCTGGTCGTCCTGAATCGGGGCTCGGTCCACACGTGCGTGCGGCAGCGGGGCGGGTCTGTAGTGGACGTCTCGTTCGCTAGCCCTGCTGTCGCGAGCCGTGTCCGCGACTGGCGTGTCGCCGTGGAGGTGGAGACGTTGTCGGATCACCGATACATCCGATTCGACGTCTCCACCCAGACCACCGGCGGCCGTAGTCCATCGGCCCCGCGAAGGGACGGTCCGCGCTGGGCGCGTAAGCGCATCGACAGGGAGCTTCTCGAGGAGGCCGCTATTGTTCAGGCCTGGATCCGGGAGTCGGCAACGAACGGACCCGTCGACGTCGAAGAGGAGGCGCTGTGGTTCCGCGGGGCGATGACGCAAATCTGCGACACGTCCATGCCCCGCGTCCACTCATATCCAGCGAGGCGCCAGGTGTACTGGTGGTCTACCGAGATCGCACAATTACGTGTCGAGTGCGTAGCGGTCAGACGCCGGTACACCCGATACCGGAGGAGACGTCGTCGGGTCCCTGACGAAGAAGCCGCGCTGTATGAGGTGTACCGCGCGGCGAAGCAGGCCCTGTGGCTGGCCATCGGCGAAGCGAGGACGCGAGCCAGGGAGGAGATGTTGGAGACTCTCGACGGAGATCCGTGGGGGCGCCCCTATCGTGCGGTTCGAGGGAAACTTCGAGCCGCGGCGCCTCCACTCACGGAGAGTCTCCAACCTGAGCTGCTGGAGGAGGTCGTCGCAGCCCTCTTCCCGGCAAGAGCGGAGCATACTCCGCCGCCGATGGCTTTGCCCACAGCCGCAGAGTCTGCAGAAGAAGAGGACACCATCAGCGTCCCAGAGGTGACACAAACAGAGATGGGGGCAGCCGTGACGCGGCTCCGGGCCAAGAACGTGGCTCCGGGGCCCGACGGGATCCACGGCCAAGCGCTAGCCCTCGCTCTGAAGGAGCTAGAGCCCCACTTGAGAGGACTCTACACAGCGTGCCTTGAGCAGGGCCAGTTTCCCACTTTGTGGAAATCTGGTCGTCTGGTCCTGCTCAGGAAGGCGGGGCGCCCTGCGGACTCACCGTCCGGGTACAGGCCCATAGTGCTGCTAGACGAGGTGGGTAAGATGTTTGAGCGGATAATCGCTGCCCGCCTCGTCGGCCACTTGTGCGGAGAGGGGCCTGACCTGGCCGAGAGCCAGTTCGGCTTTCGGCACGGGCGCTCCACCATCCACGCTATATCGCGGGTGAGAGTCCTGGCGGAGGAAGCAGTGTCCCGGGGCGGGGTGATGTTGGCGGTGTCCTTGGACATCTCCAACGCCTTCAACTGTATCTCCTGCCCTGGAGCTGTATTCGGGAGGCACTGCGTTACCATCGGGTGCCTTCCTACCTCCGCCGCATCGTCGGGGCTTATTTGGCGGAGAGGTGTGTCACCTACACGGGACGTGATGGCGGAAACCAGCGCCGCATGTCGTGCGGTGTTCCACAGGGCTCGGTCGTGGGACCACTCCTGTGGAACATCGGGTACGACTGGGTGCTGCGGGGCGAGCTCCAGCCGGGCGTGGACCTGACGTGTTATGCGGACGACACACTGGTCACGGCCCGGGGGAGCTCGTACAGGGAGGCAGCGTTGCTGGCGACGGCTGCGGTCTCACAGGTGGTGAGCCGCATACGTCGCCTAGGGCTGGAGGTTGCCCTCAACAAGTCGGAGGCCTTGATCTTTCATGGCCCCCGGCGGGCGCCGCCGCCGGGATCACACATCGTGGTCGGGGGGGCTCAAATCGCTGTCGAGTCCACCATGAAGTACCTAGGATTGGTGCTCGACAGCCGGTGGGATTTTGGCCCCCACTTCCGGCGGCTGGCGCCCAAATTGTTGGGCGCGGCTGGGGCGTTGTCAACGCTGCTTCCCAATCTGGGGGGCCCGAGCGCCGCCTGTAGGCGGCTCTACGTGGGGATCGTGCGATCGATGGCCCTTTATGGGGCCCCGATCTGGGCGGCTGACCTGACGGCCGGAAGCATCGCAGTCCTGCGGAAGCCGCAGAGAGCGATGGCCGTCAGAGTCATCAGGGGATATCGCACGATCTCCTACGAGGCGGCTTGCGTACTGGCCGGATCCCCGCCCTGGGACCTCGAGGCGAAAGTACTCGCGTCACTGTATCGGTGGCGCGAGGAAGCGAGGGCGCGGGGCGAGTGGCTGATGCAGCGACATGTGGAGTTGCGTCGGTCACAGCTTCGCGCAGCCCTGGTGGCGGAATGGCGGGACAGGCTTTCACGCCCTACCGCCGGCCTCGCCACCATCGAGGCGGTCCGGCCGGTACTCGAGCCCTGGCTCGGGAGGAGGCACGGCTCCCTGTCGTTTCGGGTGACGCAGGTGCTCTCGGGGCATGGTTGCTTCGGGAAGTACCTGTGTCGCATAAACAGGGAGCCGGACGCCCGGTGTCACCACTGCGTCGACTGCCGGGGGGACACGGCGCGGCATACGCTGGCAGAGTGTGCCGCTTGGGAGGAGCCACGCCGTGCCCTCATCTCAGAAGTAGGCAGTGACCTGTCGCTGCCGGCCGTGGTCGAGTCGATGGCCGGCAGCGAGGAGTCCTGGGACGCGGTGGTATCCTTCTGCGAAACAGTCGTGTCGCAGAAGGAGGCTGCGGAAAGGGAGCGGGAGATCTCGTCCGCTCACCCGGCCCGCAGCAGGCGCACCGGGCGTCGGCAGAGGGCAGATAATGCCCTCTTCCGGCCCCCCTAAATGGGTCCAGGGACGGCGGACTCGGGGACGTCCGCCGCCCCCTATCACACTGGACCCGAGGTGGCGGCGCGTAGTGTTCCACGCGCGCCCCTTTGAGACGTCGCGGGGGGGTCTAACACCTCACCCCCCCGCAGACTTGAGGTGGCCCGCAGAGGCGGGCCGGCACTAGCCGGGGATCACGGAAGTAATACTAGCTCCCAAGATCCCCGGTGCAAGTGTGGGAAGGGAACACCGGGGTGGTTTTTAGTCAGTAAGAGTCTGACAGACCCCTCCGCCCACCCCAGGGCGGAGGACATCCATGAGGATTTTCCACCCCGGCAACAAAAAAAAAAAAAAAAAAAAAAAAAAAAAAAAAGGTTAGGTTAGGTTAGGTTGGGGGGGGGTGCGTGCAGAAAACCTCCTCGTGTGCCTGACTGCTGCTCGTTCCTTACGAATACGTTCGGGGGAAAGAGCAGTCGTCTGGCCGGTGCACCCTGGGCGCGGTCAATAGTCTCTCCATGTCGGAGGGGGTATTGACTGCGGCGGATTTCTGCGGGGGGGGAGAGCCTAGGCTCGTCGGTCGTCCACTCCCCCCTCTGCTTACAGAGGGAGGTCGAGTGGACGCAGATTGGGGAGGCGGACCAATGGTCCGCTGTAGAGGGGCCCATGTGGTAGGTTAGGTTAGAATAGGATAGGTTAGGTATTATTATTATTAAAAAAAAAAAAAAAAAAAAAAAAAAAAAAAAAAAAAAAAAAAAAAAAAATTGTACATATTAGGTTAGGTTAGGTGGGCATGGGTTTTCACGTGGAGGGGGCCCACTATGGGCCAAAGAAGCCGCTGAGGTGCAGGCGCACCAAAGCAGCACGTGTTTCTCTCCTTGAGGAGTAGTCTTCGAGGGGAGAACTTTCGGCGGGTTCGCTGAGTCGGGTTGGCCGGACAGCGAATAGAGGCATGTGTAATGCCGCCGTCGGGGGCTTGGCTTAATAGCCTGGCCCAGAGGAAGGTACCTCTAAGATAAAAAACCACCCAATCCTAAGTTTTGAAGCGCGGCGAGAGGATGAATGGCTGGAGGGAGTCCAGTCGTGAGCGTTTCACCTGCAGATACCTGCCGACCTCTGCAGTATATAGGCTTACCGGGCATCTAGGCTCTGCCCGGTGGACGTCAAAACCTATATCAACTCGTGGGAACTGATATGAATAAAACTAATAAAACTTATAATAATAAAAAGACGGAGAAGGTGCCGATCGTTCTGGTCGAGCAGATGGGTGTGGGTGCGGTGTCAGATTCTGACACCGCGTCCGAAAGGATGAGTTTGGCGAGCGTGGCGAGCTTCGGCTCAAAGCGCTTGCAAACTGAAGAAGAGGTGGGTGGGCGATTCTGGAAGAATTGCTCACAAAAAAAGAAGCGCGGGGAGCTGTCAGGCTCTTCTAGCGAAGAGAGCCTGCCAGCCGCTAAAGTGCCAACAGCATCAGGCAGGAGAGGGCGAGGTCGCGCAGGGGCGAGTGTAACTCGTGTGGAGCGTGACGTGCGGGGTCGGTTCGCGTCGGTTTCCCGACCCGATACGCCGGTTCCGAAGGAGGATGTCGAGGGCGCGGGGAGCGACCCCGGGCCCACAACCGCGGACTCCAGCGAGTGCATCTTGCTGGGGTCAAACAAGGCGGAGGCGAACGCCGCAAAGCGGGCGCAGCGCAAGGCGGTGGCGGCTGATGAAATCAGTGAGTTGGCCCGTCAGGCGCGAGAGCGGCGCTCGGCCCGGATGACTGCCGGGGGGAGCCCATCGGCGGTGGCGCTCAGTCGCCAAGTTCTGGACGGCGTGGATGTTGTCTTGAAGGTTGCCACCAAATCGGGCAACCTGAAGGGCACATTCACCCGTGCTCTGAAGGAGGCGGCTGATGACATTAGGGAGGCAGTTGAGGTCCTCCTCAGTCGCACGAGCACGGAGGAGACGGCGAAGTTGTGGGAGGAGAACAGCCGTCTCCGGTCCGAGCTGGAGGATCTCAAACGGGAGTTTGTCGCTCAGAAGAATGACTGGCAGCGGCAAGCACCTCCTGCATCCACCGGCCACACTCCTGCCGTGCCTTCGTCGGCCCCTGCACCTGTGCCACCGCCTGCCTGGTCGGACCAAGACATGGAGAGGGTGGCCAGAATATGTATGGTGCAGTGTGGGGGCATGGTGGATGCCCGATTGGATGCCCGATTGGAGGCCATAGAGTCGCGACTCCCCCCAGCCGAAATCCTCCGGCCGCCGCTTGCGGCAGATAAGCGGAGGAAGGATGAGGCCGCCAGGACGAAGCCCGTGCAGGTTGCCAAGAAACATGCGAAGGTGGCCAAAAAGCCCACGGAGAGGCCCAAAGAGACCGCGGTGGGTGCGTCTGCGCCCTCTTCACAGTCAACCGTGCCCCCGGTGACCACGCCTCCCCCCCAGGAGGCCTGGACGACGGTTGTAAAAAAGGGCTGCAAGAAGAAGAGGGCGCTGCCGGCACTCCCCAAAGCCCCGGCTACGAAAAAGAGCACAAAGCCGCCCAAGGCCAAGACTCCACGCTCCGAGGCTGTAGTTATAACGCTGCAGCCCGAAGCCTCAAAAAGGGGAGTCACCTACATGTCGGTCCTGGCGGCAATTAAGGACAAGCTGAAATTCAGCGAGCTCGGCACCCCAGCTGGGTTTGATTTTAGAACGGCAGCTACGGGTGCCAAGGTGTTTGAGTTGTCGGGTGCTCTGAGGCAGGAGAGGGCAGACGCTCTGGCCGCCAAACTGCGAGCTGTCATCAAACCGGAGGATGCTCGGGTGTCCAGACCCACTAAAACGGCTGAATTGCGCATAGAAGGGCTGGACGACTCCGCGACCCCGGAGGAAGTAGTGGCGGCCATCGCCAAAAACGGCGAGTGTCTGCCCGAAACTGTAAAAGCAGGAGAAATCCGCAGCAGTGCGGCCGGGCTGGGCACGATCTGGGTGCAGTGCCCAGTAGCTGCTGCAAACAAGGTCGCTGACGGTAGAAGGTTGCTGGTGGGATGGGTGTCTGCCAGGGTAAAACTCCTGGCAACAAGGGCTGTGCAGTGCTTCAGGTGCCTGGAAAAGGGGCATGTTCGGGCACAATGCACTGCACAAATAGATCGCAGTGATTTGTGTTATCGCTGCGGTCAGCCCGGCCACAAGGCGGCCCAGTGCTCCGCGGCACCAAACTGCAGTCTTTGCGCAGCTGCAGGAAAGCCTACGGAGCACAGACTTGGTGGAAAAGCCTGCAAGGCACCCAAAAAAGTTGCCAAGAGGACTAGGGCCTTCGGAGGCCCTGTGCCTCTACCACTGCCTGGCAGCCCAGCTGCTGACTCCCGAACCAGAGAAGGAGGAGATACCGAGGAAATGCAATGCCAGTGACGGCCCAATTGCATTTCCTCCAGGCAAATATCAACCACGCTGCCAGAGCTCAGGACCTATTGCTCCAGAGCATGGCGGAGTGGTCGATCCATGTGGCTGTGGTCGCTGAGCCGTATTTTGTCCCCCCCCGCGACAACTGGGCAGGGGACCTAGACGGTTTGGTGGCCATCATCGGCAGGACTCTTGGGACTCCCTCCCGAGGACACGGCTGGGTGGCCGCCCTCGTGGATGGAATTGTCACGGTCGGGGCGTATTTCTCGCCCAACAAGAGTCTCGCTGACTTCGAGGGGTTCCTTGTCGAGTTGGGTGCCGTCGTGGGCCAGTTCCACCCTCGCCCGGTGCTGTTGCTCGGGGATCTCAACGCCAAGTCTGCGGCGTGGGGATCTCCGGTGACCGATGCTAGGGGTGAGGTGCTGGAGGAGTGGGCAGTCACGACAGGCTTGACCATCCTAAATCGGGGCTCGATCTACACGTGCGTGCGGCAGCGGGGCGGGTCCATAGTGGACGTCTCGTTCGCTAGCCCTGCTGTCGCGAGCCGTGTCCGCGACTGGCGTGTCGCCGTGGAGGTGGAGACGTTGTCGGATCACCGATACATCCGATTCGACGTCTCCGCCCAGACCACCGGCGGCCGTAGTCCATCGACCCCGCAAAGGGATGGTCCGCGCTGGGCGCGTAAGCGCATCGACAGGGAGCTTCTCGAGGAGGCCGCTATTGTGCAGGCCTGGATTCGGGAGTCGGCAACGAACGGACCCGTCGACGTCGAAGAGGAGGCGCTGTGGTTCCGCGGGGCGATGACGCAAATCTGCGACGCGTCCATGCCCCGCGTCCACACATATTCAGCTAGGCGCCAGGTGTACTGGTGGTCTGCCGAAATCGCACAATTACGTGTCGAGTGCGTAGCGGTCAGACGCCAGTACACCCGATACCGGAGGAGACGTCGTCGGGTCCCTGACGAAGAAGCCGCGCTGTATGAGGTGTACCGCGCGGCGAAGCAGGCCCTGTGGCTGGCCATCGGCGAAGCGAGGACGCGAGCCAGGGAGGAGATGTTGGAGACTCTCGACGGAGATCCGTGGGGGCGCCCCTATCGTGCGGTTCGAGGGAAACTTCGAGCCGCGGCGCCTCCACTCACGGAGAGTCTCCAACCTGAGCTGCTGGAGGAGGTCGTCGCAGCCCTCTTCCCGGCAAGAGCGGAGCATACTCCGCCGCCGATGGCTTTGCGCACAGCCACAGAGCCTACAGAGGAGAACGCCATCAGCGTCCCAGAGGTGACACAAACAGAGATGGGGGCGGCCGTGACGCGGCTCCGGGCCAAGAACGTGGCTCCGGGGCCCGACGGGATCCACGGCCAAGCGCTAGCCCTCGCTCTGAAAGAGCTAGAGCCCCACTTGAGAGGACTCTACACTGCGTGCCTTGAGCAGGGCCAGTTTCCTACTTTGTGGAAATCTGGTCGTCTGGTCCTGCTCAGGAAGGCGGGGCGCCCTGCGGACTCACCGTCCGGGTACAGGCCCATAGTGCTGCTAGACGAGGTGGGTAAGATGTTTGAGCGGATAATCGCTGCCCGCCTCGTCGGCCACTTGTGCGGAGAGGGGCCTGACCTGGCCGAGAGCCAGTTCGGCTTTCGGCACGGGCGCTCCACCATACACGCTATATCGCGGGTGAGAGTCCTGGCGGAGGAAGCAGTGTCCCGGGGCGGGGTGATGTTGGCGGTGTCCTTGGATATCTCCAACGCCTTCAACACCCTGCCCTGGAGCTGCATCCGGGAGGCACTGCGTTACCATCGGGTGCCTTCCTACCTCCGCCGCATAGTCGGGGCTTATTTGGCGGAAAGATGTGTCACCTACATGGGACGTGATGGCGGAAACCAGCGCCGCATGTCGTGCGGTGTTCCACAGGGCTCGGTCGTAGGACCGCTCCTGTGGAACATCGGGTACGACTGGGTGCTGCGGGGCGAGCTCCAGCCGGGCGTGGACCTGACGTGTTATGCGGACGACACACTGGTCACGGCCCGGGGGAGCTCGTACAGGGAGGCAGCGTTGCTGGCGACGGCTGCGGTCTCACAGGTGGTGAGCCGCATACGTCGCCTAGGCCTGGAGGTTGCCCTCAACAAGTCGGAGGCCTTGATCTTTCATGGCCCCCGGCGGGCGCCGCCGCCGGGATCACACATCGTGGTTGGGGGGGCTCAAATCGCTGTCGAGTCTACCATGAAGTACCTTGGATTGGTGCTCGACAGCCGGTGGGATTTTGGCCCCCACTTCCGGCGGCTGGCACCCAAGTTGTTGGGTGCGGCTGGAGCGTTATCAACGCTGCTTCCCAATTTGGGGGGCCCGAGCGCCGCCTGTAGGCGGCTCTACGTGGGGATCGTGCGATCGATGGCCCTTTACGGGGCCCCGATCTGGGCGGCTGACCTGACGGCCGGAAGCATCGCAGTACTGCGAAAGCCGCAGAGAGCGATGGCCGTCAGAGTCATAAGGGGATATCGCACGATCTCCTACGAGGCGGCTTGCGTACTGGCCGGATCCCCGCCCTGGGACCTCGAGGCGAAAGTACTCGCGTCACTGTATCGGTGGCGCGAGGAAGCGAGGGCGCGGGGCGAGTGGCTGATGCAGCGACATGTGGAGTTGCGTCGGTCACAGCTTCGCGCAGCCCTGGTGGCGGAATGGCGGGACAGGCTTTCACGCCCTACCGCCGGCCTCGCCACCATCGAGGCGGTCCGGCCGGTACTCGAGCCCTGGCTCGGGAGGAGGCACGGCTCCTTGTCGTTTCGGGTGACGCAGGTGCTCTCGGGGCATGGTTGCTTCGGGAAGTACCTGTGTCGCATAAACAGGGAGCCGGACGCCCGGTGTCATCACTGCGTCGACTGCCGGGAGGACACGGCGCGGCATACGTTGGCAGAGTGTGCCGCATGGGAGGAGCCTCGCCGTGCCCTCATCTCAGGAGTAGGCAGTGACCTGTCGCTGCCGGCCGTGGTCGAGTCAATGGCCGGCAGCGAGGAGTCCTGGGACGCGGTGGTGTCCTTCTGCGAAACAGTCGTGTCGCAGAAGGAGGCTGCGGAAAGGGAGCGGGAGATCTCGTCCGCTCACCCAGCCCGCAGCAGGCGCACCGGGCGTCGGCAGAGGGCAGATAATGCCCTCTTCCGGCCCCCCTAAATGGGTCCAGGGACGGCGGACTTGGGGACGTCCGCCGCCCCCTATCACACTGGACCCGAGGTGGCGGCGCGTAGTGTTCCACGCGCACCCCTTTCAGACGTCGCGGGGGGGTCTAACACCTCACCCCCCCGCAGACTTGAGGTGGCCCGCAGAGGCGGGCCGGCACTAGCCGGGGATCACGGAAGTAATACTAGCTCCCAAGATCCCCGGTGCAAGTGTGGGAAGGGAACACCGGGGTGGTTTTTAGTCAGTAAGAGTCTGACAGACCCCTCCGCCCACCCCAGGGCGGAGGACATCCATGAGGATTTTCCACCTCGGCAACAAAAAAAAAAAAAAAAAAAAAAAGGTTAGGTTGGGGGACCCCCCCACAGTGCTTGCGTCCACGTCGCGTCCCCTGGGCAACGACCCGGTTCTGACCACCGTAACGGAGTGGCAGACCGGTGTTCGGCTAAAGTGCACTGTGCAGTCGTAGCATTTTTAATCTATTTTATTCTATTTTATCTAACTGGCGGAAACTACGACACTTGCGGAGGCTATGCCTAAACCATCGCGGGACGTCTCCGGACGTTTTCGAAAAGGCCCTTCTCAGGGCCAACCAAAAGGCCCTTCTCAGGGCCAACCCAAAGGCCCTTCTCAGGGCCAACCAAAAGGCCCTTCTCAGGGCCAACCCGAGGGCCCTTCTCAGGGCCAACCAAAAGACCCTTCTCAGGGCCAACCCGAGGGCACCTCGGCGTCGGAGGCTAGCCGCGCGCCGTCTGCGGCTAGCAGCGTCTTTTATTTGACGGGCGAGTTGGCGGACTCCGACAACGAGTCAATTGCGGGCGAGTCGGACGCAAGTTCAATGACTGGTCGCCGGGAGCCGGGGAAGCGGGCCCTTAAGAGAAATGGGTCCGGTGGTTCTTCGGAATCGAGAAGGGCGTCAAAGGCGAAGTCCAAAAAGCTGGTGTCGGACACCCACGACGTGGGTCTGGCAGAGGCCCAACGCCAGTTGGACCTGTCCCGAAGGGCCCAGCTTCAACAAGACCTGGAGGAGCGGGTTGCGGCAAAGGAGCAACGGACGCGCGTCGCCCGGGCCAAGTCCGGGTACGGCGCGTCCCGCGTTCTGTACGCAGACCACTCCCTGGCGGAGCTGGAGCTGATGGCCGAGGAGGACGAAGAGGAGATAGTGGAAGTCGCCTCTAAGTCCTCCAATTTGAAAGGGACTTTTCAAAAGTCCCTTAAATGCAGGGCCGCGAGCATGCGCGGCATAGTCGGGGAGCTGGTGCAGCGCAAGGCGACTGACGAAACGCGGCAACTGCAGGCGAGGGTGGATCGCCTGCAGTCAGAGGTCAGCCAACTGCACCAAAAGCTGGCTGAAGCCACGGCCCGGCCAAACAAAGGTGAGGCCAGACCAGCGGCTGAGGTCTCCCCCTCCAACCTTGAGGATATAATCCGCAAGGTCGTCACGGAGGAGAGGGCCTTCACGAGAGCCTGTCTAGCGGGCATCGAAGACAGGCTCTTGCCCGAGAAACGCCTCCGGCCGCCGCTCGCGGCGGACAAGAGGCGACGCGAGCCGGAGCCGTTACCCCAGGGGGAAGACGCTCATCTTCCCTCCACCACCCCATCCAACCAGCAAGGGTGGACGAAGGTGGCCAAAAAGGGGAAAAAGAAGGGAAAAAAGTCGAGGTCGGTGGCTCCCCCTGCCGCCCCCGCCAACACCCCTCGCGGCCAGTCCCAAACAACAGGCAAGGGGAAGAGGAAGACGTCGGCCCCAAGGCCAAGGAAATTGGTTCCCCCTAAGACCGCAGCCGTAGTGGTGACGCTCACCGCTGAGGCTGCGGAGCGGGGGGAGACGTACGCGTCTATAATGTCGCGGGCGCGTCCAAATGCCGATCCTCACAAACTGGGGATCGACACAGTCTCGTGCCGCCGGACCCAGGCCGGAGCTCGGATTTTCGAGTTCCCGGGGGCTCAGGGTGGCACCAACGCGGACCTCTTTGCAACCAAGTTGCAAGAGGTCATCGCGGACGCGGCCAAAGTCACCAGGCCCACGAAGTCTGTGGCCCTGGAGGTGACCGACCTCGACGACTCTGTCACTAAAGAGGAGGTGGTGGCGGCGGTCGCAGCAATGGGGGGCTGTAGCGTCACAGCGGTGCAAGGTCGGGCCATCAGACCCGGCCGCAGTGGCATGGGCACCATTCGCCTTGAGTGCCCAGTCGCCGCAGCTATAACCGTCCTCGCCAAGGGACGGCTTGCCGTCGGGTTCAGCTCGGGTGTAGTCCGGGCACTTGCAGCTAAGCCTCTGCGCTGCTACAAGTGTTGTGGCATCGGACACACTCGGCCTCTTTGTCCGTCCAAGGTCGACAGGGCGGACACGTGCTTCCGATGTGGCAGAGACGGGCACAAGTCCGCCTCCTGCGAGGCCGCCACGCCGCACTGCGCGGTGTGTGCCGCCAGTGGCTGCCCTGCGGGCCACGTGATGATGGGGAGGAAGTGCAATCCTCCCCCTAAGAAGGGCAAAGAGCAGGCGCCGATTCGGCCTGTCGCTGCCACCGCCGTCCCTGAGGCTGGGACTTTGGCGGCTGTGGAGGGGGGTGCGATGTCTGATTGATGGATAGGGTCATCAAGCATCGCATCCTTCAGGCGAACGCCAACCACTGCAGAGCAGCCCAGGATCTGCTGATGCAGACCATGGCCGAGTGGTTGGTGGACGTGGCGGTGGTTGCCGAGCCGTACTCGGTCCCTGGCCGTTGGCTGGGTGATCGAGACGGCTTGGTGGCATTGGTGTCGCGGTTTTCCACAGACTCCCCTCCCCTCTCACTCTTAGAGAGGGGACCGGGATACGTGGCCGCCGCGTGGGGAGACTTGGCCCTTGTGGGCGTCTATTTCTCCCCAAACCGCCCTCTCGCGGACTTCGAGAACTTTCTCGAAATCCTCACCGCAGTGGTCGGGAGGGCGGCACCACGCCAGGTCGCCATATTGGGCGACTTGAACGCCAAGTCGACGGCCTGGGGCAACCCGGCCGCTTCTTGTAACGTCCGGGGACGCGCCGCAGAATTTTGGGCGGCATCGTGCGGTGTGTCCCTCCTAAACAGAGGGACTGTCCACACTTGTGTGCGGCAACGGGGAGGGTCGGTGGTCGACGTCTCGTTTGCCACCCCCGTGCTAGCCGCCCAAGTCGTGAACTGGCGGGTGGAGATGGTGGAGACCATGTCGGACCACCGCTACGTGCGGTTCGACATCTCGAACCGAGATGTCGAACCGAGGTGTGCAACTCCAGCATGCCCCGGTCTCATCGCCCACCTCCCCGCCGTGCCGTCTATTGGTGGTCGGAGGAACTGGCGGGGCTCCGGACTGCCTGCGTAGCGGCCAGGAGGGCCTACACGCGGAGTCGAAGGCGCAGGCCCCGAGACCCCACCAACGAGGAGGGCCTCTATGCCACGTATGTTGACGCAAAGGCGGTCCTGAAGACGGCAATGTGCGCGGCCGAAGACTCGGCGAGAGCCGAGATGCTGGAGGGTCTCGACAGGGATCCGTATGGAAGACCATACAAGGCGGCGCGGGATAAACTGCGCCCCTTTGGTCCTCCACTGACGGAGACCCTCGAGCCGGCATTGCTGGATGGGGTGGTCCTGTCTCTGTTTCCGTCAAGGACCGGCTTCACCCCGCCAGTGATGGACCCCCCGCGGGAAGCGGTTCCGCCGGAGGAGGAGGTCCCCGCGGTTACGGCGTTGGAACTGCGTGCAGGGACTCTTCGTCTCCGCGCGAAGAACACGGCCCCAGGGCCGGACGGCGTTCCCGCACGGGTGGTGGCCATCGCCGCCTCTCAGATGGAGGAGAGGCTTCGGGACCTTTTTAGCGCGTGTTTCACGACTGGGAGGTTCCCGAAACCCTGGAAGGAGGGGCGGCTATGCCTCCTCCGAAAGGAGGGACGCCCGGCGGACTCCCCCTCGGCTTACCGGCCCATCGTTTTGCTCGATGAGGTCGGTAAGTTGTTCGAGGGGATAATCGCCGACCGGCTGAATAGCCTGCTGGGGACGGTGGGGCCGGACCTGTCGGACGCCCAATTCGGTTTCAGACGGGGTCGTTCGACAGTGGATGCGTTGGCCCTACTGAAGAGCCAGGTGAGGGAGGCCGTGGAGGCGGGTGACGGAGTGTTGGCGGTGTCATTCGACATAGCCAACGCCTTCAACTCTGTCCCCCACTCGACAATCTTGGAGGCACTTCGGTACCACGGAGCGCCCCAGTACCTGCGCCAACTCTTGGCCAGCTACTTGGAGGACCGGGTGGTCCTCCTTGAGGACAAGACGGCCAGAGTTAGACGATATGGCGCAGAGTCCGGTGTTCCACAGGGGTCGGTCCTAGGGCCACTGCTGTGGAACATTGGATTCGACTGGCTCCTGCGGGGAACCCTCCTCTGTGGCACGAGCATCATCTGTTACGCAGATGATACTCTCCTCATTGCCCGGGGGAGGGACTTCGGCGAGGCGGCCAGTCTGGCCTCGGCTGGCGGATCCTTAGTGGCAGGAAGGATCCGCCGCCTAGGGTTGAAGGTGGCGCTCCACAAGACCGAGGCCGTGTTTTTCCACGGGCCACGGCAGCGCATCCCTCCCGACGGCCACATTATCGTGGAGGGTGTCAAGATCGAGGTCAAGGCCCAGATGAAGTACTTGGGCCTTGTACTCGACAGCAGGTGGCGCTTCGGCCCGCATTTTAGCGGGCTGTCGACGCGCCTGCTGAAGACGGCAAACGCCCTGTCGTGGCTCCTCCCGAACCTGGGGGGTCCGAAGGCGAGATGCCGGCGCCTGTACGCCGGCATCCTCAGGAGCATGGCTCTTTACGGGGCCCCAATCTGGGCGGACTCCCTCCACAGGAGAGAGAATGCCACTGCCATCCGGAGGCCCCAAAGGGCCATTGCACTGCGGGTAGCGAGGGCCTACCGATCGGTGGGCTTCTCGGCGGCGTGCGCTCTGGCCGGCACCCCTCCTTGGGAGCTCGAGGCGTGGGTGCTGACCAGAGTTTACGAATGGACGGCGCGGCGTAAGGCGCTTGGGGAGCTCCCCGCTGCAGAAGAGCGGGAGGCCGTGCGGCAGGAGGCGAGGGACGCGATCGTCCATCACTGGACAGAGGACCTCGCCACTGCCGCTTTTGGCCGCCGAACTTTGGACGCGCTCGGGCCGGTCCTGAAGGACTGGCTCGAGCGGTCACATGGTTTCCTCTCTTTCCGTCTGGTGCAGGTGTTGTCCGGCCATGGGTGTTTCGGATCGCACCTGCACCGGATCCAAAGGGAGGAGACCTCGTCGTGCCACGACTGTGGCGCGGCGGAGGATACGGCACAGCACACCCTTGAGGTGTGCCCGGCCTGGTCCGAGCTGCGCCAGACTCTGATCGCAGCGGCCGGGCCGGACCTCTCGCTTCCCAGCGTCGTCAACTTCATGCTGGAAAGCGAGGGGGCCTGGACAGCAGTCGCCTCCTTCTGCGAGGAAGTAATGTCACAGAAGGAGGCGGCGGAGCGCGCGCGGGAGGACGATCCTCTCGCGGCGCCGTTCCGCAGGCGAAGAGGAGGCGCGAGAAGGCGATTGTACGATCGTCGTCTCCGCCTCGTCCCAGGTGGAGGCCAGCAGGCAACGGGTGCGGGGGCACCCTTGCCTGTATTGCACAGGCCTCCACCAGTGCCGGACGGGAATGGCCAGGTGTTCCCTGCCATTCTCGTAGCCCCCCATTGAGAAAGGGGGGCACGCGGGGCCCGCCAGTCAGGCGGGCATGCACCGAGAGGGTCATGGATGTAAAGGTTGAGCCGGTTTCCCATGGCCCTCCCATCACGGTGATGTGGGAACACCGCTGAGTTTTAGTGGGTATACTGTCACTTATTGACAGGAGTCCCACATACCCCGACTCGTCCCCCACGAGCGGGCATGCGTAATGCATTTCTCAGCGTAAAAAAAAAAAAAAAAAAAAAAAAAAAAAAAAAAAAAAAAAAAGGTTAGGTTAGGTTAGGTTAGGTTAGGTTTTTTTTTTTCATTCCTCTCGCACTTCCATGCTACATACTTTATCTTTCTCACTTCCTTCTCCGTATATCCAGGTGGGTGGGACTCCCACTTAAGAGCTACTTCCTATTCTATCTAATTTTATCTATTTTTATTTATCTATATATATATTTTCAGGTAAATGAATAGGACAGGGTATTTTTATTTATTTACACACATATTTTAACTTAACTTAACTTATAAACATAGATCTACTTAAACTTCTAAACATGTTTCTTAACCTACTGCTTATTTTAGTTACAATTTGGAGCTTATTTCCTATGCTTGCTACAATTATATATTCAATATAAAGGTAAACATAGTTTATTTAACTTGTTTTATTTCTTTCTATTACTTTCAGAGCTATATTCTCACAGTAGGCTATAAGTTTATTCCTGTCCTTGCTACTTTTGCCCACCATTAATTCCTTTACGCTTTCTCTTTGCAATCTTATGCTTAAATCCTGTTCCAGATCGTAACGCTCTTTTTCGTAGGCCGGGCATTCCAACAATATGTGGGGAATGGATTCCGCCACATGTGGGTCGCAGATGCACGATGGGCTCTCTTTACACTTAAAACGGTTTAAGTATTCCGAGAACCCACCGTGCCCTGTTAACACTTGAGTGAGCACACCTACCGGCCTCACCCGTTTCACAATACGGAAGGCGGCTACAGCGTCCGGAAGAAACATTCTCGTCACCGAGGCCGTCTCACCAGTCACATATCTTCGGTTCCACTCACCAATTGAACTCAAACGAATTTGGCGTTTGATGAATGAAACCGGACACTGGTCATAGTCAGGCTTCCTCCGCAGCGACAATGCTGCCTCCTTCGCCAGCTCATCCGCACGCTCGTTCCCCGGCAAGCCCGCGTGGGCCTTGACCCAGAATAGAGACACAGCTTTATTTTGGTCCAAAGCCTGAGCCAAATTGGCTCGCGCGCGGACCGCCAGAGGATGGAGAGAGCCATGGTCTGTCAGCGACTGCAATGATGACATTGAGTCGCTGTACAGGCCATAGCTCGTCTCTTTGCGCTTAAGGATTACGCCCGTTGCCTTGCAAATGGCTAGTAGTTCCGCCTGGTAGACAGTGCAGTACGCGGCGAGGCTGAGCTTGAGGTTCTGGACTTCACCTTCATTATTCCACAAGGATAATGCGGCTCCGACCTTCCCCTCAATCTTGCTGCCGTCAGTGAATATTCGCACTGCCTGCACGTTTTGACTGTCCACAAGCTGTTGGTCTGCCAGGCACATGAACTCCAAGGCCATTTGTTTGGCAGGGTGAGACGTCTCTGCAAATCTTACCATACTCTCTATCTCCCTGTCTCCTGGCACAAATTGGGATGACCCTCTCCTTGCCTCGTACATAGCGGCTGCTTCTTGTACTCGGAGGTCTAGAGGCAGTATCCCGGCCAGTGCCAGTGCCGAGTTCAATGAGACCGTTCGGTAAGACTTACAGAGCTTCTGGGCGAATCCTCGTTGGAGAGAACCTAGCCTCTTTCGTATACCCAACTTTTTCGTAGCGGGAGCCCAGGCTCCAGCCGCGTACGTAACTATCGGCTCAATTGTAGCGGTGTAAATAATGCGGATAACTTCGGCATTTAAACCCCAGCTGACTTTTGCAGCACGTGACAGCTGTTTGTAGATTTCTGCCACCTTTCTGCAGACATTCTTGGTGTGCTCGCTGAACGTAAGTTTGTCATCTATGGTCAGCCCCAGCAGCTTGATACTCCTAACCATAGCAATGTCGACCCCGGCCATAGTCAGAATTGGAGTGTCGTACTTAAGCTTGTTGGTTATTAACATCGCACAGGTTTTGTGCGGTGCAAACCTAAGCTTATTTCTGACACCCCATTCCTGAGCACGGGCGAGGGCTGCATTGGCGGCTCTGGAGACTTCAGCCGCTGTGTCACCATCAACAACCAAGACAATGTCGTCTGCAAAAGCCTGCACGAAGTATCCCTCTTTCTCGAGGTCCTGTAACAGTGGGTCCAGCACGAGGTTCCACAGAATGGGACCACCGATTGACCCTTGAACACACCCCTTCTGGGTTTCTTTTGTGCATTCCTGCCCGGCATATCTAACTCTAACTTTTCTGCCGTCGAGGTAGCTATCGAGTAGTCTCCTGGTGTTCACCGGGCAGTTTTCCTCAGCCAGCCTGACTTTGATTGCTGGCCACCAGGCGCTATCAAAAGCGCCCTCTATATCCAATGACACCAGGACAATTAGCTTCTTCAGCCTTAACTTGTCCTGCACATGTTTTATTAGCGTATAGAGGGCATCCTCGGTGCTTTTCTGGGGCATAAAGCCAAACTGGCGAGTACTAAGCCGCGGCACAACCTGCCACTTGACCCTCGCCACCACCATTCTCTCCAGGACCTTCCCCAAGACCGGCAAGAGACCTATTGGTCTGTAGGACTTGGGGTTCGTATAGTCTTCCTTGCCCGGCTTTCTGAGGACCACCACCGTAGCCTCTTTCCAGATGTCCGGGAAATGTGCCAGCTCTAGGCATTTGTTGTACAGGGCAAGGAAGGCGTCCGGGTCCTGGGAGATCGCTCGACTGCAGATTTCCGACGTAAATCCATCCGCTCCAGGGGCCTTCTTTGGGTTGAAATGTCCCACGGCTGTTTTCAGCTCCAGCAGCGTAAATGGCGGGTCATGAAATTCACCATGACGCCACTCATTTACCCTCCTGGCAGCTTCCCTTGTGAGCCTGTGATCCGGGTTGTCATCTTCGGCTGCATCCCTAGGATAAAATACGTCGGCGAGTAAAGCTGTCGATTCCTCAGCGTTCAGGAATGCACCCTCCTTCATCAGGGTCAAGTCTTCTTGTCTCCTGGTGGTCCCCCTGATCAATCTGTAAATGCCTTCCCACAGGCCCTCCCCATCTTGTTTCTGACAGAAGTTTTTCCAGCTGGCAACTAGGGCTTTCTTGGCTTGGCACTCATACTCCTCTTTTGCTTTCAGGTACTCGTCGACTACCATCGCTCTCCGGACTGGTGCGGCATTGCGGATGCGGTTCTTCATCGTGGCGACTGCCTTCTTCTTCACAGCGAGCTCCTCGGACCACCATGGTATGGTAATTTTTGCATTTGTACGAGTTTTAGGGATGGCTTCGTCGCATGCTTTCTCTATTGTGTTCCTATAATTTATTACTAATTGTTCCAATTGATACTTATTTATTGTCCTATTTATACTATGTACGTTTATGTTATTTTCAATTTTGTATTCGTTTAATTTAATTTTGAAATTTTCCCAATTTGCCTTCTTAGTATTATATTTTCTTGTAGTCCTAGCTATATTTATCCCTTTGTCCTTTTTAATTTTAACATTAAATACAATAGTATTGTGGTCCGAGCTTGTTGCCCCTATGTCGACCCGCCAGCCGTCCACCAAGTCAAATAGGTCGAGCGAGCATGCCGTGACGTCCACATGGCTCTTGTAAATTACGCCACCTCTTACTGTGTAAAAGGTTGGCGTATCGCCAGTGTTGAGTACCTGAAGCTCCAGTTCATCCAGGGTCCCAGACATCTCTTCCCCCCTTGGGTCTTCTTTTGTGCTCCCCCACCAAGTGCTCTTTGCATTTGCGTCTCCACCTACCAGGAGATATTTGGCGTCCAGTTCCAACTTTAGTTTGGTCAGCTGATCCAAGTATGGCCCTATGGGTTGGTCTGGCTCGAAGTAGTAGGAGACTACTGCGATTTCCCAGGCTTTGGTCCGGATTCCCACCACAACGATGTTGTTGGTGGTGAGTTTCGGGTAGGGAATGACGTCTAAGTCATCATTAAAGACAGCTATTGCTGCCTTTACCCTCCCACTTCCTTCAGCCTCACACTGGTAGACTCTCGCACCACGGTAGCTCTTCATACTCCTGCCCCCTCCCACATACGGTTCCTGGATCAGTGCCCATGCGATTGCTCGCTCACTGGCCTCAAGTATGAGTTCGGTGGTTGCCAGTTCCTTCCTTTGGAGGTTGGCCTGGACCACCGTATATCCCCCGGCTGACGCGTTCGCTCTGTTGCCATTCTTGCCCTTAGCAATATGCTACCCTGGCTCTGGCCAGAACCTCGCATCTCTTCCTCACTGGGCACTCGTCGCTGAAAGCGTTATGCTCAACGTCTTCCTGCTTCGCATGCACACAGTTGCAGCACGATGGGGCTGCTCCGGCCACCCAGTCAGCACATTGCGTCCTCATGTGAGGGCCACCACAGTGGCTGCATTTTTCGACTTGCTCCTTACAGAGCCGTCGTCCATGCCCAAAACCCAGACACAGGGAACACTGAATCAGTGGAGTCTGGTCTGCCACTCGGATCCTTTGCAGGTCGATGTGGACGGCCTGTCTATCCTGCAGTCTGTTCCACAATTTCGGGGTGACCCTGAGGACAACATGGTGCATGTGGGGGTTCCTTGTCCTCTTTTTAAAAAGCACCTCTACCCGGTCTTCTTCTTTACTGAGCTCTGCGAACACATCCCTGTTCTGGTTTCGCAGAGCCTTGAGGATATCTTCGTCCGTGTTGTAGGTCAAGACGTCTTTCAGGATAACCAATGGGTCCCTGTTCTTGACGTCCTCGACCCTCAACAAATCCCCCACACTTGCCAGTCTTTCCTTAACTTTTTCTCTTTCTACTTCTGTCCTACATCCTAGTATAATCTTCCTGTCCTTTGCCTTTCGGATCCTGTCAACTGTGACCCATCCTTCTTTGGCATTCACAGCCTTCCGGATGTGGCCAATAACTTCCTCCCCGGTTTCGGTCTCCTTTGTGGAGGTGACCACAATGGAGTGGAGTGCCGTCTGCTGCGGTGGCTGCTTGACAGGTCGACTTGCCGCTACACTAGCATAGGAAAACTTCTCCATATACTCTCCGCCAGTTGTGAGTGCCTCTTTCAACCTATCAAGCTTCTCGCTGTTTTCCCGCAGGTTTCGGCTGTGGTCTTCCAGGGTCTTTTTTAAGGATTCCACATCTACTACCTCCTTATTACAGACTACCTCCTTCTCTTCTGCCACTTCCGCTTGTGTCCCCTTCGCCTTTGTGAGGATCTTTGGAGTTGGGGCCCGTCCTTTCTCCTGCTCAGACTCTCTTATGAGCAGGTAGAGCCGGTCTGCCTGGGCCTTTACCTCTTCTTTGATCTCTCTCTTGGTGGTTTTTGAGTTGGTCATGAAGGTCTTAATTTTAGTGAGGCATATTCGGGCCTCCGCAACTCTAGTTTTAATTGCCGGTGGACTTAAGCTGACTATCTCGACAGATGGTCGTCGTGATGTCGTCTCCAATGTCAATTTAAGTGGAACCTTTTGTGCAATTTCCTTCACCGGGGGGGTATCTTTCCTTGGGGGATTTCCAGCCTCCCATTCACCCACACTTCTTCTCACGCTTTGCGTGGAGGATCCAGCCTCTACTGAGGCGTTCGATGGGCTTTTGTTGGGCTGGTTTCCCTGCTTCTTAATGGGTGTGTGTACAGCAAACATTGTGTACCGTATGGATCCGGATACAACTAGTCCAAACGTCAGAGTAGGGGTATTGTAAAGAGTACCCCTAGTCAATGTAAAATTTGTTAAATTTAAATGTATAAAATAGTGTAAAACAATTCAAAAATATAACAACAACAATTTAAAAAACACAAGTCAAAAACAATATAACACTAAGATTCTAATAAACTTTAGCTCACGCACGCAGCTGGGAGGTAGGTAGGTGCGCTCCAGTCGGATCTACCAGAGTAGCGTCAAGGAGTCGGTCAATTTATAGAAGGTCAGTTTTATATATAACTTCTGTGAGAATATAGCCCCTATGTACAGCTTTTATAGAGCCTTGCTCTTGTCAGTTTAACTTAAGATTATTTACATAAAAGGTGAGGTCTGGCGTTTGCGGGGTCCAGTACAATTTTGGTTTGTAATAAAATAAAGTATAAATAAAATAAAAAACATAAAAACAAAAATAAAAGTCAAAAGTCAAAATTTCTCAGCCAACAAATTTAATGACTCTATGTAGAGTCTCGCTCCGTAAGAAAAACTGCTCCAGGGTCTTCAGTTCCCGATTTAAGATCGAAAACCTTTTGTGCTCTATGTAGAGTCGTTTCGCTAATCTCAGTAGACAGCTCTCGCCAAGCCCTATCAGATGATCCCAAACTCGGTGCTGTTACTCCAAGGGGTTTCGGAGATATCCTAACTTGAAAATTTGGTTTTTTCGCCAAGATGGCGACCAAAAAGTGGTTACAAGCGGTTTTCTCCGGAACCACAGGTCCTAAAACCCCGGTGTTTGGGCTTTTCGAACTTGGCCTGACGAGACCAATCCACCGGAATGGTTTTCAGGCTGAAAAATTTTTGACCTCTGAAAACGCCTGAAAAACGTTCCACCCTATAGCCTCTAGTCTGGGTATATGCCCAGCGGAAATCCCGGCCCTCTACGACTCTCCGTTAGGAAGCTATGATTGTTTGAATATCATTCAAAATGGCCGCTGTTCTGTCAAAGACGATATTTGACAACGGTTATCTTCCTTCGGGAAAGCCGTAGACCCCTCGAGTTTGGGCTCTCCCAACTCGGCCTGAGTTCCCCTAGCCGCTGAAACTACTTTCAGGACCCCGAAAATTTTCAGCTCCAAATCGCCTGAAAACGTGGAGTATACTGGGCAAGAGGTCCGTGAAGATAAAATCAAAAACCGCAAACTCCTACGACCACTGGTTTAGGAGCTGCGGCAGTTTGAAAGTAAACAAAATGGCCGCCGAACTGTCAAAGGTCGAACTAAAAAGCCTGTATCTTTTGATCCCTTCGTCAGAGAGAGTCAGGGTTTTGGATGTACAGCTCGGCGTCACTTCAGGTATCTCCTGAAAGCAGTTTCAGCAGAAAAATTTTGAAGTGCCTGAAACAGGCTGAAAACCTACCACACTAAAAGGTGGCTGTAAACCACTGTCCGGAGTGAAAAAGCGAGATTATTCGGACCAGCGGATCCCGAGATATCGTGCCTTGAAAATTAAAACCAAATAACCAAGATGGCGCGATTTGGTCAAAATAGCCAAATCAGGAGTTATATAGCCCGTGTTTGGGCTTAAGTGGGTCCCAATAGGTATATTGGAACTTGTCCTGGTGTCAAAAAATAATATTTCCTATTTAATTATGAATTAAAGGCAAAAAACATAAAAAATTCAATAACTTTAAAACTATTTGGCTAAAAATTTTGAAAAAATACTAAAATAAATGATAAATAAGCTTCTAAACGACTAAAATTAGTCTTTAGTTTTTTTTACTATTTTAAAGTATTTAAATTACAGAATTAAGATTTTTACGGTTATTTAATTACTACACTAACATGGGTTTGTCGAAAATTTTCAAAAATAGAACTTAAGGTCTTCTAGTGAGCGCGCACCAGGCTGCAGTTGAAGATTCTTGAAAAAAGTCTTCTGTCCAGAGTTATACTTGTCGAAATATACAATATTTAAACTGTTATATAAAATATAGCAGCTATCTTAAAATTCTAAAATAAGTTGCACTCGCCTTGGGTAATAGGGGTTCAGGTTTACCCCAAATTTCACGCTTCAGTCTCCACTCCTTCCACTTTTTCAGGGCACGTGGTTTTGCGAAAATCCTGAATAACTTGCGCAGGCGTGATGTCAGGGTGGTTTTCAGTAGTCCAGATGATCAGGAACCACGATGTCCACACGATGGCAATGAAAAAGCAGGGGGTCAATGGTCTGGTTCGGCAGCGTATGAGTTTTTAGATATTCTGAGTTTCACTTAACCTCAAAAAATGAGGTTTTTCACTTTTTTTTTTTTTTTTTTTTTTTTTTGGCAGGAGTGGGAAATCCTCATGGACGCCCAGACTGCCTCACTTATGAGGCAGTCTGGGCAGTGCCGGACTCTTACCGGCTAAAACCACACTCCTGCCCTTCCAGTGTACCTCTAACGTAATCAGAGACCTTTATTACAGAGGGCATTTTTTGTTATTTAAATAAAGTTTCTACAATTTGCCTTATATTATTATATAAATTACTGCATTTAATTTGGACGTTTCAAGACTATTCTTTTCCTGATTTCTTATTATTTTACTTACTTTCTTACCGTCTATATACATCGCATTTACACTAGACAATATATAACCAACAACGATTTATCCTCATTTCATACCTTACCATGCAACTTAACTTATTTTTTATTTTATTTTTTTTTATTTTTCTGATTTTCTGTTATCTGGGTAGCATTTTTATTTACTTATATATTATATTTCTGACAAATTCCTTACATTAGTACATTTACTTCACTACTGCATTTTAATGGTTTCAAAGAACAACTTATCCTACTTATTTCTTATTATCTACTTACTTATCTTATGTTCCCGTATATATTAAACAATATATAGCCAACATAACTTATTTAAACATTTATTTCTTTTTACTACAAATATTTAACAATTTTATCCTAATTCCATTTCTTAACTTGCAAACTTAACTTACTTTTAATTTTCTACTAACATTTTTATATGTTTATGATACATACTTTACAAAATATATATTAAACATAACTTATTTATCTATTTCTTTTTACTACTATCTTAACTATTTGCACACAGTATTCTATAAATTTGTGTCTTAATTTTTTATTTGCTATTATTATATGTACATTTTCTGGTTTTATGTCACAGTCAAGAATTTGTTCGGTTTCAAGTTTAAGCTTGGCGTGGACCGGACAGCTGAACAGGAGGTGTGGGACAGACTCGGCGACCCCCGGTTCACAAATGCACGATGGGTCCCCCTTACACTTGAATCGGTGCAGGTATTCTAAGAATCCACCGTGCCCCGTCATCACCTGGGTCGTCAAGCCTGTCGGTCTGATTTTCCTCACCGTTTTGTATCCTTCCACTACATCTGGGAGGAACATCTTTGTGACAGCCGCTGTTTGGCCTGCCTGATAGCGCACATTCCATTCATCAAGAGACCGCAAACGAATGTGTCTCTTGACGAATGAAACTGGGCAACCATCATAGTCAGGTTTTTTCCTGGAATGCAGTGCAGCCTCTTTCGCCAATTTGTCCGCGCGCTCATTTCCCTCCAGTCCTGCATGTGCTTTGATCCAGAACAGGGAAATTTCCTTGTTCTGGAGTCTGCTGTCCTCGATGTTGGCTCTAGTTTCGGCAGCCAGGGGATGGAGGGAATATGGATTTACGACCGCTTCCAAGGCAGAGCGCGAATCACTAAGAATAGCGAAACTGGCCTCACCTCTGCGCAGGATGATTTTTGTGGCATGACATATGGCCAGGAGTTCAGCCTGGTAGACGGTGCAGTACGATGGCAGCTTGAGTTTGAGTGTTTTGGTTTCGGCTTCATTGCTCCAAAGAGACAATGCTGCTCCGACCTTGCCCTCAATCTTGCTACCATCGGTGTAAATCGAGACTGCTTGGTGCACATGGGAGTTTAATCTTTCCTGGTCCACCAGACTTACGAAGTCAAGGCGCATATGTTTTGCCGGGTGCTGGATTTCAGCGAAGGCCAGTCTGCGCTCTACCTCTCTATCAGCTAGTGCTGAGTAGGGTACTCCCCTCTTAGCCTCATACAAAGAAGCCGCCTCCCGGATCCGAATGTCGAGAGGCAGTATCCCAGCCAGCACCAACGCTGAGTTCAAAGAAACGGTTCTGTAGGCTCCACACAGCTTCTGCGCAAAGCCTCTCTGCACCGCGTTTAGCTGCTTTTGTACCCCGATCTTGTTTGCTGCTTTGGCCCAGGCGCTGGCTGCGTAAGTAATGATGGGCTCTACTGTGGCCATGTAGATTATCCTAATGATTTCGGGATGGAGACCCCAACTGATCCTGGCGGCTCGTGAAAGCTGCTTGTAAATATCTAACGCCTTCTTGCAGGTGTTAGCAACGTGGCTGTTAAACGTCAGCTTATTGTCAATGGTGAGCCCCAGGATCTTTATCTCACTAGACAGACCAATGTCGATCCCGCCCATGCTCAGTCGTGGTGTGTCAAATTTCAACTTTCTGGTGAGCACCATTGCGTTGGTCTTGTGTGGCGCAAATTTCAATTTGTTTTTGTCACCCCACGACCGAACATACGCGAGTGCGGCATTGGCCCTTGTCTCTATCTCCAGCGCCGTATCCGCAGCAAACACCAACACTACGTCATCTGCGAAAGCCTGGCAATAGTCACCCCGACGCTCGAGTCCCTTCAGGAGTGGATCAAGGAGAAGATTCCAGAGAATTGGCCCACCAATCGATCCCTGCACACATCCCTTTTGAGTGTCCTTTGTGTATTCTTCCCCGGCGTACCTCACCCGGACCTTACGGTCCTTTAGGTAGCTGTCCATGAGTCGCCGGAGGTTTACCGGACACTCTTCTTCGGCAAGTCTGATCTTGATTGCGGGCCACCAGGCGCTATCGAAGGCTCCCTCTATGTCCAGTGATATTACGGTTATAAGTTTTTTATCGTTGAGTTTTCCGTACAGATGTTGTATCATGTCATAGAGGGAGTCTTCGGTGCTTCTCTGGGGTATGAAACCGTACTGTCGGGGGCTCAGTCTCGGGACCAGATGCCACTTTAGTCTCCCGACTATCATTTTCTCCAGAATCTTTCCCATGACCGGTAACAGTCCAATGGGCCTGTAGGACTTCGGGCTTGTGTAATCATCTTTGCCAGGCTTTCGCAGAACTACTACCGTTGCCTCTTTCCAAGGAGTCGGGAAGTGGCCGAGTTCCTGGCACTTGTTCATGAGCGCCAGGTTAAGTTCCAAATTTTTGGAGACAACTTGGCTGCAGATGTCTGCGGTAAAACCGTCTATTCCCGGAGCCTTTTTTGGATTAAAATTTTCCGTCGCGGCCCGGAGTTCTTCGACAGTAAATTCTGGGTCATGTATCTCACCATGCACCCAGTTATTTACTTTAGCTGCAAGAACTCTGGTCTGCCGGTGGTCTGAGTTGTCATCACATTCAAGGTCCTCCGGGAAAAAGGTTTCTGCCAAGGTACTGGCAGACTCCTTCTGGTCCAGTTGGTGGCCATCTTTCACCAGCGGAATGTCTTCTTGGCGTTTGGTAGTGTTTTTTATGACGCGGTATATGCTTTCCCAGAGGCTTTCCCTGTCTTGTCTACCACAGAAGTTTTTCCAGCTGTCTACCTGTGCCCTTTTCGCTGCTTGCTCATATTCCTCTTTTGTTTGCAGGTACTCGCTGACAACCTTCGACCTACGGATCGGCGCTGCGCATCGGATCCTGTGCTTCCTAGTGGCAACTTTCCTCTTCATCTCCTCGAGCTCCTCGGTCCACCATGGTATGGTAAGTATTTCGTTTGTTTTCTTTTTAGTTAACATCTCGTTACAAGTTCTGGTAATCTGTTGTATATATTTTTCTGTAATTTCGTCTATTTCTTTATGTGTTTGGGTTTGGTCTATTTCTATCTTGTTTATATTATTATCGTTCATTAGCTGGGCCAGTTTCTCATGAAACCGGTCCCAGTTAACCCTTTTTGTGTTGTAAATCCTGGTTGTCCTGTTTATGTTTACTCCTTTTGATTTTTGTAACTTTATTTTAAATACCATACCATTGTGGTCCGAACTCGTTAGATCTTCGATGACTTTCCAGTCGTCCACCAGGTCGAGCATATCCTCTGAGCAGACCGTAACGTCGACATGGCTGGTCAGTCTTCGTTCTCCTCTGACCGTGTCGAAAGTCGGTTTGTCTCCGTCGTTCAGCACCTGCAAGGACATTTCTTCAAGAGCACCCGAAAAAACCTCGCCCCTTAGGTCGACTCTGTCACTACCCCACCAGCTACTTTTGGCATTAGCATCGCCACCAATGATTAGTCTCTGCGGTCCAAGATTATCTCGTATTTTCTTGATATGCTCCAGGTACGGCTCTATGGGTTGATCGGGCTCAAAGTAGTATGATACCACGGTAATCTCCCAGGCCACCGTTCGGATTTTCACCACAACGATGTTATTAGTGGTGAGAATCGGGTACTGTATGATGTCAAAGTCGTGATTAAACACTGCAATGGCTACTTTGACATTTCCTTCCCCTGGGTTAGTGTTCTGGAAGATCCTCACTCCTCTGTAATTCTTCACACTACTTGAGCCCCCCACATAGGGTTCCTGGAGCAGAGCTATGGCTACTTTTCTACGAGCTGCTTCGATCATCAGTTCACTGGTGGCGAGCTGCTTCCTCTGCAAGTTTGCCTGTACTATCAGGTGTGAAGCCTCGCTGGTGCCCGTGACCACCTTAGCAATAAGCCGTTGTGGCTCTCGCCAGGGCGTCCCACTTCCTCCTTATCGGGCAGTCCTGACTGAACGCATTGTGCTCTACATTTGCCAGTTTGGCATGCGTGCAATTGCAGCATGTTGGCACCGCACCATCGAGCCAGTAAGGACAGTCCGACTTTTTGTGGGGCCCGGCGCAGTGGCTACATTTCTCAACCGTTTCTTTACAGAAACGCCTGCCATGGCCGTACCCCAGACAGAGGGAACACTGGACGAGGGGAGATTGGTCCGCGATTCGAATGCGCTGCAGGTCAATCTGCACAGTCTCCGCGTCCATAATCCTGGTCCATATTTTGGGGGACACCCTAACAACGACATGGTTCATAAGAGGGTTTCTTGTTCTCTTCTTGTAACGGATCTCCACTCTATTGTCCTGTTTTCCAAGATCTCTGAATATCCTCTCGTTCTGATTTCTCAGAGCGAGAAGGATGTCGTCGTCATTGTTGTATGTCATGACGTCTTTTAGTATTAAGAGTGGGTCCTTGTTCCTAATGTCGTCAACGTTAAGGTGCTCACCCGCCTTCTGGATCCGCTCCTTCAATACCCGCCTTTCTTCTTCGCTCCGGCAACCCACAATGACCTTTCGATCTTTCGCCTTTCTTATTCTATCGATGGTCACGCCTCCTTCCTTGGCGTTTACTGCGGTCCGGATTTTTTGAAGCACCTCATCCCCAGTCTCTGTTTCATCCTTTGAGGTGACCACCACAGAGTGCAAGGCAGTACGCTCATAAGCCGGTACTCCAGTTCGACTTGCAGCCACCACGCTGGCATAGGTAACCTTCTCAATCGTCTCTTTATGCTTCTCTACGACATTTTTCAACTCCTCTATCCTTTTCCCATTTTCTACAAGCAGTCTTGTGTTCTCGTCTATCTTCGCCAATAAGCAGCTGTCATCTCTGTCTCTGTCTGGCTCCGTCACTTTCGGGGAGTCTTTGCCTACATTTGTATCCTCTTCTGGTGCGCTTCCCTTTCCTACCCGTTTTCTTGCGAGAGAAAGGTCTTTTTCTTTATCCGCCTCTTTCACCAACAGATATAGTCGATCGATTAAGGCTACGACTTCGCTTTTTATGTCAGTTTTTAAATTTCGCGAGCTGTTGAGGTGGAACTTCGCCTTACTCAGGCACACTCTAGCCTCCGCAACTCGCGACGGGTATTTTCTATTTCCAATCGGACTCTTGGTCGTCCCGGTGGCCAGAAAACCGGATACACCAGCTTTGACCTCCTGAGTGAGAGCAATTTTGGCCTTTGTTCTTGATAGATCCTGGGTATTTATTTCGGCATTTGGTTGGGTGGCGCTCGTGCCAGCCTCCCATTCCCCTATGCTTTTTCTGACGGCAAACGTCCGGTCGGACACTGACCCTGCCTGGTCAGTTTTTGCCGCTTCTCCGCTGCTTCGCGGCACACAGGGAAGCGAGGGGCCAGCCTTCTCCATTGAGCGTGGCGAGCCTCTAGAGGCCGGCGAGATCGCGTCTTTCTTCGCCGGTGTGCGCATCATGGTGGTTGATGGAGAGAAAGTAAGTTTCATGAACGCAGAAGGACACCGGTAATTACTTCTGTGTCCCTGTAAAATGGGGATAACCACAGAAGTAACGTTAACTTATAATTAAATAAATGTCGTACGGCCTCAAAGCCGTAAGGTCAAAATACTATACTAAAAACTTCAATTTTGTAACTATCTGGACTACTAAATACCTAAACGCGAATAAAGTGATTTTAAATTTTTCGACAAAAACCCAAAGTTTACCTGGCCAGTGACAACAGGGTGGGTGGGCGGGCAATTTTTTGAAGTTCTATATTCGCCAGACGCACGTGCGAGGTGTCAAAAGACGCGTCTCCGCGCGGGCTAGCGAGCTATGAAATTACTAGAAATATATGCTATACAAAAATTTTGAGTTTTGGTCAAAAAACTGGTTTTTTGACTGAAAAATGTGAAAAAACCTGGAATAAACACTACCAAACAGGACTCGGGGTGGCTGAGCGCGCACCGGAATACAGGTAAGGCAGGTAGGTATCTATTGAAGCTACTATTAACGATGGTTCGGATAAGAATTTTGAGATAAAATTAGTTTTTGAAAATTCCTTCAAAAAATCTCACAAAAATTGCTAAGTCAATATACGAAAATATTTTTTCGCGCTTTTGTCAATTTTTATTAGTCAAACAGTTGTACGGAACCTATTTAATATTGATTTGGCTGAAAACAGCTTCAAAATGCGTCACCTGGATGCAAAGTTATAACGATTTGATAAAATTATTGTCTAGCTAAGGTGGATTTCGTATATATGTGATTATACTTGTTATGCAATTTTTTGAAGTTCTATATTCGCCAGACGCACGTGCGAGGTGTCAAAAGACGCGTCTCCGCGCGGGCTAGCGAGCTATGAAATTACTAGAAATATATGCTATACAAAAATTTTGAGTTTTGGTCAAAAAACTGGTTTTTTGACTGAAAAATGTGAAAAAACCTGGAATAAACACTACCAAACAGGACTCGGGGTGGCTGAGCGCGCACCGGAATACAGGTAAGGCAGGTAGGTATCTATTGAAGCTACTATTAACGATGGTTCGGATAAGAATTTTGAGATAAAATTAGTTTTTGAAAATTCCTTCAAAAAATCTCACAAAAATTGCTAAGTCAATATACGAAAATATTTTTTCGCGCTTTTGTCAATTTTTATTAGTCAAACAGTTGTACGGAACCTATTTAATATTGATTTGGCTGAAAACAGCTTCAAAATGCGTCACCTGGATGCAAAGTTATAACGATTTGATAAAATTATTGTCTAGCTAAGGTGGATTTCGTATATATGTGATTATACTTGTTATGCAATTTTTTGAAGTTCTATATTCGCCAGACGCACGTGCGAGGTGTCAAAAGACGCGTCTCCGCGCGGGCTAGCGAGCTATGAAATTACTAGAAATATATGCTATACAAAAATTTTGAGTTTTGGTCAAAAAACTGGTTTTTTGACTGAAAAATGTGAAAAAACCTGGAATAAACACTACCAAACAGGACTCGGGGTGGCTGAGCGCGCACCGGAATACAGGTAAGGCAGGTAGGTATCTATTGAAGCTACTATTAACGATGGTTCGGATAAGAATTTTGAGATAAAATTAGTTTTTGAAAATTCCTTCAAAAAATCTCACAAAAATTGCTAAGTCAATATACGAAAATATTTTTTCGCGCTTTTGTCAATTTTTATTAGTCAAACAGTTGTACGGAACCTATTTAATATTGATTTGGCTGAAAACAGCTTCAAAATGCGTCACCTGGATGCAAAGTTATAACGATTTGATAAAATTATTGTCTAGCTTTTTTTATTATTGTCTAGCTAAGGTGGATTTCGTATATATGTGATTATACTTGTTATGCAATTTTTTGAAGTTCTATATTCGCCAGACGCACGTGCGAGGTGTCAAAAGACGCGTCTCCGCGCGGGCTAGCGAGCTATGAAATTACTAGAAATATATGCTATACAAAAATTTTGAGTTTTGGTCAAAAAACTGGTTTTTTGACTGAAAAATGTGAAAAAACCTGGAATAAACACTACCAAACAGGACTCGGGGTGGCTGAGCGCGCACCGGAATACAGGTAAGGCAGGTAGGTATCTATTGAAGCTACTATTAACGATGGTTCGGATAAGAATTTTGAGATAAAATTAGTTTTTGAAAATTCCTTCAAAAAATCTCACAAAAATTGCTAAGTCAATATACGAAAATATTTTTTCGCGCTTTTGTCAATTTTTATTAGTCAAACAGTTGTACGGAACCTATTTAATATTGATTTGGCTGAAAACAGCTTCAAAATGCGTCACCTGGATGCAAAGTTATAACGATTTGATAAAATTATTGTCTAGCTAAGGTGGATTTCGTATATATGTGATTATACTTGTTATGCAATTTTTTGAAGTTCTATATTCGCCAGACGCACGTGCGAGGTGTCAAAAGACGCGTCTCCGCGCGGGCTAGCGAGCTATGAAATTACTAGAAATATATGCTATACAAAAATTTTGAGTTTTGGTCAAAAAACTGGTTTTTTGACTGAAAAATGTGAAAAAACCTGGAATAAACACTACCAAACAGGACTCGGGGTGGCTGAGCGCGCACCGGAATACAGGTAAGGCAGGTAGGTATCTATTGAAGCTACTATTAACGATGGTTCGGATAAGAATTTTGAGATAAAATTAGTTTTTGAAAATTCCTTCAAAAAATCTCACAAAAATTGCTAAGTCAATATACGAAAATATTTTTTCGCGCTTTTGTCAATTTTTATTAGTCAAACAGTTGTACGGAACCTATTTAATATTGATTTGGCTGAAAACAGCTTCAAAATGCGTCACCTGGATGCAAAGTTATAACGATTTGATAAAATTATTGTCTAGCTAAGGTGGATTTCGTATATATGTGATTATACTTGTTATGCAATTTTTTGAAGTTCTATATTCGCCAGACGCACGTGCGAGGTGTCAAAAGACGCGTCTCCGCGCGGGCTAGCGAGCTATGAAATTACTAGAAATATATGCTATACAAAAATTTTGAGTTTTGGTCAAAAAACTGGTTTTTTGACTGAAAAATGTGAAAAAACCTGGAATAAACACTACCAAACAGGACTCGGGGTGGCTGAGCGCGCACCGGAATACAGGTAAGGCAGGTAGGTATCTATTGAAGCTACTATTAACGATGGTTCGGATAAGAATTTTGAGATAAAATTAGTTTTTGAAAATTCCTTCAAAAAATCTCACAAAAATTGCTAAGTCAATATACGAAAATATTTTTTCGCGCTTTTGTCAATTTTTATTAGTCAAACAGTTGTACGGAACCTATTTAATATTGATTTGGCTGAAAACAGCTTCAAAATGCGTCACCTGGATGCAAAGTTATAACGATTTGATAAAATTATTGTCTAGCTAAGGTGGATTTCGTATATATGTGATTATACTTGTTATGCAATTTTTTGAAGTTCTATATTCGCCAGACGCACGTGCGAGGTGTCAAAAGACGCGTCTCCGCGCGGGCTAGCGAGCTATGAAATTACTAGAAATATATGCTATACAAAAATTTTGAGTTTTGGTCAAAAAACTGGTTTTTTGACTGAAAAATGTGAAAAAACCTGGAATAAACACTACCAAACAGGACTCGGGGTGGCTGAGCGCGCACCGGAATACAGGTAAGGCAGGTAGGTATCTATTGAAGCTACTATTAACGATGGTTCGGATAAGAATTTTGAGATAAAATTAGTTTTTGAAAATTCCTTCAAAAAATCTCACAAAAATTGCTAAGTCAATATACGAAAATATTTTTTCGCGCTTTTGTCAATTTTTATTAGTCAAACAGTTGTACGGAACCTATTTAATATTGATTTGGCTGAAAACAGCTTCAAAATGCGTCACCTGGATGCAAAGTTATAACGATTTGATAAAATTATTGTCTAGCTAAGGTGGATTTCGTATATATGTGATTATACTTGTTATGCAATTTTTTGAAGTTCTATATTCGCCAGACGCACGTGCGAGGTGTCAAAAGACGCGTCTCCGCGCGGGCTAGCGAGCTATGAAATTACTAGAAATATATGCTATACAAAAATTTTGAGTTTTGGTCAAAAAACTGGTTTTTTGACTGAAAAATGTGAAAAAACCTGGAATAAACACTACCAAACAGGACTCGGGGTGGCTGAGCGCGCACCGGAATACAGGTAAGGCAGGTAGGTATCTATTGAAGCTACTATTAACGATGGTTCGGATAAGAATTTTGAGATAAAATTAGTTTTTGAAAATTCCTTCAAAAAATCTCACAAAAATTGCTAAGTCAATATACGAAAATATTTTTTCGCGCTTTTGTCAATTTTTATTAGTCAAACAGTTGTACGGAACCTATTTAATATTGATTTGGCTGAAAACAGCTTCAAAATGCGTCACCTGGATGCAAAGTTATAACGATTTGATAAAATTATTGTCTAGCTAAGGTGGATTTCGTATATATGTGATTATACTTGTTATGCAATTTTTTGAAGTTCTATATTCGCCAGACGCACGTGCGAGGTGTCAAAAGACGCGTCTCCGCGCGGGCTAGCGAGCTATGAAATTACTAGAAATATATGCTATACAAAAATTTTGAGTTTTGGTCAAAAAACTGGTTTTTTGACTGAAAAATGTGAAAAAACCTGGAATAAACACTACCAAACAGGACTCGGGGTGGCTGAGCGCGCACCGGAATACAGGTAAGGCAGGTAGGTATCTATTGAAGCTACTATTAACGATGGTTCGGATAAGAATTTTGAGATAAAATTAGTTTTTGAAAATTCCTTCAAAAAATCTCACAAAAATTGCTAAGTCAATATACGAAAATATTTTTTCGCGCTTTTGTCAATTTTTATTAGTCAAACAGTTGTACGGAACCTATTTAATATTGATTTGGCTGAAAACAGCTTCAAAATGCGTCACCTGGATGCAAAGTTATAACGATTTGATAAAATTATTGTCTAGCTAAGGTGGATTTCGTATATATGTGATTATACTTGTTATGCAATTTTTTGAAGTTCTATATTCGCCAGACGCACGTGCGAGGTGTCAAAAGACGCGTCTCCGCGCGGGCTAGCGAGCTATGAAATTACTAGAAATATATGCTATACAAAAATTTTGAGTTTTGGTCAAAAAACTGGTTTTTTGACTGAAAAATGTGAAAAAACCTGGAATAAACACTACCAAACAGGACTCGGGGTGGCTGAGCGCGCACCGGAATACAGGTAAGGCAGGTAGGTATCTATTGAAGCTACTATTAACGATGGTTCGGATAAGAATTTTGAGATAAAATTAGTTTTTGAAAATTCCTTCAAAAAATCTCACAAAAATTGCTAAGTCAATATACGAAAATATTTTTTCGCGCTTTTGTCAATTTTTATTAGTCAAACAGTTGTACGGAACCTATTTAATATTGATTTGGCTGAAAACAGCTTCAAAATGCGTCACCTGGATGCAAAGTTATAACGATTTGATAAAATTATTGTCTAGCTAAGGTGGATTTCGTATATATGTGATTATACTTGTTATGCAATTTTTTGAAGTTCTATATTCGCCAGACGCACGTGCGAGGTGTCAAAAGACGCGTCTCCGCGCGGGCTAGCGAGCTATGAAATTACTAGAAATATATGCTATACAAAAATTTTGAGTTTTGGTCAAAAAACTGGTTTTTTGACTGAAAAATGTGAAAAAACCTGGAATAAACACTACCAAACAGGACTCGGGGTGGCTGAGCGCGCACCGGAATACAGGTAAGGCAGGTAGGTATCTATTGAAGCTACTATTAACGATGGTTCGGATAAGAATTTTGAGATAAAATTAGTTTTTGAAAATTCCTTCAAAAAATCTCACAAAAATTGCTAAGTCAATATACGAAAATATTTTTTCGCGCTTTTGTCAATTTTTATTAGTCAAACAGTTGTACGGAACCTATTTAATATTGATTTGGCTGAAAACAGCTTCAAAATGCGTCACCTGGATGCAAAGTTATAACGATTTGATAAAATTATTGTCTAGCTTTTTTTATTATTGTCTAGCTAAGGTGGATTTCGTATATATGTGATTATACTTGTTATGCAATTTTTTGAAGTTCTATATTCGCCAGACGCACGTGCGAGGTGTCAAAAGACGCGTCTCCGCGCGGGCTAGCGAGCTATGAAATTACTAGAAATATATGCTATACAAAAATTTTGAGTTTTGGTCAAAAAACTGGTTTTTTGACTGAAAAATGTGAAAAAACCTGGAATAAACACTACCAAACAGGACTCGGGGTGGCTGAGCGCGCACCGGAATACAGGTAAGGCAGGTAGGTATCTATTGAAGCTACTATTAACGATGGTTCGGATAAGAATTTTGAGATAAAATTAGTTTTTGAAAATTCCTTCAAAAAATCTCACAAAAATTGCTAAGTCAATATACGAAAATATTTTTTCGCGCTTTTGTCAATTTTTATTAGTCAAACAGTTGTACGGAACCTATTTAATATTGATTTGGCTGAAAACAGCTTCAAAATGCGTCACCTGGATGCAAAGTTATAACGATTTGATAAAATTATTGTCTAGCTAAGGTGGATTTCGTATATATGTGATTATACTTGTTATGCAATTTTTTGAAGTTCTATATTCGCCAGACGCACGTGCGAGGTGTCAAAAGACGCGTCTCCGCGCGGGCTAGCGAGCTATGAAATTACTAGAAATATATGCTATACAAAAATTTTGAGTTTTGGTCAAAAAACTGGTTTTTTGACTGAAAAATGTGAAAAAACCTGGAATAAACACTACCAAACAGGACTCGGGGTGGCTGAGCGCGCACCGGAATACAGGTAAGGCAGGTAGGTATCTATTGAAGCTACTATTAACGATGGTTCGGATAAGAATTTTGAGATAAAATTAGTTTTTGAAAATTCCTTCAAAAAATCTCACAAAAATTGCTAAGTCAATATACGAAAATATTTTTTCGCGCTTTTGTCAATTTTTATTAGTCAAACAGTTGTACGGAACCTATTTAATATTGATTTGGCTGAAAACAGCTTCAAAATGCGTCACCTGGATGCAAAGTTATAACGATTTGATAAAATTATTGTCTAGCTAAGGTGGATTTCGTATATATGTGATTATACTTGTTATGCAATTTTTTGAAGTTCTATATTCGCCAGACGCACGTGCGAGGTGTCAAAAGACGCGTCTCCGCGCGGGCTAGCGAGCTATGAAATTACTAGAAATATATGCTATACAAAAATTTTGAGTTTTGGTCAAAAAACTGGTTTTTTGACTGAAAAATGTGAAAAAACCTGGAATAAACACTACCAAACAGGACTCGGGGTGGCTGAGCGCGCACCGGAATACAGGTAAGGCAGGTAGGTATCTATTGAAGCTACTATTAACGATGGTTCGGATAAGAATTTTGAGATAAAATTAGTTTTTGAAAATTCCTTCAAAAAATCTCACAAAAATTGCTAAGTCAATATACGAAAATATTTTTTCGCGCTTTTGTCAATTTTTATTAGTCAAACAGTTGTACGGAACCTATTTAATATTGATTTGGCTGAAAACAGCTTCAAAATGCGTCACCTGGATGCAAAGTTATAACGATTTGATAAAATTATTGTCTAGCTAAGGTGGATTTCGTATATATGTGATTATACTTGTTATGCAATTTTTTGAAGTTCTATATTCGCCAGACGCACGTGCGAGGTGTCAAAAGACGCGTCTCCGCGCGGGCTAGCGAGCTATGAAATTACTAGAAATATATGCTATACAAAAATTTTGAGTTTTGGTCAAAAAACTGGTTTTTTGACTGAAAAATGTGAAAAAACCTGGAATAAACACTACCAAACAGGACTCGGGGTGGCTGAGCGCGCACCGGAATACAGGTAAGGCAGGTAGGTATCTATTGAAGCTACTATTAACGATGGTTCGGATAAGAATTTTGAGATAAAATTAGTTTTTGAAAATTCCTTCAAAAAATCTCACAAAAATTGCTAAGTCAATATACGAAAATATTTTTTCGCGCTTTTGTCAATTTTTATTAGTCAAACAGTTGTACGGAACCTATTTAATATTGATTTGGCTGAAAACAGCTTCAAAATGCGTCACCTGGATGCAAAGTTATAACGATTTGATAAAATTATTGTCTAGCTAAGGTGGATTTCGTATATATGTGATTATACTTGTTATGCAATTTTTTGAAGTTCTATATTCGCCAGACGCACGTGCGAGGTGTCAAAAGACGCGTCTCCGCGCGGGCTAGCGAGCTATGAAATTACTAGAAATATATGCTATACAAAAATTTTGAGTTTTGGTCAAAAAACTGGTTTTTTGACTGAAAAATGTGAAAAAACCTGGAATAAACACTACCAAACAGGACTCGGGGTGGCTGAGCGCGCACCGGAATACAGGTAAGGCAGGTAGGTATCTATTGAAGCTACTATTAACGATGGTTCGGATAAGAATTTTGAGATAAAATTAGTTTTTGAAAATTCCTTCAAAAAATCTCACAAAAATTGCTAAGTCAATATACGAAAATATTTTTTCGCGCTTTTGTCAATTTTTATTAGTCAAACAGTTGTACGGAACCTATTTAATATTGATTTGGCTGAAAACAGCTTCAAAATGCGTCACCTGGATGCAAAGTTATAACGATTTGATAAAATTATTGTCTAGCTAAGGTGGATTTCGTATATATGTGATTATACTTGTTATGCAATTTTTTGAAGTTCTATATTCGCCAGACGCACGTGCGAGGTGTCAAAAGACGCGTCTCCGCGCGGGCTAGCGAGCTATGAAATTACTAGAAATATATGCTATACAAAAATTTTGAGTTTTGGTCAAAAAACTGGTTTTTTGACTGAAAAATGTGAAAAAACCTGGAATAAACACTACCAAACAGGACTCGGGGTGGCTGAGCGCGCACCGGAATACAGGTAAGGCAGGTAGGTATCTATTGAAGCTACTATTAACGATGGTTCGGATAAGAATTTTGAGATAAAATTAGTTTTTGAAAATTCCTTCAAAAAATCTCACAAAAATTGCTAAGTCAATATACGAAAATATTTTTTCGCGCTTTTGTCAATTTTTATTAGTCAAACAGTTGTACGGAACCTATTTAATATTGATTTGGCTGAAAACAGCTTCAAAATGCGTCACCTGGATGCAAAGTTATAACGATTTGATAAAATTATTGTCTAGCTAAGGTGGATTTCGTATATATGTGATTATACTTGTTATGCAATTTTTTGAAGTTCTATATTCGCCAGACGCACGTGCGAGGTGTCAAAAGACGCGTCTCCGCGCGGGCTAGCGAGCTATGAAATTACTAGAAATATATGCTATACAAAAATTTTGAGTTTTGGTCAAAAAACTGGTTTTTTGACTGAAAAATGTGAAAAAACCTGGAATAAACACTACCAAACAGGACTCGGGGTGGCTGAGCGCGCACCGGAATACAGGTAAGGCAGGTAGGTATCTATTGAAGCTACTATTAACGATGGTTCGGATAAGAATTTTGAGATAAAATTAGTTTTTGAAAATTCCTTCAAAAAATCTCACAAAAATTGCTAAGTCAATATACGAAAATATTTTTTCGCGCTTTTGTCAATTTTTATTAGTCAAACAGTTGTACGGAACCTATTTAATATTGATTTGGCTGAAAACAGCTTCAAAATGCGTCACCTGGATGCAAAGTTATAACGATTTGATAAAATTATTGTCTAGCTAAGGTGGATTTCGTATATATGTGATTATACTTGTTATGCAATTTTTTGAAGTTCTATATTCGCCAGACGCACGTGCGAGGTGTCAAAAGACGCGTCTCCGCGCGGGCTAGCGAGCTATGAAATTACTAGAAATATATGCTATACAAAAATTTTGAGTTT